>VXAU01004838.1:1595252-1642603 GCA_013399695.1 Formicarius rufipectus
GAGACAGCAGAGGCTCTGCCGGCTTTCCCCCCCACCCTCCTCCAGTTGCAGCGCGCTGGGGACCCGTCCCGCAGAGCCCCCCCCGCCGCCCCGCGCTCCCTACCTGGCTGTCAGCGAGGTAACTGAAGACGAAGGAGGAGAGATCCTCATCGAGCAGAGAGCTGCAATCCGGCCCCGGCTCCGCCATCTTCCACCTCCGGCTGGGGCTGAGGAGGCACCGAGCATGCAGCAGGCGCGGCGGCGGAGCCGGGCGGCCGGNTGCGGGAGCTGCACCGCTCTCCCAGTGCCCCGGGGGGTTTGCGGGCACCGCTGTGCCAGAGTCCCTTGGAAGAGCCGGCCCTTCAAAAGTGGGGGTGGCCCGGCGTGACCGGGTGCCGCTCCGCGGTCCTGGGGTTGTTCCGAGGTGAGGTGGATGGGCGCTGGGTGCAGAGTGTCACACGGGGGGATGCCACGTCCAGGCTTCCCCAGGGGGATGCACACACGCACGGGGAAGCCTCTGTAAGCAATGCCATGCACACCTCAGAGTGTGGGTACCCCGGGGCTGCCAGCATCACTGGGTGCAGCGTGTCACACCGGAGGGGTCACACCTGGGCTCTGGGCGGGTTGCAGAGTGGTATGTGGTTCTTGCAGATATGCGTGGGGCACCAGCACCTTCCCTGGGGACAGACACCTGTACGGGGAACTCACAATGCCATACTCACCTTAGAAGTGCCAGCCCTTAAAACTGGAGGTACCCAGGGGCTGCCAGTATGATGGAGTGCCACTCCACAGTCCCTAGGTCACTGTAAGTTGAGATATATAAATGCTGGGTGCAGTGTGTCACCCTGGGGGTTCACCCAAGGTTGCAGAGTGTCCCTTGGTTCCTGCAGACTTATAGGGGAAGCAAGCACCTGCCCCAGGGACACATCCATCCAGGGAACACACTTTGAGCAATGCAATACACACCTTAAAAGTGCCATCACTTTAAAGTGGGGTCACCCAACATCACCAGGCCCTTCTCAGATCACCTCATGATGAGACAGATAAACCCCAAGTGTTGGGCTGAGGGTCACATCCAGGCTTAGTGGGTTGGAAGAACACACATTCACAGTTGCAGAGTGCCCTGGGAGGTTTGCAGCCAAGCATGGGACACAAGTACCTTCCCCAAGAATGTGCATCTACCCAGGGAACCCAATTTAAGCACCCCTGAGCACACCTTTAAAGTGCCAGCCCTTATAACTGAGGGCACCCAGTACCACCAGGCACCTCTTAACAGTCCCCAGACCACCCCATGTTGAGATCTATAAACTCTGAGAGCAGCATGTTGGGCTGAGGGTCACTTCCAGGCTTCGTGGGTCTGCACTGAAGTGGGGCCAAGTGACTTGAGAGCAAAGAGTAACAAGGACTTAGAGATCTTCAGATTTTCCTTGTTTTCATCTCAGTGCTCATCTTGCTGCTCCTGCGAGCATCTTGATGTCACTCACGTCATCTTTCTGTCTGGGGTTTTGAGGCGTATACTAAAAGCCCTTTCAGAAATAATTAATGATGGGACCAAAAATCTCATGAATGTTCTATTTACTTACCCGTAGCAATTACGCGGGAAAGAGCAGGGCTTGGCACTGCAGCCTGAATTAGCTGATACAAAACTGAGTGGCAATACCTCTAGACTAATAGCTCCAGACCCTTGAATTCCCCCATATAGCCTAGAAAGGTCTGCAGGGTCACTGTAAAGAGCTGATGGAGCAAAGAGATGTGGAGGGAGATGGGTGGGGAGCTCTGCATCACTTTCTGGTAGGTGAACAGAAGGTGCTTATTCCTCTGGCAGGAAAGGCCCACTGCCTGCCCACATTCTCACCGTGCTGTTCTTTCAAAGGCAGAGCTGTTTTGAGGCACTCCTTAATTCCTTCTGGCCTTCCCTTGGTTCAGGACATGCTGTGAACACCACGCAATGTTCCCTGATGATCCCAAGCCTTGCACCAAAGCGAGATGTCAGCAGTGTGTTATGTCACTGATGAGAGCTGAAACCAAGGCGGGTTGGTTGCTGGGATGGAACAAAGAAGACTGTTCCTCATTGCTGTGCACTCTCGTACTAGTTACTATTAAGAAGTGCCAAAAATTACCCAAGGTGCTTTTCCAGCTGCCCTGCCAGCAGTGAAACTTCTCTTCCCTCTGGTGGGAGGTCTGGGTCCAGAAATGCACTTCCAGGATTCACAGCCGTAGCTCACAGCACCCACAGCACAGAGCACAGCGCTGTCAGAAGGACCAGGAGAGGAAATTGTCTTGCTCTGGGGCACATGCAGTTCTGTGCAGACTAGGACTCAGTTTCTTAGTTGAGCCCACTGACCAGTGATCTGATGTGCACTCCCCCCATCCCTCGTTTGCAGAATATGCAAGTGATGAAGGTGGCAGAGTGATGAAGGTGAGCTGAGAACTGTAGCAATGTTTGCCCCATCAGGGGAAAAAGCAGGACTGGAAGGCCTCACCACTAAAATAGTCTTTTGGGAAGGATTTGTTACACAAAAGGCGATGTTCTGACTTGAGTATCTCGTGACTTCCTTTACACCATCTGTGCTCAAGTAGGAAGTAACAATTTGTGGGAATTACTCATGAATGGCCATTCTATAATCAAGTTATGCATAGCTGTGTGTTTCGGAAATACCTTCTCCCTTCTGGTCTTTGTGCAAGCACAGTTCCTCTCTCCTTGCTTTCTAACTCAAGGAGATGAGCCCTTCCTAGTCCCCTGTGGTCACAGCCTGTGGGACACCCACCCTGGCAGTAGCCACTCACAGGGTGCAGCTCACCCGAGAGGAAAGCAAAGCCCAGCCTGTGCTGCTTCATTTCTCCTCTGGACAGAGATGGGTTAGGACTTCTTCCAGCCCTGTGAGCAAACCTGGATGGGACACTGGGGTCAGGCTGCCCTTGTGCCAAGAGGGTGACAGAGGACAACGGAGACGCAGCCAAGTGGGGGCACCTTGGAGGAGTGGACTTGCCACTGCTTCTGGTTTTCAGTTGGATCCTGGAGGACAAAGTACAATTGCTCGCATGTCTGCAGACCGATGTTAACAAGCCTAGCTTCAGTTCCTGACTGCTCTGGACTTTTGCACAGTCCAGGTGTTTTTCTGTGTCTTTTGTGTTTTTTCACCTACAAAATGGAGATAACATCACTTCCCTGTGCCCTGGAACTTCTGGAAGGGTTGGTTGAATAACACTCATAAAAAGAGCTTCGAAAGCACCAGGAGAGAGGCGAAGGAGGACAAGATGTTATAACTGGTGCTGTCTCCACCTCCTTAGAAGCCAGTCATGTGGCAGCCTCAGAAACACCACGGTGGTTAGAGATGGTGTCTGATCCACAGTACTTGAGTGCTATGGTGTGAATGAGACACCATATTCCACGTGCACACATCCTGCTTTGCTCACAGAGCAACCAGGCAGCTTGTCCATGTGCTCAAAACTTTTCTCCTAAACCACACCCTGAGCTTTGTGAGCAGGGGAGCTGTCAGAGCTCTGGCTTCTGCTGCTCTCTGTATTTATGTACTCATAGAGGCGCTGGCCACAGTCAAGCTGAAATAAGCCCCCTGTGCCCACCCTTGCCTGCCAACCCTGGCTGACCTGGAGTGCTCCATGACACTGCAGCAACTCGATGCTAAGCCCGGAGGGGCTGGGGGGGTAATATTACCAAGGTAAAATATAACAGGAAGAGCTTGCAAATGTCCTTTCAAAACAACAGCGAGTGAGTAATGTCATTGGGGCAGCGGTCAGGAGGGGACAGGGTTGGAAGGTACCCTGAGCCTGCCAAAGGCCAAGCGTGGGACAGGAGCGGGAGCCAATGAGCAGTGGCTGGGCAGGAGCCACCCCGCGCCGGGCAACCTCCCGCCTTCGCTCTCACGTTGCAGCTGCCTCTGTTTGTGGACGGCAAAATGTTGTAAGGACCAGGCAGTGAGAGGCAGCGGCAAATGGGGCTCCTCAGAGTTACAACATCCCCAGCCGCCGGTGGGTCCTCGCCAGCCCCCCACGCCTTGTGACACTTTCTCCTTGGCATTAAAATGCAGCCCCAGGGGGGATTTGAGTGGTGGTCGCTCCCGCTGGGGACCCGGGGGAAAGGCGGTCTGTGCTGGCAGACGAAGGGGAAGGTGTCCCTGAGGCTCCCTCAGAGCCCTCCCCTAAAGTGATCTTCATTCATGCAGGCTGCTCACTGGGGCCCCGCTCCCCACGGGGCAGCAGCAGTTGGCAGTGCCATGCCCTGGGTTGCACAGTTTCTGTGCTTGGCTCCTTTCCATGAGCTCTGCTTTTCCTTCCCCTCAGCCCTGATCAGCACTCGGCTCAGCCTTATCCTTCACCTGAAGTCACCGAGCACAGGGGCATAGTGTCACTTTTCTTCCATGCTTTCTGTGTCCAGTGGCTCCTGCTCAACCAAGTTCACCTAGAAGCTTCTGCCTCCTCCTTCTCCTTCTCCTTCTCCTTCTCCTTCTCCTCCTTCTCCTTCTCCTTCTCCTTCTTCTCCTCAGTCTGTGACACGAGGTCTCTGTTATGCTTAATGATCAGCCAGGACAGAACATATGGAAATGATCCACTGAGTGACATGACCCCTTGCTCCCCACAAACCCATGTGGAAACTGCCCCTTTCACTCTCAATCTGATGTCCTCTCTGCCACAGGGCTGAGGATGTGGCCTCTGGAGCTGGAGGAGACCTAGGAAACAAGAGTGGTTTCAGGGGACCAGTGGTTTCTGGCTGGGCTCATGGCTCTCAGATCCTGCCCGTCCAGGGAGCGGGTCTGAGGCTGTGCTGATTCAGAAGTTGCTGTTCCTGCTCCATCATCCCTGGAGATCATCAAGGAGCTATATTCCATGAGCAAAGCCCCTCATGCAGACACACATGGGCACCATGAACACTGTGCCTGTGCTGTGGCACAGACCCCCAGTCCCCTCTCTGGAGAGCACCTGGCAGAGGGTCCCTGTGCTACCAACCAAGCTCACTGCAGCTCTATTTCCCTGGAGCAGAGACAGGCCCTTGGGCTGCTCCAGCTCTGTCAGAGGAGCCTGTGGCTGGCACTGAGGGCGCATGCTGGGCTCCAGCCTGCCAGATCCTGCAGCCTGTGCCTCTTCAAAACTGCAGCCTTGCATGTGCTGTGGAGCTAAAGCCACACAGATACTACTGAGAAAACCTATGAAGAGAGAAATGTGATTGCAAAGGAGCAAAAAAAGGGGATGCACTGTTGAAACATATGGGAATTTCCCGGAGCAAGCAGCAAGGGCCAGGCAGAGCAGCAGAGAGTAGGGAAGGCTCCTGCGGGGTGGCTCATGCTGCCCACCAGCTGTGTGGGCTGAGCAGGAGAGCAGGATGCCCATTGACTCCTTATGGTGTTTTCAGTGACTCATTTGTCCAAGGAAGCAGCACACCCGCAGCAGCTGAAGCAGCCTGTCCTCCTCCCCAGGCTGCTCCGGCACAGCGGGGCCAGCCGGCCCCTTCTGCCTGGGGACGAGAGCCTGGCAGCAGCCCAGGGCATTCAGCTCATCCTGTGCCTCACTTCATCTGGGGGAAGGAACGTGCTGCCGGGGACCTTGCACTGCTCTTTCTGCAGTGCCTGGCATCCCACAATGGAGCCCAAGCTGTTTCAGCAGCAGTGTCCCCATGTACTGCCCCAGAGGCAGGGTGGCACAGGGGCACCATCAGCGTGTGGGGACTGGAGGGACCTGCACCATATGGCACATGTTCCTCGTGCTTACTCCTTCACTCTGGTTAAATTCTGCTTTCCCACAGCACTGGTGGCTCTCACACTGCACTGACAGTGTCTGTCACAGCCCATTGATGTCACCCCACTGGCTTCTTGCTGGCCTGCCTGCCTCTTGCCTGCCTGTCAAGCTGCCTTTGATCCTAGTGGTGCTGCTTGGGCTGACTTCACTACCCATTCCTGCCTGGCAGGACAGCATCAAGAGCTGGGGTATGCCCTCTATCCCTGTCATCCTGCTGCCAGCTGCTCTTCTGGTCCACTTCCTGGGACAAACAAGGGGTGAGGCTGGCTGAGACCCAGGCTGACCTCATCCTCCTCTGCTGACCCTGACTTGGAGCAGGGCAACTCCTCCTGCCTCTCCCTGGGGGCTGTCCAGTGTCTGGGTGAATCTCTTCCTCTTTCTGTTGAACTGCCTCATTCTAGAGACATGCCATGATCACCAGAGCAGGTCCTGTTCCCCCTGCACCAGGGAGTGAGCAGTGAAGGGAGACACTTTGGATGTCCAGCACTGCTGAGCAAGGACTCGCTGTTCCTCAAGCAGCCATTGCTGGCAGGGATGTCTCTGGGCATCTCCCTGTCTCATGGCTGCCAGCCTACCAGGTTGGCCTCCTCTGTCTCTGGGCCCTCATCCTGCAGCACGCTCTCCTCACCACCCCTGGCCTCTTCACGTGCTCTACTCTGAGCATCCCCCATGGTAACTGGACATCACTGTCCCCAGCTACTACACCCCTGGCTGGGAATGAGTGGTGGGAAGGGGTTGGTGGTCAGGTCTTAGCACCTCCTGACCACAGACTCTGGTATTAGAGCAGAAACCCTGCCTCAGGTGTTCCCTCCTTGGCAGGCTGTGAGCAGAGCCACCCCCTGGACTTTGAGGAATGGGGGACTGGGGGCTCAGTGGGACTGGATGCCGAGGTGCAGCAGGCACTGGTACATCTCCCAGCCCCATGCAGACACCGCTCTGCTGCTCTGCAGCACCTCAGCACCGTGTCTTTGGGCAGGAGACACTTCAGCTTCAGCCAGTGCTATAAATAAAGCCACGTTCTTTTATCCCACCAAATAGGTTCCCATTGATTTTACCTATTCCTCCTCCCTGCTGTATCCCTTTGGTATATGAAGTCAACTGTGAAGGAGCTTGGTGAGCCACCAGTCTGGTGGGGAAAATGCCACCCCCTCCAGCCCCTCTTCCCAGGAATAGCTGCTCTCCCCTGGTTTTCACTCTCTGAACAGGCAGCACTGCTGGAGGAGAAGAAATGAAGCTCCCTGGTGGAAGTTTGCTGGCTAATTATTTATTAATCTCCTGACAGTGCAATTGCCAGGAGAGAGGCAGTGCCTGAGCCCCACACTATAGGAAGGAGGATGAGGAGGAGGGAGAGCTCTCCTGGTGGGGCTTTCTTGCCATGGCCGAGGAGCTCAAGGTGAGCCAACACATCACTTCTGTGTCTGGCTGCTTTGGTTGTAGTGCCAGTGGCTAAGATAAGGGTGGTGCATACCAGAGACGCTGGGTCCCCCTCTGAAAAGTGCTGAAGGATAATCCCAGGGTGGTCCCTGGCCCCTTGCAGGTGATGTCAGATGTGGAGCTCAGCCCCCCCCAGACCAGGCAGTGCGAGGATGCTGACTTGCCGCGAGCAGCTCTTCTGCGCGCAGGAGCTCCCCGTGCAGGGATGGCAACAGAAATAATGCAGCAAATCACAGCTCACACAGTCTTCCTGGCACTTGAAAGCATCTCGAGAGCTTAAAAAGCTGCAAGATGCACTCATTCCCATCCTCTCCCCGCTCCCCTTTCCTGTACTTTTGGCCTTCCTTCCCGAGCAGGGATGGGGGGAGCATCAATTTCCCAGGCAACGGGTGCCCCGCTTGAGCACGGCGAGGGCCGCCCGCACGGTGCGGGAGGCAGCGCGGCCGTGTGCTGCCCGCAGAGCGGGCTCCGGGTGACTCATCTCCATGCAGTATGCAATTACCACGGCAAGTGCAGGCCCCTGCTGTTCCGCACAGGTATCTGTGTCAGCCAGGGCTATTTCCAGCTCTCTCCGCACTCCCGGCTCCGTGGAGGGGTAAGGAACGCAGCCGCCTCGCTTCTCCGCCTGCCACAGGGACGGGCACGAGATTCCCACGAGTGACGAGCCAGGGGGGTTGGATATTGCATCCAAACAGCCAAATTGCACAACTGGGGGAGGAGAGAGTGGTGTGGCATTGCCCACACGTTCCATGTATTTAAGGGCGCACGCCACAGCCCCGGCTGGGCTGGAGGCACGAATGGATGCGGCCGGGATACACAGCGCCAGGCGAGCAGGATTTAGAGCTGTTATTATTAGCGGTGCTGGTAGTGCTAGAAAAGAAGCTGCAGGGATGGGATAAAGCAGACTTTGAAAAATGCTCTGGCCTGGAAAGGCAGGGGAGGGAGCAGGATAAAAGGAGCGCAGCAATGAGCGGCAGCGCCTTCCCCTTTCCCTGATGGAGCAGATAACGGCAAGCTCCGTGGGTCAGCGGCTCCATCTCCCGTTCTGGACATCGAGTACCCACCATTCCCCGTCAAGCTGTTAAGCCAAACTGCACTCAGAGAGCGAGATTTTTGGATTCCCAAAATGTTTGCCTAAGATTTTGCTCATTACTTTTCCCGCTGGTTGCTGCAAGCGGGAAGCAGGGGAAGGCTCAGGGGTTGAGAACGTCTTGGACGAGCTCCAAGCAAGGGCTCCAGCCCTCCAGCCACAAGCCTGGATCATGGCAGGAATTTACAGCTGGGGCTGTCCCACCAGGGCAGCAGCGGCAGCCCAATCCCTATGGAGGGCTCTGTGCCTCAACCTCCTGCCTTTGCCTGACATGTACCCACCAAAGGCTGGCCTGGGAGAGTGTGGGGCCACAGCCAGATCTCTCACCAGAGAGCTGTGCCCCTGCAGATCAGGTACTGGTCTGTGAGAGACATAGAGTGCCTTCGTCCTTCCCACATCCCCCAGCAGAGCCCTTGACATGGGAGAACTGCTATAGTATATTGCTGAAAAAATCACATTAATCATCCTCAGCACCACCTCCCTGGCCTTTGTCACAGTTTGGTGCCCCAGCCTCAGCTTTAAAAGCATTGTTTATTTTTAATAAAAGCTGATCTACAGAGTGATGTTGCTGTGATGATAAAAATAAAAATGCAGTGGTTGTCACAACTGTCAACATCCCCAGGAATGGGGTCTGGCAGTGCCTGGCTGTGCTCCCCTCCAGTCTGTGCTGCTGCATGGGCAGCCTCTGTGCCAGGGAAAGCACCTCCTGCTTTTCATTTTAATACACACGTGCACTTCTTCGTTATAGTCATAATTTTCTAAATGTTTAGTAACTTTAATTTCATTTACTGCATGAATAAATAAGCAAATATGACATATACAAATGTTGGGAAGCAAATTAGTTTATTAAGTCCCTTCATTAAAAGAACTATGTATTATTAAAATATATGCGTTGCAATGTGCTGATATCACATTAGCAGCAGTAATATGAAATCCTGTTTATCCACATGAAACTAGATTTTCAGGGCATGGATCTGACAGCATGCACCAAGTTAGTGCATAGCTGAGGCCAAAAAGCACAGTGCCTGGTGGCACCCAGGGGGCCATGGCGGGTCACAGGACAGCATTCCATATCCCAGGCTGGTGGACAAGCTGAGATCTTCATTCCAAGGTGTTCCCTGGAAAAGTCTGTCTCTATTGCCCAACCCCACGGCAGTGCCCCATCAGGCAGGATGAGCAGGAAGTGTGCGGGAAGCATGCAGGGAGTGTGCAGGAAGCACATCTCACTTCCTGAGCATCTCTTCTCTTTCCATTGCTCTTCCTTCTGGCAGACAGGAACACAGCTTGACTGGAGGCCACAGGAAGAGCCTGTCCCAACTCCTGCACATCCCTGCTGCTGGGGCTGTGCCTGCTCTGGCTGGCTCCTCTGGTTCCTCTGCAGAGCAGGGACAGTGTGCTGCACCAGGGCTCCTCTCAAGCTTGGGTTTCTCCCAGGGTTCTCCAAACCAGCTTTATCCACATTGCTCCATGAGCGGTGGGATTTGGATACTGCCTGGCCAAAGCAGAGCACAACCATGGCTGGGACAAAACAAAACCATCATTCACAGGCAGTCATTTAAATTCTCAGCAGCTGTTCCCTTCCAGCACTCATGTCTGCCCTCCTTTGCTGTCTGCAGGCACTTTCAGGGACTTTTTCCCTGGGTGGCGTGGGAGCAGGTTTTCCAGCAAGTTCACCCATGACCAGCATCCCCCTTCCTCCTCCTCCTCCCACCTGATAAAAATAAGCAGCAAGCCCTAGTGGGGCAGCTGGGAGTCTGCAGCCACCAGGGATTCAGCTGCTCAAGGTGCTTCCTCCCTGACCTGGTGCAATGGGTCATTTAAGGCCAGCTGGGTGCTCTCCCATGGAAGCCCCCGTGCTTACTGGCACCCTCAGCCCCTCCCCACAGCTGCCTCCCTGGCTCCAGCTCATTCCCATCTCCTCGTGATGGTGCCTGGCCCCCTGAGGCTGAGCCACGCTGCGGGGGCGGCCGCCCAGCCTGTCTCCAGCACCTCACCACACAGCTTCAGTGGGAGAACACCCCGGGGCAGGGGTGCAGGCAGGGGTGCAGGCAGGCGTGCACCCCAGGACACAGGGAGAACCCAGTGGGATGGGGCTTCATGCCAGGCGTAGCCACAGGAGCCCAGGCAGGAGCTCAGTGGTGCCTTGTGGCCCTAAGCACGGCTCACATGAGGAAGAAATTGCTCTCGCACATGTTTTGGTCTGGTTGGGTTTAACCCCAGCCCTGCCTTGCCGTGGGGGCCCTGCCATGAGCAGGCAGCGACACGCCGAGCCCGGCAGCACGAGCCAGTCCATGGCAGTTCCCAGCCAGAGACTGGCAGCTGCTCTGAAGAGCTGGTGGTGAAATGCTGCCTGCAGCCCCATTACGGCTGCGAGCGCAAATGAGTTTAGTGGCCTCAATTTAATTCCCATTTGTACGCGGTGGAAAAAAAGAAAAAAAAAAAACAAAAAACAAAAAACAAACAAACAAAAAAGGAAAAGAGGGAGAAGAGCGGAATTGCAGCTCGGCTGCGATGGGGATACACAAGCTGCAGCCACATGGGAGGCACAAGCACCGGGGATGTGCTGAGTCCCAGGCAGAGGGTGCAGTGCTGGCTGTAGGGGTGGGTGCCACAGGGGGAGCGGAGGGATATGTCAGTCCTGCTGGATGTGTAGCTGGAGCCCATTAGCACCAGGAATGAGGTTCCCCCATCCCAGCAGGAAACCCAGGCCAATGGCAAATGCCTGTGCTGCTGGGGGCCAAGCCAAGCCCAGGAGGATGAATGTTCTCCTGTCCTCACCCCAGGATGTTAGTGGGGCTGGAGCAGACCCTGGCCAAGGGAAGGCTGGTGGAGGGAAGGTGCCACTTAAAGTTCCCAGGAGCCAGGGCTCCAATTTCAAAAAAATGAAGTGAGGTTTTCATCTGTATTTGTTTATTGAGTTAATGACTTTATTTCTGATTTGGTGCTCTTGTCCCTGATGACTCGGGCACGAAAAGGGAGAGCTGATAAGACCAAAGAGGCCCGGCCAGAGGGATGTTAGTGGCTGCTCAGTGCCTGGCATCCCCCACCTGGATCCCTTCCAGGGGATTCCAGAAATGCTGTCAACTCTTGGGAGCAGGACCATGCATGCAGGGAGGGCAGCAGCTCAGGGTGGTGAAAGCAGCAGCAGCCATCCCTGATAAGAGATGGGCTCTGCCCCTTTATGGCTGTGCTGAAGGCACAGGAGCACAAGGTATTCTATACTTGGCATGACCTGCCCAGATCATGCTGTACCACCCCCTTGTCCCGTTCCAGCAGGATCAAACCTCTCTGATGAGCAGGAGAAGAGACATTCTCCTTCCCTGACCCCCCCAGTTGAAACCTCTATGCCCACCCCTTTCCCTGGCTGACTGCTGAGGTCTGGTAGGCAGCTGGGAATGGCCTGAGCCTGGGGGAGTTAATCAGTTCCAGAGCAACCCAGCCCCTCATGGCTCTATTTCTCTGTCACGAGAAACAAACAGATGTGTTTTGCCTGAGTGAGCTGGTTTAGGTTGGGAGGGCAATCCCAACCCCATTGCACCCATTTCCCCCCAGTCTAAAGAAGCAGCTGGGCAAAAGGCACGTTTTCTTTGGTGAGGAGGAGGTTTCTTCTCTCCTTGTCACTTCCAAGTTTGCCAGTCCCATAGAGAAGATGTGAGCAGAGCTCTCTGCATCTGGAGAGTTAACATCTCAGCTCTTCCAAATAAATAGAAAATGACCCAGTTTCTTTATTTTTCTCTTTTCCCAAAGTCCAAGCACCCAAAAAATGAGGCAGCAAGGGGAAACCGCAAATAGATTTCATGTATCTTGGCAGAGCTGGGACATAAAAGCAGGGAAAAGGACTCCTGCCTCCCCTGCTTAGATCCAGGTATGGTGCAGCACATCCTACATAGGGTTAGTTTTCCTGGGTCAAAGAGGCAGGAGAGGCTCTGGGTCTGATCCCAGCTCCAATCCTCATTCCTTGGGGTCCCGGCTCTTCCCAGGCAGGGTGGGAGCCTCCCCAGTGCTGCTCCCATCTGCCTTGCTCCAAGTATTAAGGTGAGCAACAGAACATGCCCAGCCTTCCACTATTCCTATCACGTCCCATCTGGAGACAGAAATCTGCCTGCTGGCTTTACAATTAAAATTGAAATTATTTGATTATGGGGCTTCATTAGTAAAAACAAACACCAGGCAGCCTCCCTCCCTCTCCCCCTCTTATCCCCGCCCCACCGTTCCTCCCCGGGGCTGTTTTAGGTAAACCCCAGCAAGGATGCAGCTGGGCACACAAAGGGCTTCATCTCTGCAGCTTGTACCTATAGTTGGGTGCAGCCCAAAGAAGGCAAATTTTAGACCCACAAATCCTCTCCTTTGGGTAGAGATGCAGCAACAGCCTTGGGTTGATGGCTCTATGACTGCATGGATTGCCCGACAGCTGGCACAGCGAAGGCTTGAGCAGCAGCAGGGTGTTTTTCAGACCCTCTGGATGCTTACAGACAGTACCAGGGGTCTCCCACAAACCTTGGGGCTCCTGATTTACTCTTTGTCTCCATTACCTTTATTCCGTGGGTCTTTGCAATGGAACCATTTGCACCTTCATACCAAGATGGACCTGCCATTGCTGGATCTGTTTTTCTTCCCCGCAGTTCGCTCATCCCACAGGAAGGGCTGAGCGGGCACGGAGCAGGCTGCCCGTGGTGTATGCAGATGCTCTAGTCCCTAAAGCATTGGCAGTTCTGGGGGAAGTAATTCAATTAACACTAGGGGCGTTGGGAACAGGCTGTGCAGGCTGGGAGAGGAGGAATGCTAATGAAGGAGGGCTTGGGAATGCTGCTGGGTTAGAGTGCACTCGCCTGGCTGCTCCCAGTGACTGGTTTTCTCCAGTAGGGACAGGACAAGAAGGAATGGTTTCAAACTGAAAGAGAGTAGAGTTAGATTACCTATTAAGAAGAAATTCTTCCCTGTGAGGGTGGTGAGGCACTGGAACAGTTTGCCCAGAGAAGCTGTGGCTGCCCCATCCCTGGAAGTGTTTAAAGCCGTTTTGGATGGAGCTCTGAGCAACCTGGTCTAGTGGAACATATTCCTGCCCATAGCAGGGGGTTAGAGGTAGATGATCTTTAAGTTCCCTTCCAACCCATACCATTCTATGATTCCTTTATTATATGGGATGGTTCTGGCAGTGGGGAGGTGAGGTGGGGATGAGGCTGCCTTTCTGCCTCCTATGCCTGATGTGAGGAGGGAGCTTCGGAATGGCTCTTAACTCTAAGTTGGTGGCCCATTTGAGGGGAGCTGTGGCCGTGGGTATCTGTCCCCTTCGTCAGGCTGGGCAATAGGACAAGGCAGCTGTCATAGGGACTGCAGGGATGGCATGAAAGTGCTCTGCACCTCCTCCCCACCACACTAATTCCTTACCTCCTGTGCCCTCTGGAAAGTCCTGAATTGCTAGCCAGCCAGCAGAGTTAGCCTGCAGAGATCTGCCTTTTGCTGCCAAAGCAGATGAAGCCCTTGTTCCATAGAGCCAAGGAATCCCCAAGGGAAAGGCTGCACTGCCCCAAGACCACCAGCTTGAGGTCCTGCCTGGGGTGTCCCCTGGGTCACGGTGGGGCAGGAACTGGATGAGCTCTTTGCAATGGATAATGTTGCCTGACTGCTCCAGCTGACTCATGTCAGGACCTGTCTGGCTTCCCAGAGGTTTGAAGCCTCCCCTGGACGGGTGGCACTGGGATGCGCTGTGGCCAGGGCAGACGTCAGTGGGACACGGGTTGTAAGGTTACACCAAAGAAAGAGCAGCTCCAGGCGGGATGCTCCTCTCCCTGGCCACGTGCCATCTGCCTGCCCGGACTCAGCTCCGTGCCTGGGGTTGCTCCAGCTCCATCCCCCGTGCAGGAGCCTGGATGTAGCCCAGGGATAGTGGGGTCTGGCTGCCGGGATATCTCTGATAGTGGGGTCTGGCTCTGGGAATGTGATCTGATAGGGGGTGTCTGGCTTCAGGAATGTGCTCCAACTGAGCTCAGCAGTGGGGAGACAGTGGGGCCAGTCCCCTCTGTCTGGGCAAGTGTTACCAAGCTGGTGGCATTAACAGCATTGCTGTCCTACTCGGGCTTGCCTCATGGGCTAAATCTTTAACCAGATCAAGGGTTTAACTTTATCAGTGGCACCATTCCCCTGGGGCAAAGTATCTTGATCCTTGCAGAAATCCCAGAGGCAAGTCCTTTTCCTGGGTCTCACTCAGCAGCTCCATGGTGCTCATGTCTGCCCCTTTGGCACAGGGACTAGCAGGACTCTCTAGAGCAGGAAGCACCCGGTGCCCCATGCCCAATCTGGACTCCCAGCTGGTTTCCCTCCAAAGTCATGGCTTACACAGACCCAGGTGCACAGCACTGAGGAGTTGGCACTTCTTGCAGGGTGTACCTGCAAGGTGCCCTCCCATCAGGCAGTGCAGGAGTAAAGCCACCACTGGAGCAGACCCTTCCATGTCCCCTCGAGGGACTCCCACTGCTGGCACCACAATCCCCCCTGCCAGCTCCCCAGCTCTGGGAAACCTTCCACAACCCCTGCCCAGAGCAGGATGATTGATTATTGTTATTAGAGCTAGAGAACAGTTTCTGTGCACATCCAGGTGGTTCAGGAGCAATTAGTCACTCACTGGTGAGGGGGGAACCAGGCTGCCCCTCTGTCCCTGTCAAGGTGGGAGCTCTCTGCTGCCTGAGCGAGGGTCCAAGGCACTCCTGGTACAGCTGGATGGAGCCCTATCTCCTTGTGGCTCTATTTGATAGGCAAGGGCAGGGCTTTGGCAGCAGCACTGCCCTAGGGCAGTGCTCAAACCTGAGCTAATCTCTGCACCCCCAGGGCATCTGATGGAGGTAAGGAAGTGGGAGGGCAGCCCCCATCCCCACGGCAGAGATCTACCCCCAGCCAGGGTGATGCACCGGCAGCAGCTTGTGCTTTTACATGGGATGGGCACAGTGCAGGGGCTGAGAGAGGGGAGGGTACGGAGGGACCACAGGCAGCCCCTGGCACAGCAGGTCTGCAGGGCTCTGCCAGGCACAGCTCCAGACCGGGGCTCCTCTGGCAGCGCCGCGACAGCAGGACATCGGCAGCAGCCGGCTGCGGGCTGGGGAGGGGGGGCTGTAATGATGGTCCGTCTCAGCAAAGGTAGCAGAGCATGAAAGCAATTTCACACTTTATTAGACAATTCAGGTGCCAGTTGCACCAGCCTGGAGCGAGCACTGCTGCTCACACCTCTACTCCTGCTTCGCAGCCTCAGGGCCACTCTCCCTGGTGCTCAGCCCCTCTCCGGGCCATCCTGGTCATGGTTGGTGCATGAGGGGCCAGCGAGGGCTGCTGGGGGTGAGGGCTGCTCCTGATGGGCCTGGGAACAGTGCAGCACAGGCTGGCTCTGCTCAGAGCCAGCTCAGCCTGGCAGCGGGAGTGAACTCGAGCTGTGTGCCTGCAGTCACAGCCCCGCTTGGGCTGACTGTGCCCTTCAGCCCAGGGCAGCCACCCTGTTCTTGATGGGTCCTCCGTCTCCTCTCCTTCCCTGCCCTCCACAGCCCTGTTGCTCCTCTACTCCCATTCTGTACTCCAGGGTGAGGGGATGGTCTGTGTTTGAGAGCCTGGGCTTGGGGCTTCCCTGGCAGCTGCTTTCCTCTTGCGCCTCTCTGCCTCCTGGATGGTCCCAACAGAGCTATCGGGCACATGGACACCTGGGCCTGCTGCTATCCTCCTGCAATCCAGGTGTCTCCACCTGGAGACGTGCCATGTGGCCGCCCACTCTGCCCAAAACTGCTGCCCTGTCCCCAGGGACCAGCATGTCCTACAGAACAGGGAAGAATAGAGTCTGAGCTGCCACTGTCCTGCTCTCTGGCACATGGCTGGGCTGGTGCCCCACACCCTGGGGACACTGCTGTGTGCTGTCACACCCCGTGGGTGGACGCTGTCCAAATGCCTGCACGTCCAGGATATGAATCAGCCTGGACAGGAGTGCAACAGCCGCTTCTGGACAACCGGAGCTGCCCTGGAGGCTGCTCCAGCAGCCAGGCTGTGCCAGTGCCAAATTCCATGCAGGCAGGCAGGCAGGTTGCAGGCAACAGTGCCTGCCTGTCTCTGCTGCCACCTCTCAGATCAGCCCTGGGCATGGCAAAACCCTGGCCTGGCATGTGTTTCCCTCCCTCTTGCATGGGTCTGGCTCTGTGGTGCCAAGCCACGGCACGGTGGCGCCTGGCTGGGGCGATGCCTAACCTTCACCTGACCTCCTGGTGAGCAGCCGTCCCTGCCCAGCTGTCCCCCCATGCCCCTGGCCACAGGCATGTTCCACCGGGCCAGCCAGAGCATTCCTCCTGGGAGAGCCTGTCCTTGACGGCTATTTTAAGGCACACTTATGTCCTTTATCCCCCCCCTGTCATGTTTAGGCTGGAAGAGCCCTGGGCCTTGTGGTGTCTCCAGGAGGGCACTTCTAGTCTCAGAACAGCAGCAGTGCAATGAGTCTGGATGAAGCTGTGGGACAAATTTGGGATGTCAGCACCTGTGTCCTGCAGTCATGTACTAGGCCATGTTCTGAGGTGATGGGAAAGGTCCCATGGCCATCAAGGCTGGCAGCAGGGCTGGTGGGAACTGCAGAGCCCAGCTCATGCCTTTGGACCCAAAGACCAGAGAAGCCTCGTGAGCTAATTTGCCTCTTCCTAGCAGAGACCATCTGCTGCTAGGACCTTGGAGTGGGCAGGACACCAGTTCCACCACTTTGGGGCAGGATGTTGGTGCTGGCTGGCTCAGCACCATTACCAAGCACTCTCCTGGTACCTGTGCTGCGCCTGACTTGGAGCACAACCACCTTATCTGATGGGGCAGGCAGCTGGTGCCTGACACAAGCAGCATGTCCTCTCTGTGCTGTTACTTGCAGAGCACTGGAGAGTGGCTCCTGTGCATCTGCTTGGTGTCATGTGCGTGGGCTGTTTCCACATTGCCCTGCAAGCCTGTCAGCCTGGCAAGTGCTGGTAGATGGGTTTGGGTAGATGGGTGGAGTGGGGACCCAGGAGAGGTAGCAGGGATCTCGGACACCTCCCAGCATCCTGCAGCCCCTCTGCTGGCCGCAGGCCAGGCAAAAAACTCCTCCTGACCCCCACTGACAGACACACACAGGCAGCACTGGCAGTGGCTGGAGGAAGGAAAAGGAGACCTGCTGTTTCAGAGCACATGAAATCCAGAGTCCTGGTGAGTGATGGACAAAACTCAACTGGCTATCAAGTCCTGACTGCCTCAGATCTCCTTCCTGTGATCAGATCAGTGCCCAGGCAGCAGCAGTCTCTCAGCGCTCTTTGTCCCACCATCACCTTTAAACCCTCCAAAGGGTCCTGGGCACCTGCAGGCTGTGGAGCAGGACCTGTCAGAGCCGCTGACTGCTGCCATTGCCTGTGCTGGGGTAGGGCTGATTACAACTGCACCCCACTGAGCTGGCAGGAAGGTGACTCAGGAGGGAAATCCGACCTAATGTGATTTGATTAGGAACAGAAAAGTGCAGAGGAGCCATCAGCAGTGAGCTGGAGGTGTGAGCTCTGTGGCTGCAGGGCCCAGGCTGGGCAGATAAGCCTCAGACACACAGCTCTCGCACGATGACCCTCGTCCCCTCAGCCTGCCTGCTTTCCCATCCCAAGGAACCCATTGGCCTTTCCCCAGGCTGGGAGCATCCCCAGACAACATCCCCAGCTCCAGCACTGCCATCCCCCTCCACTTTTCGCGTGAATGAGCATTTGCTCAGGGCTTTCAAAGGCACCAGGGCAGAGGCAGCTGCTCTCAGCCTCCCCACAGATCACACCCCAGGACCCTGCATGTATAAAGAACAGTGAACCCCACACAGTCCTGCCTCAAACCAGGCACACAGACCAACACGTGGGGTGCACAGAGCAGTGTCCGGGGTCTGTTCCCACCTGCCTGGCACCCACACCGTCCCCCCCAGCGCGGTGCACGCTCGGGTGAGGACATGCCACCTCTGTCCCCCTGCCCAGCCCGCTCTGTGGGAACCCACAGGCAGCCACCGCGTCCCGCGGGGAGCCCGTGGGTGGCCAGGTTGTGGTGCTGCCTCCCCGCCGGGCAGGGCGCAGGGCGCGGCGTGCCGGGACACCGCACCTTTGATGCGGGAAGAGGCAGGTGCCCGAGGCAGCCGGTCCGACGCCGGGCGGGTGTCTGCGCTGCTCGCCGTGGGTGCAGGGTGGGCAGCGCGGTCCTGTGGACTGAGCTCTCCTGCGGTGCCGGTCCCTTCGGGGATCCCGAGCCGCTCTCTGTGACACCACGGTCAGAGCTGCCCTGGGCACGGCTGCCGACCCTCGACCCGCTCGGCATCTGCCAGCAGCACCAGCACAACCGTGGGGGAGCTGGCACGGAGCTGGGACGCTTCAGGAGTGGAGAGAGGGAGTGCTGCCTCCATCCTCAGACGCACCGACACGGATTGATTCTCCCCAAAACCTCTTCCACGGGACCTCTGTCAACCCGCCGAGAACCTGTGCGGGTCCAGGGAGCCTCGGGAGCCGAGATGTCCGTCCCGCACCGTGGGGATCGGGCTGTGCTCCCGTACCCCTCGATCCCTGCACCAGTGCTCCCAGTACGCGCCGAGCAGGCACTGGGAGCTGGTGCGGGGCTCCCTCTGGTGGCCACTCGGCGCGGCGCTGCCAGCCCAGCCCAGCGCTGCCCCAGGTGCTCAGGAGCCCAGGTGTCCAGGTGACTAAGTGCCCAGGGGCTCAGTGCTCCGGTGCCCAGCTTCCCAGGGGCTCAGGTGCTCAGGTGTCTAAGTGCCCAAATGCCCCATGTCCAGGTGCTCACTGCCCAGGTGTCTAAGTGCCCAGGTGCTCAGGTGTCTAAGTGCCCAAATGCCCCATGTCCAGGTGCTCACTGCCCAGGTGTCTAAGTGCCCAGGTGCTCAGGTGTCTAAGTGCCCAAATGCCCCATGTCCAGGTGCTCACTGCCCAGGTGTCTAAGTGCCCAGGTGCTCAGGTGCCCCATGCCCAGGTGCCCAGTGCTCACTGCCCGGGTGCCTCGTGCCTGGCTGAGGACCCCTCTGCAGTGTTGCACCTTTGCCACCCAGTCCTGATCTAACCAGGGACAATTCTGCCTCATCACCCCCCAGGACACCTTTGTCACTGACACGGATTTCAGCAAATCCCTGGATAACTGCAGCCACCTGCCCTGACTCCCTCAGTGCTGCTTTGTGTTGTCCAAACACACAAAGGACATGGCACCCTCACGTCTCCCATCAAAAGGTGCCTCCCAAGTGCCATCCTCGTGCCTCTGTGCCCCGGGGCCATATTGTGCCAGGTGCCTCCCACCACCTTCCCGCCCGGGGCTGCCTCTCTCCAGCATCTCCTGTGAGGAGTCCTCCGGTGCCAAGCCAATTTCTCCCATCCAGTGAAGCCCATGCCCTTGGGTGTAGGCTGGCCATGCTCACACAGGCAAGCTCCAGCCCATGGGCTCCTGCACAGGGACGGTCACCAGGTAGCTGGAGGGCACATAGCCCCTCTGGCCATTCACCTCCACCAGGCTCCACTCCTTGCTCCCCTTCTTGTCATGTGGCTCCAGCACCACCACGGGCTGCCCTGCCTGGAGGTTCACCTCCTGCGGACTCCTGGCTGCGAAGGAGAAGCCAGCGACCACCTGTGGAAGGCAGGGAAGGAGGGAGGAAGCCCTTGCTGGACAGGAGAGTCAAAGGCAGAAGGACATACACGGCAGGGCAGGCATTCCCATTCCAAACCCATTCCAAGAGGGCAGCGCAGCAGTGACATGGATGGAGGGACACTGGGGATCCACCACACCCACTTCTCTTGCCCTCTTCACCCTGTTCCCTGCAAGGACGTCAGCCTCACAGGGCACTCAGCCGAGGGTGTGACACTCACTGCTGGGCACGTGGCTGCACGTGGGTGACCACATGTGCTGGAAAAGCAAGTCCACCTTCCCACCCACACAAGAGCTGGTGGCATTACTAGGAATGGCCCTGGGGGTGTCCCCCACTCTCACCTGGAATGTTGGGGTGAAGGTGGCCAGCTGGGGCCTGGGGGCTTCGGGTAATGCATAGGAATGTCGCCTTCTCTCCGTGCCACTGTCCAGGGTTAGCATCTGCATCCCAGGCTGCTGGCTTTGCACTGGGCAATACGGCTGGAGTTTTGCAGCAGGCACAAACCCTCGGGGACCTGGAGGACATGAACCCACATAGGTCATGGGGCCCCAGTGCCTGGCACATGTAGGACTGGTTGGAGAGAGAGGAATGACACTTAGGTTGTTGCATCCCAAACTAGTCTATCACTAGGGGATATCCAGAAGAAACACCCCCCCAAAAAGGAATTCCATATGTTTCTTTGTGCACGGATTCTCCTTTCTCAGCCGTGACACTTCACAAGCATTCCCTTGGGGGAATGAATCAGGAAACCTGAACTTTACAGTTAATGGCAACGGGTGTAGCTGGCAAAGCTGAGGTGGGTTTGGGCTGAGCAAAGCCTGGAAGGGAGGACCCAGGAGGCCATGGTCCACTGTTTCATCCAGGACATGGAAGTAGTTTGGGTTTGGTTCCCAACCCTGGTGCTGAGGCGGGGAGAGGCTGCCCATTAGTACTCACAATACCTCCAGCATCCACCAGCCATCTGTTCGTGTTTCCCTTCGTGTCGGCACTTTGCAGCAGAGCCACAATCTGTCCCCTCAGCAAGGTCAGGTCCAAGTCTTTGCTGCCACTGATGTTGCTTGTCACTTGGTAAAGTTTGTCCGAGCCGTGCTTGCTCACAAGGGAAAGAACCTTCCGCTCCTCAGCAGGATTCAGAGGCTGGTGGGGAGCAAGAGACACCAGAGCACTTGCTGAGACACACAGGAGACTGATGCCCTCCATGCACATGTGCCCTCCCTTCTGCAGGATCACATCCCAACAAGAGGGTAGGGGACAAACTCCTTCACACTATCTGATCGACCCCCTGGTTTGGAGATGAGTGCCCACAACCAGAACTGCTGAGCTGTTTCATCCCTGGATTTTTCCAGCCAGCTGCTGTCAAGGGGAAATACTGTGGCCATGGCAACCTCCAGGGCCACTTTCTGAGCCAGCCTCCCTGCCAAGGGGATGTTCTGCATTGGGAAGCCTCAGTCCTATCTCTTGATCCAGCTGGCCTGAGACATCTCCTTCCCAGCCCCTACCTGTGTCACAGGGCTTGGCGTGACGGTCTCAAAGGTCTGGCGGAAGGTCCGGAGCTGAGCACTTGAGTGCTGCAAGGTGTCTTCCACCACCTTCCAGAAACTGGGCAGGGGCATGTGGCCATGGGGCATCTGAGGAGACAAACTCACATCACAGAGGGCCCTGGGCAGAGGAAGAGCTGTCGGTAGGGTCAGAAGTGAAGGAGCAAGAAGAAAAAGGGTGAGTAACAAGAGAACAGACCTGGCCACTAAAGATGCACCTTGCACTTATGATCAAAGCTGCTCCTCTCTGTCTGTGAGCCACTTTCCCTGGGCAGGGCTATTACATGTGGGGCTCCTGGGTTGTATCCAGCCCACCAGAACAGTCCCCCACTCCTGCTGTCCTGCTCCAAGCCCACAGCCTGTCCCACCTGACTATAAAGGGAGATGGGTAGGTGTAGCTCCAGGGTAAATGTCTGCAGCATAAGCAGCCCAGACTGAGCAAGGGTAACCCACCCTCCTGACCAGATATGCACACAAGCAGTGTGGGAGAGGATATCTCCACCTGGCTGTACCTTGTTCTCATCCTGATCATGGATCAGACCGGGGCCATGCTCTGCACCAGGGCTTTCAACTGCCCTGACCCTCCATGTTTGCAAATGTCTGACTAAAGAGTACCATGCAGTGAGGAGTTCTGGGAGATATCACCCAGGGGACAGGGGTCAAGGGATGCTCATTCCTCAGGCCAGGAGCTGCCTTTCTCCTCCTTGCCTTCCTGGCACAGAGCTCTCAGGAGCTCAGAGTTAACACTAATCTCTCAGGCAGAAATACATCAGTGAGTTACCAGTAGTGTCGGCAAAGAGAAAGCAGGACAGCTCCTGGAAGTGCAGGAGACAAAATTTGGCTTTTCCCAGGAAGGGAGGATGAGAGATTGCTTACAAATCCTAGACAGGAACTTGTGTGTCTGCAAGGGTGGGCTTGGGCAAAACCTCAATGCTATGATGCCCAAAATGTCCCAAGCCTGAAGAAGGTTTGGCTCGGGTCATGTGGCTGTTTGGGCACACACGCCAATGGGTCATGCTCACCTGCTCCAGCTCCTTCTCTGCCTGTTGCAGGACCTGGGCAGCCAAGTCCCGCTGCAGGGCAATGAAGGAGCACAGGATCTGCCTCAGGAGCTGCACAGCCACCTGGTTGAACTGCGGGAGCTCAGCCACAAGCAGGTCATTGATGGCAAGGTAGGTGTTCATGGCTGCCTCCTCATCATATGTCACACTGCCCATCTCGCTCTTCCGCTCCTGGATCTCCTCATAGTCCAGCAGCTTGTCCAGGCGCTTCTTGACCAGCTGCTGTGGCCCCACCAGCATGTCTGAGAGGCTGCAGAGGGGCTGGCAGACCAGCCTGTCCAGCCGTCGCTTCTGTGAAGGGAGAGAACCCAAATCCTCATGTGAGCCCCACGAACACGACCAGCACTGTCCTGTGAAGGGTAAAAGGCTCAGGGACTTGTTGAGGTGATTGTGTGGAGTGGGAAGCATCTGAAACATCTTTCCCTGAAGGCATACAGGAATGCAAGCAAAGCAAACCCTTGGTAAAGATCAGTCATGCCAGCCACAATTCCAAACTTGTACTCCATGCAAATGACCAGGTAGGACCCTTTAATGGCCCAGACCAGTTTTATCTGGACCTCCACACACACTCCTGCCCACAGCCCATTTAAGGGCCCTCTGTCCCTGCCTGAGCATTACTGTGGGTGTGCTGGTTTCTGCTTCTGTCTCCTTGGATATCTGCTGTAGGTAGCCCAGCTCCAGGATGCATCCATCAGACAGACACTGCAGCCAGTCTCCAGCCCTGGATGGGCTCTGGAGCTGTGTTGTAGTTCTGTCTCTACCCAGGCCTTCCCCTCTTTCCTGGATGGACCCTGGAGCTGGTCCTTCACTTTGTGTGTTGGGGGCTGCTGATGGATCCTGTTACTTGCTCCTGGCCCTGCTGCAAAGTTGAGTCCTCAGGGGACTGCGAGGACACGGCTCAGGGGTTCCCCTTAGCTCCTGGCTGCCCTGCCCTGCCTTGGAGGGACAGCCAGACCTCCTGTGCCCTGGCAGAAGGTGGGAGAGCAATGCTTGGCTGAAGCAGATGTGCAGGGAGGCAGAACTCACAAACTCTGGGAAAACAGTGTACTGGAGGCATTCTGCAAAGCGCCGGTACTGCTGGGCAGGTCCCTCGTCCATCTGCAGGTCACGCTGGTGGGGAGTGGGCAACAGGAATGCCTGAAAGGGAGAAAGCATCAGGCTCTCTTACCTCTTTCCTAATGCTGTATGGGGAGCCCTTCTCAATATTTTCAAGTCAAGGTCTTTCCAGCCCATGAACTGCTGCTTTCTGCCGTCTCTGCCATTTCCTGAGGCTTTCCTGATAATACTGTGTCTGGGGATTGCATGTTTTGCCATCACTCATACTTTCATTTTCCTCAGATGCCCCAAGGGATTTCTGTGAGAAGATCACTGTAGCTGCTGACCCAGGTGATTTCAGAAGGGAAATTTGTTGTCAAGACTGATCTGGGGGCGTTTCTGCCTTACGCCAGTTATTAAAGCAAGAATCCCCAGGCTGAACAACACTTGGCCTTTTCAGTCATTTAAGACCTTGAAATAATGATAAGTTTAAGGACAGATTATTCTCAAATGACACCAGCTCAGACTCTGTTGTCAAAGCCTCAGCTTTGGTTTAAGCTCCCCTGAACCTCAGCAATCCTTGGATGTTGTGCAACTCCCTGACACAACAGGACACTTTAGCTGAGCTGCAAATCCCTAAACAGCCCCAACAGCTATTTCTTTCCCAAGTGCTCTACAATCCTAAGGAACAGACCCTGAATCCTGAATGGGGCCAACCCCTTGGCAGTGGTCAAGGTTTTACCTCTAAATGGCCCAGGTA
Organism: Formicarius rufipectus; assembly: GCA_013399695.1. Lineage (NCBI taxonomy): Eukaryota > Metazoa > Chordata > Aves > Passeriformes > Formicariidae > Formicarius > Formicarius rufipectus. The sequence continues at coordinate 1,619,536 of VXAU01004838.1, forward strand.
GGATGCCACGTTCTCCTTCAGGGTGGCCACACTGGACACCACACACTGGAATTTCTCTTCCAGGTCATCATACTCCTTGTCTTCTGTCTGCAAAGGAAGAGGCAGCTTATCACCAGCCAGGCTAACACAGCAGTCAGGCTAACTCAGCAGCCAGGCACTTGCCTGAAGCTCACAGGGCTAGGGACAGGCAGGGGAGACTCTGAGGGGCTCCAGGAATCTAGCAAGGGGCCAAGACACAGGTTGCTTGGGGTGCAGGCAGCAACAAAGCTTTTGGTGTGGTTGTGGTGCTGGGAAACATTAGGGTGTCTTTCCTTTCATTGGGATGTTCAAGGATCCTGTAGGTCTTTTGGGGGCCAAAGTGCTCCCCTGCAAGGGGGGAGCGAGATGCGTCCCTGCATCCCTCCTGCCCTGCTGGTCTTTGGGATGGAGGACCAGGAGGCACCCTTAGTCTGCTCCATAACGGGACCGTGGCTCCTGTGGTAGCTGAGGCCACTGGTGCAGCATCAGCCACCCCAGCCCAGCCTTGCACTCCCCATTCCTCTGCGGAGGCACGTCAAGAGCAGCGGAAAGCCCCAGAAATGACCCGAGGAGAGGCAGCAGGTCCTTGGGTGCAGGCAGAGGAGTGTGGGCTGCCCACCTTGGCCACGATGCCAGCCTCGTGCATGAGGAGGCGGCTCAGCCGTGTGGTCTTCTTGGCGATGGAGTGGGTGTTGAGGCGCGCCAGGCGATCCCGCAGCGTCAGGTGCTCGGCCCTGTTGTATTTGGTTGCTGCCTCGGGTCGGGGAGGACACGAGGTGGGGGGGAAAAAGATCAGAAGATGAGACTTCATAGCAGCATCCTTGGCAGTCCGAGCAGGCAAGGAGGGTGAACAGTGCAAAGGCTGGGGCTGATCAACAGGATAAGCAATTCCCACATCAAAGAGGTAAAGTACTAGGAAAACCAAAAAGAAGCCAAGCTGCCATCCTTGGGAAGCTTGATTTCTCCTGTCCCAAGGGCAGGAATGTGCTTTTCAGTTCCCCAGACATAGGAATGCGGTCAGACTGGTTTTACTCTCAGCTCTCCCCCATGCCACTCTGCTCCTGCAGCCTTCAGGTCTTGCCCAGAGTGGCATTTACAGGACCAGAGCAGTTCAGGAGCTGCCTGCACGAGTTTGTGGCTGGGCGGGCAGCAGGAGAGCTTTGATCTGATGTAAGTGGGAATTAGTGCAACACCAAGGGGAGACAACTGGTGTTGGGCTGGGGGTTCCCAGGCACTGTGCCCCCTGCCTGCACCGAGACCCCCGACCACTCACCTACTTCCCTGCGCCGTTTGTACTCGTTGATGTTGGCATTGACCTGGGCCATGGCACGAGCAGCTGCCTGCAGGGCTGGGTAGGCACTGGCACTTGCTGGTGTGTTCTCCAGGATCTTCCCCAGCAACAGTGGGTATTTGGTGACCCTCTGTACCGGCATCACCAGGAAGAAGCTGAGGTCTGATGCGCCTGTGTGAGGCCTGATGGAGAGGGGGATTGCTCAGGGTTGGTGTGGAGAGCTGCCCTCTTGCTCTGCTGCTCCCCTACAGCTTCTCTGCGAGTGTTTTGAGGATACAGCAGCCCAAAGGTCGTGGGGCATTTCTAGATGTGAATCCCTGTTCCCTTCCAGCTGTGGGGCCACCAGTGATCCCGCCAGCCTCAAGGGCAGTGCCAGCCCTGTGTGGGCACCCTGTCTCCTCAAACAGTGCTGTACTTGTCTGACTAGGAGGCATGGGATCTGTCCATGCTCTGTGGGCAACAGGGAGACTGTGAGCAAAGAGCAGGCAGAACTCCCTTTCAATCCAAAGGCAAGGCATATCTCCTTTGGGAATCACATCATCTGTGCCCTAAGCAGCAAATCCCAGGAGTGTCTCCACTGCTACTCCTACTTCTCCTGACTCTTACAGTGTTTATGACCCACCTGATAGTTCAGGAGGGGTTTGGAAGATGCTTCAGGGGCAGCCCATCTCTCTGGTCAAGCTGGGGAACATGTGCCCTCGCTGGGGCACATGTGAGGGAGGCAGCAGCTGTGCATACCACCTATCCTTTACTTTGGGGTCCATCATAAAACATCACCAACTCTATTGGCCCTTGGGAAAACGGCCCAAAGGATCCAGGACAGTCTGACAGGGATTACACCAGGAAAAGCCACAAAGGTAGTGGCCATGATATTACACCCAGTCCGGTTACACGTATCCATGCAGAAAGCTTGTCCAGAAGAGAAGGGCAAAGCCAGTAGGTAAAACAGGGCGAGGAAGGTGGTGGCCTCAGCAGCAGGTACCTACACTGTAGCATTCAGGGTCTCCAGGATCTCCTCCTGCAGCCTGGGGTCCTTGCGGTAGCTCTCCACCAACTGGAGGGCATGGTCATAGCTGGCACAGTAGATCTTGTAGACAGTCTCCATCTCTTCCTTGAACTCTTGGAACAGAGTGCCTGGGGAAGGAGAGCAAGGCTGGAAAGTTTGGTCCTTTCCTGTGCCCTCAGAGAAAGGTGGGGCTTTCTCCCTGCCCTGCTGGAAGGGTGAATCCAGCAGAGCAGTGCCAGCCAAGGGTGCCAGGGCAGTGCTCTGCACTCCAGGCCCCTCCACTAAGCTGGGCCTCATGCTGTTCTCCCTCCACTGTCTTCAGGGTGGGCAGGTCTGCCTTGCCCCCATGGGGTGGGCATGGGTGGCTCCCTGTGGACACCTCCCAGAGCCAAGGGAGGTGCAGGAGGTATCTGGGCAGCTGTGCTGGGGATGGCACCTACACATGCCCAGCGCTGAGCAGTGGCACTGCCAGCACCAGCAAAGGCAATGAGTGGGCACGGGTCAGCTACTGGCACTGCACCACTTACTGATGCAGAGCAGCTGCTCCTGCCCCTGGGTGGCCGTGGCCTCAAGACCCTTCAGAAACCGTCTGGAGACATGGAGGATGTCATCGGTGTTAGAGAAGAGTCCTTCCAGGTCCAGATCAGGCAGCTGATGGGAACAAAGATGCCCCAGGCTAAGCCAAATGCTTCAGAGGTGGGCTGTGTGTTTCAGAGGCACTCGCACCCCTGAGCACTCATCTGCCCCATGTGACACCTGAGGAGATGAAGTGATGTTCTGTTTCAGGAGGTTTTGGGAATGCTGAGACCTGTCTGTGCTCCCAAGTAGGGCAGTAAGGTCTTTTCACATTACAGCACAGGGTTAAGGGATAGTTGTACCGGGTCAAACCCAATGTCCATCCACCCCCGACTTTGGCTGGTCAGGGGAGCCCAGGCAGGAAGGTGGAAGGTGAGCACATGGTGACCTCCCTGCAGTGATTCAGGCATCTTGCAGCTTTCAACAGATTCACCCTACAGTGCCCAGCCCCTGGGCAGGGGGATGTGCCCCATGTCACCTGCTTCTTCTGGAGGTGTGCCCGGATGTCCGACACACAGAGCTGGATGTTGTGGACGTAGCTGGCCTCGGTGGTGATGAGCTCCTCCACAGCCAGCCGCTGGCTCAGCTCCATCCTGTCACAGGGCATCACCTCCTCGTAAATGGCCTCTTCTGTCTCTGCTGCATCTTCAGCATCCGGCTCTGCCCCACAGGCACTCTCCATCTCAGCAGAACACTCTGCAGGGGTGGCAGGGGGTAGGGACAGGCTGTGGCAAGGGCAGACTGGTGCTGTGGGATTGGTGCTCTGGTGTCCAACCCAGCGCAGTGACCGTGCTCCCTCCCCTGTGCCAGAAGCACCACACAGCACATCCCTGGGGACACTCCATCCATCTGCATTTACAAGCAAGCCACGAATGTCACTCCAAAACCATAAAGCCATGAAGTGTTGCAAGGGAGGAGCAGTCTGGCAGCAGTGAGCAGACACCCACATGTGGCAGGCAGGGACTTGCCACACACATACAAACTCCAGCGACCATGTGCAGGGGCCAGGGTACAAGCAAGGGGGTCTCCAGGTACAGGCAGGGGTTTGGCAGCTCCTGCGCAGCTCTGGGACTGTCCTGGGACTGGTCCCAATGGGCAGAGCGGGATTTGCCACCTCCACTCCAGCTCCTTGCTGCCAGGGCCAGTTGTTCCCTCCCTGCCCTGGCTGTCAGCGCCTGGCGCCTTGCCTTGGCTTTAAGGGCACTGTTCAAAGTACAAAGAGTGTTTCTGCAGTGCTTGAACAAGAGATGTTTCTATGACAGCAAGAGCTTGTTTAAAAGCCACTGGGACGAGGGGGAGAAGTGGGCAAAGCTGCTGACGCCTCTGCCAGATGCACTGGCAGCCCCTGGTATGCATTGCCAGTGCCCTGCCCAGCATGGTGCACTCCCTTCTCTCTGCCTGCAGAGAGCGTGGAAAATCAGAGCTGGTTCATGACTGTTTTCTCAGGAAACATGCTCTGTTGTAACTGATACTGAGCAGGATGGAGCAGCTCCCAAAGCATCACAGATAGTGCTTGGTTCCTGGCAGAAGGCCTTGAGGGAGAGGGACATGGCACAGCCCACACCAGCACAGTGCGCAGCTTGGCTGGATCCAGATCCCAGCCAGGGTAAGGATTTCTGCCAGGCTTCCCACCTGCCTGTGGAGGAGGTGAAGAGAAAAGGAAAGGCAAAGGTGGTTTGGCAGGATAAAAGCAAAATGGCACAAGCAGCAGCACAGGAAGGGCTGCTCTGCTTCTGCCCTCCACTGCCTGCCCAGCCAGTGCCAACCTCCACAGCCAGACTACAACACACCAGGTACCCACTTTGGAAGCTGCAACCCCAGGCACCTGCAGAGGGAGCAGGGAGAGGGGCTGGCAGGACAGCCCGAGTCTCTGCTGGGGAGGGTCCAGGATAATAAGCAGGGTGAATATCCCCTCCTGGTACATGCCCTCTGTTGTGCTGGAGGAGAGCTGGGCTTAGCACAGCAAGCAAACATGAGTGAGAAGGTATTGGACCTCCACCCGCCTGACAGGGGTACGTCACCCTGCCAGCTGTCATCCTTGCCCTCTGCAACTTGGCTGCCTCCCCTGCCTGTGACATGGCATTGGCTGCTATGGGACATGGGGAGTAGGAGACACTTTTCTGGACACTTTGGGTGCTTCCAAGGTGTCCAGGCAGAAGGATTCCCATTAGGGACTCCAGCTCTGGGCAAAACACTTGCTCCGAGGAAGGGCTGCAGTGGATGCAGGTGGAGAGCCCTGACCTGAAACACCCCCTGAGCCCTGGAGAATGTCAACTGGGCTGTCACTGGCCCCTGCAGCTCCCCAGAGCTCGAAACTGGTTTGGGGGGTTTTCCCCAGCCTGGGGAAACCTCTTCCCTTCTCCTCACCCCCCTGGCCTGAGACATCGGAGGAACAGGGGAACTGTGAAAAACTAAAACGCAACGTTTCTATGCAGCGTCAGAGCAGCAGGAGAGCGCAGGAGCGGGTTTCTCCAGCCCTCCCTCCCAGGGAGCTGCCCGCATTCGAGCTGTCACTGCCACCTCAGCGGCTACCAGCATCCCTCTCCGAAAACGGGGCGTTCCGGGCATCCCTGCCTGTAACGAGGGGGCTCTGAGCATCCCTGTTGGTAACCAGGAGACCTCGAGCACCCCTGTCTGTAACGCGGGGGCTCCCAGCATCTCTGTCCGTAACGAGAGGACTGTAGGCATCCCCGTCTGTAACTAGGGTGCTCCGAGCATCCCTGACCGAAGCGATGGGGCTCCGTGCATCCCAGTCCGTAACGCGGCCGCCTCCCGCCCCGCCTCAAGACCTGCGCACAGGGATCGCTGGCTCCGGACCCGTGGGTCCCACCGCGTCCCGGGGGTGCCACCCTCACTCCCACGGAGCCCCCCCAAAGCCCAGGCCCCGGCTCTCACCTGCGCCGTGCCCGGCCGCTGTCGCGCTGCTGCCGGCGGTGCCACCGCAGCCGCAGCCGGGCTGGCACCGGGCGGGGTCCGCGGTACGGGGAGATCCCGAGCAAGGGGAAATCCTGAGCAGGGGGTGATCCCGAGTAGGGGGTNCCGGCCCGGGTGGCAGCGGCTGCCCCGGAGCGCACCGCCCCCGCCGGTACCATCTGCGACAGCAGCAGATCCCCCAACGCCGGGCCCGGCTCTGTATCGGTCCCACAGCCGCCGTCCCTGCTCCTCCGCCCCCTGGTCCATCGTCGGACCACCGTGTCCTGGCAGCAGCTGCGGCTGGAGAGCAAGGCGCGCACCGCCTCGCCCCTGCCATAAATAACAGGCACGGGTCCCGGTGCCTCCATGGCCTTGCTGTGGCTCCGGTGTGCAGCCCCGTTGGTGCCATGGTGTCCCCCGGACACTACCCCTCTGCTCTGTAAGCGCTCACCAGATGCTCAGCCACGGAAAAGGGAGAAGAGAAAATAGAATGGAAAATATAACCAAGGAAGTGGTTGCCAGGATTAGGGCAGTGGGAGCCGGTGGCTACTTGGCATGATGTTGGTTTTTTTGCAGGTGAGGTGTTGTCATCCTCATAAACAAGCTATTGAGAAGTGAGGCTGGTCCTCAGCCACCTCCTGCAGCTGGGAACTCAGATTCATCCTGACCACAGGGAGGGGACAGCAGCACTGGGTTTTTCCAGGCTGACCCACAGTGTGCAGAAAGCATCAGATTAAAAAGGACTTTGAGTCTTTCAGTGACTCATGCAGGTCACAGGCAGCATCTGCGTCAAGATCCAAAACTCCCCACAGGCCAGGACAAACTCTCTGGCACCCCCAGCCCTTCCCTCTGGGTCCTTTTCTGGGACCCTTTTTGATACGGGCTGGGCAGGGCAGCATAGGGACCCACATGCACCTGCTCCACTGGCAGTGTTGGTGCCAGGAAGACCATCCTACACCACTGCCTGTCCTGCCTGCATCCCATCCTGCCCGTGGAGAGACTGAGTGAAGCTCATGGGACCCCAAGCAAAGACCATGAAACTGCCCTCCTTCATCCCTGCACTGGAGGAGTGGAGGAGCACACAGGAGCAGGTGCAGGTGGATAAACTGGTCAGCCAAGCAACAGGAGGAGCCAAGGATGGGAAGAGGCCCAGTTTGGTCTTTCAGGGAGAGGCCAAGGAACACATAATAATGTGCCCTGCCTGGGTGGGTGGCCAGGATAAAGCCACCCCAGGAGAATTGTTCTCAGGTTGGTATGTGCAATATGAGTTTAGGGAAAGATGTGGCCATGGGAGAGATGCATGTGGCTGAGCATTGAGGACATTACCTGGTTGTAGTCTTGGGAACACAGATGTCCTTCTTCCGTTGCAGGGATTCAGTTCTTGACCAGATGCTTTCTGAAGCAGCAAAAGGCCTGGTCAGGCAGCCTTTGGTCTGTCATCACACCAACATCAGTTCTCCAGCTCCTTCCCTGGCCAGGTGCACTTACTGCCATGTCCAACAAAGCCATCAGCCCTCAAGACACATCACTGCTTCTTTGCTCCCATCAGCATATTGTGGAGGGTCGTACCAGGGCAGGAACCAGGCTCCATCAGTTGCTGAGGGAGTTCCATCAGGGCAGTGCTCCCCCCTTGGTCAGCACCCTGACCCAGTTGAGCCAGCACAGCAGGACAGCGTCCCTGGCCCCAGCTCCACCCTGGCCAGCTCACACCATGGGTGTTGCCTCAGGCATATTTCCAATTCCAGTCTGGCTTCTCAGAGGCTGTGTAACCTGGATCCAGCATGTTCCTTGCAGGGTGGCCTTGCTGTCCTCCTTCCTGACACCCCCTTTCCCGACTGCAAGCTGTTTCCTTCCTGCTCTGCCTCTGGCCCCACACATTTCCCATCCAGCCCTGGACTGGGGCTGTGGCTCCACTCACCTCGCCTGGGTGGCTCAGGGGCCAGGATCAGAGTGACAGTGCTGTCACCATGCCAGGACTCCCCAGGGAGGAGTGGAAGTAGGCTGACTGCCCTGGTCTGGCTCCTCTTACACAGGGAAACCAAATAGGCGCAGGCTGGTTGAGCACAAGTGTTTGTTTCCCAGTGTGAGGTGGTGTGCTCAGGTGATGCCAAGCTAAAGTGTTCCAGTGGGGTGGGCTGACCCCTGGCAGTCTTGGCATTGGTGCCCTTGTGAGTCTGCTTCCACTCTGCCAACGTGAAACCCAGCAAGCAGTGGCAGGGAGTGGGATCTCACATGGGACTGTGTGTGGGAACACGCACGGGACCACACAGCTGCCGAGGGAGGCAGGACTGGCTTCTGCTGCAACAGAGCCAGCTTTGTGCAACCTCTTTGCAACAGTGTTTTCACAGTATTCTTCTCAAAGAGCAAGGGTGAGACACTTGCACAGCACTGCCCGGCCCTCTTCATACCCACTGCCACAGCAGCAGTGCTCTACCAGACTTTTTTTGCCAGTATTTAAGAAGAAAATCAACACTGTGTGTCTAAATTCCCCACGGCACTCCTTGTGGGATGACCACACGCTCAGTCCAGAGGCTGGAGAAACACCTGATAGTTCTGGGCTCCAGCTCAAAATAGGCATCATGGTGAAAGCCTCAAGAAGAGGGAGGCAGGAACTTGTGGCTGCCCAGCAGCCATCCAGGCAGAAGGCACCATCTCAGCCTGGAAATGGGTTATTGCCCCTCTACATCAAGCTTCTGCTGGCTCCTGGAAAGCCTTTTGCTGTTGACAGGGACTTTCCCTGCTACTCCAAACATTAACACTGAGGATGTTGGGATGAAAGCTAAAGCCATCAGGGGGCTCTCTGGGAACACACCAGACGATCTTTGAGTTAGACAGGGCTTGCTCAGAAAACAAGCACAGCTTCCAGCCACGCAAAGCACGACAGTTCAGGCTCTGCTCAATAACAACAGCAGGCGGAGGTTCCTCTCCCAGCAGCATGTTTGCACAGGAAAGTTACATTTCCTCTACTTAATCTTTTCCATTATTACTGTTCTTTGGATTTCTTTCCCGTCTTGAAAGGGCTTGGTGACCACACGCCACTATCGGCCATTCACGGTGGAAATGAAAACACAGGATAAAAAACAGGAGCTGAAGAATGTGCTCACAGGTGCGTCCTAATCACAAAACTTCCTCCCACACTGCAGGGCTCGGAAGTGGACTTTGCCTGCAACCCCACTGCTTGTGCGTGCTGTGCAAGGCAGGGCAATTTGAGCTGTGGGAAAGGAGAAAAGAACCTGTGAAATGAAAGGTCTTGATTCTGCTGAGCTTGCCATCAGCAACTCCAGAAAAAACACACAGATGTCATTCCTTTCTCTTCCTTCGCGCCTTCCCAGCTAACATGATTAAATCACCCGTGGGAGGGAAGGAGGGCTGTGAATCCCTGCTCGGGATAATTCCATCCACATACTTGGCCACGCCTGTGCTGAGGGAGGGCTCCCAGGCAGGGAGAAATGGTGTCAGTTCCAGGGGTCTGGACAGAGGTACAGGCTCCAGCTGCATGCCTGCACCACAAGGCAGGCCACAGCCTAAAAATACGTTGATAGGATTTGATCCAAGCAGAATAAATTAAGAGTCAGCTCTTTATTCCAAGAGGGTTATTTATGGGCCCTCCTTCATGGAGGAGGCTTCAGCCACTCTCAGCCTCTGTGAATCTACAGCAGCTCAAGTCTCCTGTATTTAGTGGGTTTAGTGGTTAAAGGTTCATGTCTACCAGCCTCTGTGGTCCTTCCCTCTTGGCTCTGCTGCCCTACCTTGCTTTTCCTACTCCAAGATCCCCACTTCTCTCCCAGGGCCTTTCACCCATCTGTCCCAAGTCCCTGTTACCAGCTGAGCCAGTTGATGGTGATGGCAGATCAAGGGGAAAGCCAGAGGCTGGTGTGAGGGCACTGAATTCTGAGGTACCCATCTTTCTGCCCTGACAGCAGTGCCTGCTCTCTCAGGACCAGCATGGAAAAGTGCTTTGCTGTGAGCCCTTTGCCATCTCTTGCTCCACAACTCAAGCAGTACTGGTATTTAGTATTTTCTTCCTCCCATTAAGGAGGGATAGTGGTGGCTACTTTTCTTGCTGCTGCCTCTGCTGGTGAAGGATAACAGTTTGCTGGAGAGCACCATTATCCAGTTAGCAAACAGGTTGTTTCATAAGGGCTATGGGCTCCATGATCTCCCATCCCTGCCCATCAAGGATGCACACCGGACCTTTCCTGAGGGATGATATCTCCAAACTCATGAGCAGCATAGGCACTTAGTCCCTGCCTCTATTCTGGTCTGTCCTGGAAAGCCATGGATTAACAGGATGCAGAGCTGTGCACAATCCACGGGCATCTGGACTGGGATGCAGGGAGAGACAGAAGTGTCTGCAGCTCTACAGGAAAGACAAATGTCTCCAGAACAGTCCAGATGGGACCACCAACACCCATCATGAGGCACCGACAGCAACCACACTCCTTGCCCGAAGTGTCCCACAGCACAGGCACACCACCCCACTGAGAACCTGCTGCCTTCAGTGAGGAAGAAAGGAGACATGAGAAAGGTAAGAGGAGTTCAGAAAATTCTGGTGGTTTCTGCTGATTAGTCATTTCCACTGATCAAACCAACATCTTCTCCCTGTCTGACTTTGTACAATTTCTGCTTCTGCCGCGTCATCACAACCACCCACCCGTGGAGCTGGAGCTCCACATGAGCACCTCCTCCTCCCCGTGGCACCCCACACTCCCGGGCACCCCCTGCCCACAGCCCATCCCTGGAGACAGTCACTCTCCTGAGCAAGGTGAGGACGTGAGAAGATGAGCAGAGGCACATCCCCTCGAGATTCACCTTCTCCTTTAGGATCAGGCACCTCTGGAGTCCCACCAGCACCCGCTCCTCCAGGCAAATTCCTGCAAGAGTAGATGCTGCCTCTGCAGGAGATGTTGCAGGAGCTAACTTCTCTTGCTTGAGAAATGAAGGGTGGGAAGGAGGTGAGAGCCCCTTCAAGTTGCCAAGCCAATCCATGTGCAATCTCTCCATCCCTGCTTCCACTGACGCATCTGGGAGTGCCTCTGTCATGACCAGGCTTGTGTCTCTGCCACAAGCGAGTGTTACAGCTGCCCTTTGAGGGGGTCACTGGGTGCTTGTTTCACTGCTGAAGGCAGAAACCAATCCCAGAAGTCTCACAGCACAGAAAGGACACCTGAAGCAAAGACCTTGCAGGTCACCACTTCCACACTCTGCTGGGAAGGAGGGCAAGGCTGGGCAGTCCTGAGCAATAGGCTGGGCAAGTCCATGGCCAAGAGCTTTTTCAGAGGGAGCAGCCTAGTGCCTGGCTTCCCCCTTCTTTTTGGGAGAAATAAATGATCACTGGAGGCTTTGGAGAGCTGGGGGTGGGCAGCTACTTGGCATTAATGGAAGTCCCTGGTGGGTCAGTCAGATGCCAACGCTGAGAAGACAGAGAAATGTAGCTAAACAGACTCAGAAGGGATGAAAAGAGACTGAGGTGGAAGGAGAAGTGCAGAGGTCCCTGGAGCCCCAGCAGCAGCAGAGAAGTTGCAGGATCAGTTTATGGTGTTGCTCACACGTCCTCCACTACCCACCACCTCACATCTTAGCAAGAAGGATATTTTTCTGGGGAGGAGTTTGTTGTGGGGAAAAAACCAGCAGCGTATGGCATATAAAATGATGGCCAGCAATTCCAGATGCTGGTGGTAGTGGACTCAACCTGGTTCCAAGGACACCACAGAGCTCAGTGTCCCCTGTACATGTCGGGTTAGTGCAGCTCTGGCAAGGTGGGGCTTCCTGCCAAAGTGGTGGCATCTGACCAAGGTGTGCTCTGCCCATCAACTGCTTCTGCTGAAAGCAGAGCTCCCCTGTGTGTCAGCACCCATTGCTTCAACTTCATCCCTCCACCCACAGGGTGACTGCAGCATCAGAGGGACGTCTCCATTATTGATGTGTCTCCATTATTAATGAGATTCCAGCTCTTCCACCCGCCCTGACTCACCAGCCTACACCCCAGCTCCAGGTCTCCTCCCCAGGCCCGGACAGCCTCGACACCTTCCAGTCAGAGACCTCTCTGCCAAGCCTGAGTCCTGCTTTTGGCCAAGGGGGATCACGGGGCCATCCTGCAAGGATGGGGGGAAGGAAACCTGGTTTGTGAGATGTCCAGCCAGGCCTCCCACTGCAACCCTGCAGGGACAGAGTGCTGTTCAGGAGGGAAAGAGGGAGGACCTGCCAGACAGAGCAGTTGTTACAGGCAGGAAAGGAAGGGCTGAAGTAAAGGGTTTGTTTTCATAGCAAAGGGATGTTACCCCTGTGGAACCATTGAGTGTGCCCACAAGTTACCTGGAAAAGGGCCAAAGTGACCATGTTTGCCATCAGCACTGAGCTCTTCAGAGCAGAGCAAAGCTGACAAGGGCAGGTTGCAAGGAGCTGCTGGGTCCATGTCCCTGGGTGGTGGGACAGGTAGCCAAGGAAACTCAGGCAAAGGCAGGCCAAACACAAAAAACAGTCCTAACACTGGTTGCCCAGTGATGGGCTCTGACTGATGGGTCTCCTCCCAGGGTGGGATATTGGGGATTGTGTTAAAGGGTGTTTCCAAAACACTTGGAGCAGAGAAAGCAGAAAATTGAATGTTGGAAGTAAGAAAGAAACAGAGGATGGGAAAGGAGACATTGTCACTGCACAAGCAGGTAATGTGTCCACACTGAGAATACATGGGCCTTGTCTTAAGGGGGATATGGAAGAGGCTCAGAGAAGGGAGGCAGGAATGCCCCAAACTCTGGAGCAGCCTCTGTGTGAGGAATGGCATCACAGCCAGGAGAAGGAATGACAAACAGGGGTGTGATACTGATGCGCAGTGTCTTGGGAGGCATGCGAAGGCATGAAGGAGTAATTACTCACCATCTCTTCCAGTAGAGGGGTACAAGTTCCAAATGAAACTACCTGGAGGGAAGTTTGAAACAAGGAAAAGGAAGTGGTTCTTGGTACAATGTATAGTTAAACCATGGAGCTCCTTGCCACAGGATGTGACAGATGCAAAGCATTTAAACAGGAACTGGATGAATTCATGGAAGAAAAATCCTTTGGGTTATTAAACACAAAGAACCACCACCTCTTCCTTAAGGCTGGAGGACTGGGGGGAGCTCAAGGACTATTTTTGGGAAGTCTTCCTGTGCCCTTACTCTGTGCCTCTGTAAACATCTGCCGTGGGCCACAGCAGGAGCCAAGTATTGGCCTAGAGAAGCTGCCACATGGCTTTTCCTTATTGTCCTAAGAAGGAACCACAGACCAGAAGCTTCCTGGGAACATGGCACACCACCTCCTCACCTGAGGAGTGCTATCAACTGCTGCACCCCATGGCTGCAACCGGCCCACCCTTGTGAGAACATAAAGCAGATATTTCTTCCCCTCTAGACCCAGACCTTTTGTTGTCTCCTTACAGAGGGAAGGCAGGTCCCACATGTCTGAATTCTCTTGAGAAGCTTCAAAGTGAAAAATCGCCTGTCTCAGGTGGCAGGTGGGATCCCAGTGCTGAAGCCTGGCTCCATCAGCCCGGGTGACACAGGTTTGCTGTGGGGAGCCACTGCTCAGCCACCACACACCCTGCTCTGGGGACCCAGGGACACTCTGTGTCCCTCTGGAGGCAGGATCACGAGACCTTGGGACAGCAACAGGAGCTTCCCCACTTAGGAGAGAGGTGATGAGCCTTGTGCCTGAGTCATGTGAGATTTTGATCCCCTCCCCAGGTACTAATAGGATTTGGAGCAGGCCAGCAGCACCTGTAATCAGGGTGAGGTGTCCTTGCTGTGTGACATTCCTGTGCCAGGTATCAATCATCACCACACAGACCAAAAGGAGCTGGCTCAGGAAGGAGTGTGGGTATGAGAGCTCTGTACCTGGAGCCTCACACAGTGGCCAATAACAATACCTGTATTTTCACCATGTCTCAGTGCCAACAAGACCAGGCACAGGGCAAAGACCAGGACAGCCTTGCTCCCATCACAAAGCTGCTCTGCAGCTAAATCCAGTCCTGGGTTGTTGGAGGTGCCCTGGACCAGTCCCTGGCAGAACCTGCTCTCCCTTGGCAGAAGGCTAAGCAGAGGGGGTTTGTTCTGTGTGTGCTGGAGCTGCAGTTGGTGCAAGAGGCTTGTCCTTAGCTGGTGCTGCTCCCAGATTTGCATCGTGGGTGTCAGTGAAGCACCCTGCTCTTCAAGGCATCCAGCTGCTTCCCAGGGCACTCAAATGGCTGTCCCTGTGCCTCTGAGCAACTCAGCCAGAAACCACTGTGGTCAGAAGCTGCCTTGTGTCACTGAGCCCCAGTTCAGCTGTCCCCACAGAGTCTCACTGCCACCCAGCTCTGGGGCTGAAGCTGGAGTGTCCCTGGCTTTTCAGAACACGGACCACAGCAAGCTCAGAGCAGTCCATGAAACACTGCAGAGCCATTCCTGTGTCCACCTAAATATTGGCTGGTGTGTCCAATGTGGACTTCTGCTTTTGCAAACCACGGGCCCTGCTCCCCTGTGCTGTGCTGACATGCTGATCACTGGTGCTAAAATTAGCTGAAAGCCCATCAGTGAAGGAGCCCTTGACGAAGCTCATTCTCAAATGCATCCAAGCAGGACAGCCTGTACCCTTTTCATCTGCTTGCTCTGCTCCTCAGGTGATGAAGTGGGACCCACACGTCATGAGTGCTGCTCCAGAGAGCATGTGGGGCAGGGCCATGTGCATCAAGGGGCTGATTGATTTGTTAGTGATATTTCCAGTGCTGTGGCAACAATAACGTGTGATGAGCCTTTCCCCTTATCTGGCACTTTCCTCCCTGTGCTTTTCCCAAACGTTAATGAACCGGAGCTCGTGATGGTCTTTGGAGGAGGGGAGAGAAAAAATTCAGGCATAATCAAACAGCAGCTCTCAACCCACTGTTTTTTGGTTTTTTTTTTAAATCTCAACAACTACCAGCTTTTGAATGACATGAAAAGCTAATCCATCCAGTAGAGAAGATGTTTAGGCCTGTGGTGACTGTTGGCGCTAACAAGATACAAGTGGATCTTACCCCTGAGAAGACATGCTCACAAAGGAGCTGGAGTCCCACACTTCCTGCCACAATTTGTCTGGAATCGCAGGTGCTCCAACCTGCACCCAAGTCCTGGAATACTTTGCCCAATAACTTCCTAATGCCATGCCCCTGTGCAAAGCTTCTGGGAGATGGGTCAGCATGCAGCATCCAGCAGAGCTTGTCTTCTGTGACTCTCCCCAAGGATTTAGAAATCAGGAGGGTGGATTAGGAAATACCTTGTTTAAAGATCACAGGGACATTTACAAATCAGTTCCAGGAGGGAAGAGGCTCCTTTCTGTTGCACTGTGCTCTCCAGGCACTCTGGGGTGTTCTTAAAGATGTTTTTCTTCCCAATCTTGGAAGGAAGCAGCTTGCTTTTAAAAAAAAACGGAAAGTACTGTAATGTCCTTACTCCACAGGACTCACTCCATGACCCCGGAGGAGGTGCTGATAAAAACCACAGCATGATGTGCTGTTAGTGATAACATCACTGGCCTCAGCAGTGCTTTGATTGGGTCCCTCATCTGCAATCTGCTCGAGTGCCGACCCTCATCCAGAGGCAGCCTCTGAGGGCTTTAAGATTCAGGAGGTGGGGAGCAGAGGGAGTGTCCCTGCTGTGGAAGAGCTTGGGGGACAGGAGAACGCAGCCTCTGCTCCAGCTCCGTGTCATTTCTCCCCCAGTGTGTAAAGAAATTCAGAGCACTCCAAGAAGAGAGTGATGGGTTCTCTGGAGCAGATTCTTTGTCATTGGTTCCTGCCACTGGAGAGCAGCAATGCCCGCCCAGTACAGTCTAAGCCTGCACTGGATAGACAGGACCCAGCTGGCCACATCCTGGACTCCAGGCTCTTGTTTTGCTCTGCACCAGCTGCTTTTTTTCTTTTTATCCTTTCCGGCATCCTAAACTGCAGCATGACATGTAGAAAGCCCATGTTCCCTAAAATGGTTCAGGAAATTATACTTAGGAGGAAGACTTACTCCCAGGTGTATCAGCTGTCATCCACAAGCTGAATTACTTTGTGTCAGAGCAGACTTACCTCAGTGATGTGAACCTGACTGATTTAAGCAGTGGCAGAGGAAATGTGCCTTGGATGCCAAATACCAGAACTCTGCACCAGCAGGGTAATTAATTCAAAAGCACCAGAGAAACTGCTGCTAAAGACTCACCAACAGCACTTGACATGCAGTGAATCAGCTGTGCTGCCATTTACCTATTTTTTGGCCCATGACTTTTTCAGACTCTCTTGCCTCACCTTCCAGTGCATCCACTCAAGCCTCAGAAGAAATTTCAAGTCTGACATCACTGGAAAGTTTGGACCTCAGCTTCACACACTCTGCAGGAAAGAGTCTTCCAGGGAACAAGTTCATTTCAGCTCTGCACTAATAACATTTCCTATGAATCAGCCAAATTACTTGAAAATCCCCCTTTTCCTGTTAGAAAAATCCCTGTCTCCAAACAGCCAAGAATGTCCTAGGCTGCAGAATTCCCCTCCAACTTCTTTCAAGGCTTGGAAACAGCACTGTTAGCTCTGGACACCTTCTCCCTAGACACAGACACTTTTGGTTCAATTCAAGTGCTGTAAGAATGAGGTTTGTCCCACTGTCCCAGCCCTGCTCCAGGCTCTGTCCCAAAGTCATACCCCAGCTCCAGGGCCCACCATGTCCCTTCCCTGCCTGAGGATGAACAAGGCATGGTGCTCCATGGCTGTGGATGGTGGGATCTGCCTGGAGACACGATGCAAGGGTTTGGCATGGGTGGGGGAGTCTCATCCCAGCCTTGCCTGTTTCTGCTGTCCTTCTCCAGCAGTGCTGGAGATGAAATCCCAGGCTCTGGGGCAGGCAGGGGATGGATGCTCATATCTTTGCTGATGCAAAAAGGCATTGCCTGTGCTGGCTGTAACTCCAAGGGATGACAACTTTCTGAGGGTTGCATGCAAACACTTAAAGCAGTCACCCTTGCCAGAAACGATGGTGCCTCTTGCCTTGTGCCAGCACTGGCATAGAAGCTTTGAGCTGAGAGCCAGCCTGGCAAACGCAGCCAGTGTCAGACTGTTCCGGAAAAACAGAGTTATTTTCAACTTGGAGCAGTTCCCTGGGCTGGCTCCCACAGCCCTGTGCCAGTGCAGGGGAGGGAGTGACAGAAGGGCAGGGACAAGTGGCCCTGGCAAGGGCGGCAAACTCTTTGGTGCCTCTGGATGCCCTTGGTGTGGGTGGGTGTCAGGCAGGACCCTGCCCAAGGAATGTGGAGGGACTGGATCCCTCCTGCCACACTGCAATGTCATGCTGAACCCCACATCACCCAGCTCTGCCAGAGGCCTCTGTGAGGGGAGAAGGGTTTGGACAGATGGGTGGCAAAGCCACCTGCCCTTGAGTAGGAGAATCCCAAGGTGAACACCTCACGTGAGGTCCCAGAACAAAGTCGGTTTGGTTCCTACTGGCACAATCTGCTCCTTTCCCAAACACCATAAGCTCTGCTAAAAATAGCTGGATAGAGAATGAACTGAGATCAGCTCAAAGCTGAACCAGGGGCTCAGGAGGGAGGGCAGAGGCCCCTGTGTGAAGGACACACTGCTGGTGTAAGATGTGGGCACGGGGAGTGTGAGGGGATGCCAGAGCAGAGTGAGTGTCCCAGACAAGGACCTGCTGTGTCTGCAAACCTGTGCCCCAGAGCAAATTGAAGGCACACATCCCTTGGTCATGCCAGAAGCTCACTTTCCCCCTCCTGCCAAAGAGCAAAGGAATTCTGAGATGATTTTGGCTGCCCAGGACTCAGTAACGCCCATTGGTGGTGTCTCAGTTTGTTCTTCTGCACTCATGTTTTGCCAACTTTTAGAGGAAATTGAGGACAAAACTGCCTTGGGTTCTCCATCTCTCTGAGACAATAAACACTTCAGAGAGCAGACTGGACCTCAGGCTAAGGCATAGACTTTGTTTTTTCTTGGCTAAAAAAACCAAGGTGAATGTGCCCCTCTGGAGAGGGGCTGATGCTGGATGGCTGGAGGGATGAACTGAAATACAGAAGATAAGAGTTTGATTTCTAAAGATGACAGACTCATAGAATGTTAAGGGTTGGAAGGGACCTTAAAGATCACCTAGTCCCAACTCTCTGTGCCATGGGCAGGAACATCTCCCACTAGACTAGACTGCTTGATAGCAATATCTTGGGCTTCCACTGATCCCACTTCTTTTTTTTTTTCCTTTTCATCAACTCCAGCTTTGTTGAACTTTGCCATGAGACAGTTTAATTCCCTAAACCATCAGAAAAGTATCTTGGCAAAACAAGGGAATTGTCTCCTGCCTCAGGAGGTACATGGGCTCGGCTCAGGACTGCTGGAGCCAGGAGCAGGCAGGGGATAGGCTCTGTCAGTTCAGCTCAGATGTGATGTGTCACTTTGCCCTTTATGGTTTGTTTTTCAGAATCACTCAGCATGTGCATTCCTCGTGCTCCCAGGTCCTCTCCACAGCAGCAGGAGGGAAGCCCTGGAAGATGGGATCTCCACAGAGGCTCCATGATAATAACCTGACCTTTATGTGAGCAGGCACTGCCTGCCCTTTGATTTTTCCAATCATGAGTTTGCTCATCCTGTCATTTCACTGTTCCTCCCTCCCCAGAAGCCTTTAGACAGGAGCCTGGGACATTCTTGCTGCCCAGGAGGATGAGCAGTTCCCTCCCTCTCCAACTTCACAGCAGCACCTGCATGCTGACCCAGTGACAAGCATGCAAAGGATGGTGTTTCCATCAGTGCTGCATCCAACGACTGGTATCTCACACTGACAGCACTTCTCTCCTTTGCTGGGATCAAATGAAGAGGTTCGGGGATGGTCAGTTTCAAAGCAGCACAAATAAAGGATCAGCAACACTGGGATCAAAAGGGGCTGCTCACACTGGAGGCTTGGTCATGCAACAGGACTTCTGGCCTGCCTTTCCATTTGAAAAGAGAAGAGAGAGGATTTATTCCTTTCAGTCTAACAAGTGATGCAGACATAAAGATGTTTTCATTGTCTCAGTGTTTCTGAAAAATGTGAAAAATAATAGTGAACAGCAGTTGGACTTGATGATCCTGATGGGGCCCTTCCAACTCAGCATATTCTATGATTCTACTGGAGCTAAAAAATAGCCTGCAGGTGCTCCAGTTCACCCCATCCCCTTTGGTGGTGGTACTGGGGTTGTTCTTCCTGTTAGCATGGAATTCATGGATTCTTATGCTCTCTCCTGGGTGTTTGCAGAGTACCTTTCCAGGCAGTGGTGGATGTTCCTTCAGTTTTCCCATCTGACCCCTCCCACCTGGTGTTTTGCCAACCTGGGACAACCCTTGTACTGTCCCATGGAGCTCCTTGAGCCATTGGAGTCACCAGTCTGGCAGAACATTAACCCAGAGAAAACACCAAGAGAAAACACTTGGGAAATTTTCTGTAGGTTTGGAAAGCTGAGCCAACCACAGAGGGTCTGATGAGCCACCAGAGCTGGGAATTGAGGGAGGTGGGTAGGAGAGAAAAAGGATGCAGGAGTGAGACCATCCTGTATGAGTAGCAGTGAGACCCTAGATCAGGTCAGCTGCTGTGCAACCACAGCCTAAAATTCCCCTCCTAATTTATGTTTTCAGTTATTTTAATATATATAATTAATATAATAATGTAATTGATATAACTTAAACTCTCTGAGGTTTATATTTGTGTAGCTCTCAGTATCGTTCATGTTTGTCATCACCAAATTCTGTACTTTCCTAAAGACTCAGGACATGAACCCCAAGACAGAGGCCATGGCAGGATTTTCCCAAGGCCAGGACTGCTTTTAAACCATCACTATCTTCATTGCTCAGCCATGAAGAACCTCAAACATGGTGTCATAGGATGCAGGTTCTCACAAGGGCCTCAGAGGAGAATTTTCCTGCACTGTGACATGAAGACAGAACAGATCAGTTGGCCAAAGTTCAAAACAGCAAAAGCTCTTGCACAGGTGGACTTTGTTCTGACACAGGATGGGACAACACACCCGGTGACGCACACCTCTAGATCTGATCAGCTTCTGGACATCTTGGATCCCTTAGGCTGTGAATGTCCTCCAACCTCATGCTCTGAATAGTGCTGTTGGTTTGCTGGATTAAGATCTGCCCACCCAGAAATACAAATGCACCTTCCCCATCCTCTGAATGGAACAAAGCTCTCTGTGCTGCTGTGGAGACATAAACAGAGCCGAGAGGGACGGAGATGTAAATCCAGAACTTAGGATCCATTGTGGTGTTCCCAGCCCACAAACGGACATGGTCTGGCAACCACAGGAGTGAGGAAATGGGAAGCGGGTTGAGGTCACCTTGATGTGGCATTTGGGGTGACACTGGCACATGGGGCTTCTAGCTCCTCCCTCTCAGAGCTCCAGAGCTGGAGATAGCAGGGAGATGTTCCCCCCATACCTGGTCCTGGTGCAGGAGGGTGTTCACAGCTGTCCTCACTGCTCCTGGCCCTCGTGGTGGAGCTGCAGCTGTGCTGGTAGGTCTTTCTTCTCTTTTGTGTCCTGGTTTTATCATTTGTTTTGTCTGGCTTCTACCACCTCTGTGCTGTCCTGCAGCCTGTCCTGCAGCCAAGATTGATCCTACTTTGAATCCCCCCCATTCCTACCTGCCTGTGGGACCATGAGTGAATGTATGCTCGAAACAATCAACACAAAAAACACTGAATGCTGATGCTGGTCAATATTTTGCAAAACACCCAACTGGTCTGAAAATGTCTGGGGGAAGATGAGAGCCTGGGTGGGTTTGCACAGGGCTCTGCTCAGCCAGCACCTGTCCTGTGGGATGTTCTCTGACCCTTGCTTCTGGCAGTGTCCCCTGGACACAGAGATGTCCCCAGGACACAGTGATGTTCCCTGGATACAGAGATTTCCCCCGGACACAGAGCTGTCCCCCTGGACACTGAACTGTCCCCCTGGACACAGAACTGTCCAACACACATAGATCTGTCCTCTGGATACAGAGCTGTCCCCCGGACACAGAGCTGTCCCCCGGCAGGCAGGAGGTGGCAGCATTGCCTAGCCCAGGAGATCCTGCTCTCCTGCATACCCAGGCACGGGGCTGTTTCCTGGCCAGGAGCTCCAGACCTGTTTTTCCAGCTCCTCCAAGGATACGTGACTGAAGCCCAACGCCTCCGAACTGCTCAAATCTCACCCAGACCAGCCATTAAAAACAACTAAACCCCAAAGGTCGATAGAGGCACATCACTCCTGAGCTGTCTGCAGATCACAGAGGGCAACTGAGGACACGGGGCTCTGCTTTTAGAAACCGGTGTGATGTTTAAAGATACCTCATTCGCCCTTGAAACTCCAGCCCCCTTAACTAGTGTGTGATGCATCCGAGATCCTCCGCACAAGATCCACAATCCCCATGAGTGACAGGAGTGTGGATATTCTTGCCTGCACAAATGCTCCCTGACAGAACCGAGGTGGGAACGAGTTGGAGCCCAGATTGTTCTCAGAGCATCGTTTTCATTCTGGTGCATCTGGCACAGCACGGGCTGACTCTGAGTAATTTGCATTTCATTTTTTCATTAGAGATACGGAGAGAGCTGTAGTAAAAACTTGGATCTGAGCTCCCTGAAGCACCAGGGGAACTTGGAGAGGATGTCTGCCGTGCAGGGCACAGCTGCCTGCCAATCTGCCCCCTCCGGTCCTCCCAGTCTCTCAGCATCGAATCATTTGGAGCTGACTGAGTCCACCCCAGGAAGAAAGACAGGCAGATCACAGATTTTCCTCGCTGCCTCATAGCCAGAGGGACACAAGCCAGGACTTTTTTGCACTTGTGGAGACAGACTTTTTACCACAGTGCCTTTACTGAGCTAGAAAGCAACACGGGGAGTGCAAGAAAAGCCTCTACCACTGTGTGGATGCTGTTCTTTGAGAGGACTCCTCCCCCTTTATATGAATGAGTTCCTACTGATACATCCTAATTCAGACCTCTAAACTTCACTTTTCTCCAAAGCCGTGAGCTATTAAAAAACAATCTGTGCATAAATCAGCCTTTAAATCAGTATTTTTGCTATTTTTATGGCTTTGGATGCACCAGGAAAGCTGGAGAGCAGTTTTTGACAGCCTCCCTTAAGAGCACACACCCCGAGTAGGCTTTCCTTGTACATCCACGAGTCACATCGCTGGAGGAGCTTTCTCTCTCCCTCAGACTGAATCATTTCCCAACCGCAGCCGAGGACGCGGCTGTGACAGGGAGCGATGATGAGTCACCGGGAATTCACAGCTCGGTGTTCCTGCAGGAGGGGAAGCGCCGAGTGAGGGGGCAACGGGGGCTTCGCTTTCGGCAGGTGGCACAGAACACCCTGCGGAGCATCCCCCGGAGCACCTTGCGGAGCATCTCCGGGGGCCTCTCCAGGAGCATCTCCGGGAGCATCTTTGGGAGCATCCCGTGGAGCACCAGCTGCTGGGCACCAGGGACTGAGGCAGGAGGGCACATGGGCGTCGAGGCCATGTGGGTCATGGCACATGGCTCTGGTCAGGGTTTGGTCCGTGCCAGTGCCCTGGGGCTCCCGAGGATGTGCAGCTGGAGTGATGGAGCCCAGGAGCTGCCCAGGTTGCGGGTGCAGAGAAGGGCAGCGTTGTGTGTGCACAGACAGTCCCATGGCCTGCCAGGCTGAGCTCACACAGGTTGTCATGCATTGCACAGAATCACGGAATGGTTGGGGTTGCAGCTCTGGAGGTCTCCCAGTCCAGCCCCCCTGCCCATCCAGGGCCACCTGGAGCGGGTGACGGCTGTCCAGGGTGGGGTTGGGGTGTCTCCAGGCTCCATGACCTCCCTGGGCAGCTGTTCCAGTGCCCTGCCACCCTCCATGGAAAGAACCAGGTAATCACTGATGCTGGAAAAGACCTCGGCGATCATCGAGGCCAACCTGTGACCGATCCCCACCTTGCCAACCATGCCGTGGTGCCACGTGCGGCCTTTCCTTAAACACCTCCCCAGAAACCAATTATTCTCTATTTACTCACACAGATTTATTTATGTATTTATTTACTTATACACAAACCAGCCCATTAATGCACACACACACAGAGGTTGGACTGCGGGGTTGGTGAGGAGCCCTATATGAGGGGTGGGCAGAGTATCACAGGACCAGGACCAGGACCAGGACCAGGACCAGGACCAGGACCAGGACCAGGACCAGGACCAGGACCCACTTCCTTCCTTCCTTCCTTCCTTCCTTCCTTCCTTCCTTCCTGCCTGCCTGCCTGCCTGCCTGCCT
>VXAU01004838.1:1644422-1712874 GCA_013399695.1 Formicarius rufipectus
TTTTTTGGTGTTCCAACATGTCTTCCTGCTCTGCTCAGAAAATGGCGGATGGACGTGATTAACCCTCCCCCTTCTCCTGTTGGGACAAGGGACGTGCTCGGGCTTGTGTCTTTTCCTTTCATAGTTATGAGATGCGAGCCTTGAGACTGCAGAGAACCTGGAGCAGGAATGAAATGGCAGCTCCTTTCTGGTTCCCGCAACAGATGCGTCACCAGGGTTTCCGCACGGTTAAAGTGCCAGGATTAATCCCTCTCAATCGCTCATTATGCGGCTCCTCATTTCCTATTCCATCAGAAACTTTCAGGGGGATTTGATAATTCCCTGATCCAGGAGAAAATTGCTGGTGCAGGACTCAAGAGGAGTTATTCTCCCTCGGATTATTGAGGTGTTGCCCTCCTGAATCTGGACATCAGAATAGCTATGTGAGGCTTCAGTTTTCTCCAGAAAGGCTTTGTACAAGTTGTTTTTGTTTGCTTGTTTTTTGGTTTTTCTTGGCAACTTTGTTAATAATTGCTTATAAAGTTAGTATTTCTTTGCACAATGGCTTAAAGGACTTTTGGTTGTTGAGCTTCAGGAACTATTTCAGTTTGTTTTGTGTCAATCTGGATTCCATTTAGTTTAATCTTTCCTTACTTTAGATGTGCACCTGGATCGGTAGCAGCGTTTGTGTCTGTTTTAATGTTACAATGATGACAACAGTCAAGATTCTGTATTAAATTTTAACAAAGCCTAGGACAAATCTGCATTTCTGAGATTAATAGCTCCTTTCTCCTTCCTCCCAAACACAACTGGCTATGCTCCTGAATGTGAGCTGGAGGAGCCTGTGTTGTCCTGGCCATCTGTCCTCATTCACTACAGCCTTTTTCAGGGATACAGTAAACATACCTGAATTAAACCGAATAGTTGCAATTTAAACGGAGTTGCTGATGCAAGAACAGGTGTGGGTTTTCTTTTAGACTTTAATTTCCTTCTTTTCTCAAATGTGGGTGCCTCTACTATTCTTCCCTTTGTGAAATACTCACCTTTTGGAAAGTTCTCACAGTATAGTTACATGCTAAAACAGGGATAACTGGGAAAACAGCCAGAGCAAGCAGATATCAGGTGTTTCATCACAGAACTGGAAAACCAGGCATTTTTTAATTACTTTTTTTTTTAAATAAATGAGTATTTGGTGCTATAATGAGGCCTAAGTTGCAAATTTTTCGACTTTTCCATGTAACAGAAGTGAAATGCTGTCTGATTTCTTGTATTGGGTTAAAATGCCCTTTGAAATACTGAAGGTAGTCTTGCATGCTGGAAAACTTGCGTCTAGCTTCAACTACAACAGTAGTTGAAATAAAATATTACAAAAATAATACAAGATTACAAAAAATTCATAAGAATGAACAACAGAGGCAACACCTGAATTGATTCATAGGCTCATTGTGTTAAAGGTGTGTGATGTGTTGGATGATGTCAGTCAGTCCCTTTCAGGTTCTCTCAGTGTTCGTTTTGTAATATTTTTCTAGGAAAGTGTCTTTTAGAAAGTTTTTGAAAATGCCCTTTTTGTTTTCAGAAGCAGCATTAATTTTAAATCTATTTGTATGTGCCAGATGCTGCTTGACAGGTTCTTTGGGTTGCTGTTCCTCGTTGTCTTGTTGCTGAATGACATCTGGTGATGTTTGTGGAAGTCTAAACTGTTCTTAGGTTTATTTTCTCTAAGAAGAAGCTGAGCAGGGGGCTCAGTACAATTCTTGTGTCAAATATTAGAATGTTCTGTGTTTATAGCAGTACAGTCTGTGGTGCTCTGATTCCAAGTCAGTGTATTACTTGGTTCTTAGGTCACTTTGCATATGTCATTGATAATCCATGTTCCACCATTGTTTTATAATAACATGCTGTCATGTTGGAATAAGTTCTTCCTGGCTCAGTGTATTCAGAAGGGTGAATTAAGTTGAAGGAAAACCAATATATTTGTTAAAATTTCTGTAATGTGCCTCCTTCAAACAACAGCAGCACAAAGAGATAATTTGATAGACAATGGAGTCATTCTAAGCTTTTCCCATTACCATTTACTTTATAAATGAACTCAGCAGCAGTTTTATCTCAGTGCTGTACCTCTTGAACACAGAGGCATGGAGCTTTGTATTCCTCACTTAAGAATGAGGGACTTTTCCACCTACTTAAGTGATGCAGTGGCCAAGATCCGTTTCCTGGAAGTTTTCATTATGTGATTTTTGCCTCGCTCAAGTGGTCTCTGCTGTGGTTTTGTGAGTTGTAAAGATGAAATAATAGGTGAAATATGGATTGCTTGTTCATTTTGGGCTTCTGTTCTTAAAACTGCGTTCTGCCCTTTGGATTCTTAGAAACAGGATCACGTAGCTAAAGTGTCACAAGTTATCTAGAACCAAGCGATTTTTATAGCTTTTAAGGTTGATTTGATAGACTTTGATAGCAAGAAACTTAATGTGCAAAAATCTGTTTAGGATTTATAAGTTTAATACTACTTCTGTGGGGTCAAGGGTGTACCTTCACATGTGGAGAATGAACAAGGGGCCTTGGTACTTAATTCCACCGTAATAAATACATTGTTTGCACAGAAAATAGCAGAAAATTAGTCTTTGTTCTGTGGATATTCCAAACCCTTTTAGATCTGCTAATGTTTGAGTTTGCTGCTTTTTGTTCTTTCCTGAAAGAGTAGCAAAGCTTCTGAACTTGTCCCTGAAGTTTCACAAAACCTTAAATAAATACTTCACAGATTGTTTAGATGTGGTTTTTTTCTTGATGTGCAAATTTTGGTTAATTACCACCTTAATTTTACACAAAAGGCTCTTGAGCCAAGCTTAACGTTGTGACAGTCTGATCCGCCTTTAGGACACAATGCACGGCCCCAGCATTCTGCTGGGCTTACTCTCATTGTTGTCACTCATCAGCTGTCCTTCGCTTTTTTCCTCCTTTTTTTTTTNGACAAAGCATTTTGAGCTGTAATCTTGTTAACTGGGCACTGATCCTATTAGTTTGGACTGTATACCTTTATTCCTGAATACTTAGTTCTGGCTTGGAGGAATGCAGCAGTGTGTTTTGATTTTGGGTGTTTGTTCACAGTGTAAGTGTAGGACGCTCTTGACAAAAGTAATTAAATTATCTTTGACAATCACTCGTGATTTTTGCCATTTATGGTGTTTATCAGTTACCTTTCACATCCCTGTGGAAGATTAGTTTTAGGTACTGAAAGATGTGCATTTAACAAGTGGGCTTCGGACTTCTAACAATAACATGGGATAGCTTGTTTTTGTTATCAAAGGGAAAACAGCTCTGCTGGAACCAGTTGTGGCTGGTGATGCAGTAGAAGTGTTGCAGTTAACAGGAAGGAGCCTAGTGAGAATGAAAAAGGTTGCGTGTCTGAAAGATAATCAAGGTGATACTTCAGTCTAGCTATAGTTAAAAAACTCCTGCTTAGTGGTGTTTTTTTCCCCCATATTCTCTTTTAAGCTGAACAAATTAATTTTTGCATTTCTGATTTTTTCGGTGCAGTACTTGTAACTATATTGATGTTGAGAAATCATGACATTTCTGGGAAAAAGATCTGTAAAAGAATCTACAGTTTTTGTGCTTCTGATTGCTACTGCCATGTTGTTGAATAATTATTAATTACAGAATCTGCCCTTATTCAGCTTTACTAAATAGTACATATAATGGAAACTTGTGGTCAAGTTTGGTAATCTTAGAGTTGTTCTCACAACTGATTTTGCCTTAAGCATTTGCAATTTTCATATTTTAGAAGTGCTTAGAAGCCTGTAAGTATACCTCTCAAACACTTTCATTGTATTTTTTTTCGAAGTAACTTCCTGCAGCATAAAAAAACCCAAACAGGCCACCAAAAAAACCCCAAACCATCACCAGGAAAACACCCATGAAGCCCATGAACTGCCCCAACCCTCAGACAAAAATGAGAAGGAAGAGCCTCCTATTAATTAACTTTCTGTTATTACTTAAGGCTGCATATTGAAGTGCAGAGTCACTTTAATAGATAAGGAGAGGCCTCTTGTTCTTGTAGCTCAAAATAAAATGGAAGCTAGTCTTTTAAATGAATACCTAAAGTTCCTCTGCTAAGAGAATGTGTTTTTTTTTTCAAAAATAGATTTCCTGTTTTCTAATAATCTTATCTTCTTTCTTAATTGATCTTTGTGGACTCAGTAGAAGCATCCAAGAGAGGCCACAGTTTGAAAGGAAATAGCGCTGTTCTTTTTTATTTTTTCTCCTTGCCTTAACTCGGCCTTTGCAGTTTCAGGTTAGTGTTGCTCCTGTTTGATACAGCAGAGATAGTACTAAAACACTTTTCCTCAGTAGTGTTTCTTGTCTGCTCTGTGGATTAATAACTCACCTTCTGAACTGAATTGAAACTTCTGACTTTTGCAGAAGAAACTTGACTCCCCACTTCCTACCAGGTGTTAATGCACCTTATTAAACAGCTCAGCAGAAGAGTGAGTCAGCTGCATGGTTGCAACATAACCCTGGGCAGATGAAACCACCTTATTGCTGAGGAGATGAGTTGTGCTGATATACTTGATGTGTTCATGTTGCTCTCAGACCAGTACAAAAAGTGATACAGAATTTTATTTAGAGTGTAGCCCTATAGCGTAGGGTGTTCATGGCTGTGTCTTTATTTAGTGCTTGGGTGGCCTAATTCATGCTCTCCATGGCAACTAACGTTAGGTGACATCTGGTAAGTATTCCACTTCAGTATTTCAGTCATGCCGTATTATGTTCATTTATATTACTCCTAGTTGTCTAACAGTTAAGTGCTTTTCCAGTTTCAGGGGAGATAAATTAGAAATACATAAAATGTGTGAATTTAGACATTAATCTTTGATGGATTACCTTTCTTTTATGTGTTGCTTTAGTGTCTGTTAAGGCTCAAGCTGGTGTATTTTTACAGACATAATAACTTTCAGTTTGTCTGCAACATCATTATTTGTCAGGAGATGTTTGTGCTGAGCAGTCTAGAACATGAGAGCAGAAGGGACCACTTTGGTCCAGATCCAGCACCTGTTTTGGACAGTGGGCTGTTCTTTCTCTGAATCTGTCAGGTGCAGCATCAAAACTTTCTAGGCCAGCAGGGCAGTGCTCATGATTGTGTTGTTGCACAGAGAGAGTTGCTGTGCCTAAACACAGTACTTGTACTCATGGGGTTTTATTTGTTAATAACCTCCTGCCTCTTCCTGTCCTCCTGTATCTATAAAGAATAGTTGCATAACTCCGGAGCTCCCTTGCTGAGCTGTTTGAATACATGATTGCAGAGGTCATCACGTTCCCATCTTTCTTGAGGTCTCTTTTTTGTCCTTTTTGGGGTTTTAATTTCCTTCCCTGAATGTTGGTGACAGGGCATGCAGTACTGATCCCAGTTACTTCAGTTTCTGCATAGAGTAGCTGCACTCTTACTGCTCAGGATTACTCAGTGTTTTTCAGTGATTTCAGAGCTATGTGGTTGGAGGAAGGTCAGTGTTGTCTCTTTAGTCACATCTGACTAATGCCCAGTTCAGGGGCTTTTTGTATAAATGATTTACAGCTTGCAGGAATGGGATGCAGTTCCAGGGTGTTCCATCAGTTCAGTGTCATTTGGTTTTCTGCAGGGTGTCTGAATGCTTTGTGTTCATGAGACCTTCCAGACTTGAATGTTCGTCCTCATGTGCCTGCTGCCTTGTCAAACTTAGTAATGAGGTGATCTCAAGTAATTCTAGTAGGAAGTTCTTTCCAGCTTGCTTGTTTGCTGTACATTTTTGTTCTAAGAGCTTTTTTATCTACCTTAGTTCTTCTGACAATCTCCATTTTTGTCACATGAACTCTTCTGCTCGTTGCTTGAAAACCCATGTGCTGGGAAACTAATTACATAGGACTACACAGAGTAATCACAGGGTCGCATACCATAATTTATGAAAGTGGCAAAGACGTGGTGGCAAGGAAATCAGAATCACCTTTTTTTGTAATGTGAGTGTCAAGGTTTCTGGAATTTTAAAGGTTTGAGTTTAAATATTCAAGTGTTGGAAGTGTTGTACTTCCCTGCAGTGAGGCACCAGGGGGTATTTTTTTTCTCACAAAAGCATGACCTCCTGCAGTTCTGTTTGTAATTCCAGGTTGCCATATGCCTCCGCAGGAACAGTGATAGAGTTGACAGAAGCCTTTAGTGAAGGATGGGCTGCATGGCAAAGCAGGTGTTGATTGAGGAAAGCTTTTATTGAGTTGGAACAAAATAGTCTTCCCATAGTTGCTCTGGTGGTGGAAACAGTTTCTTGACACTGAGCTCACATTCTGTTGTTTTTTGTATTATGTTAAATATGTAAAATGTATTATATTTAATATATATCATAATCTGTAGGCAAAATGAGGTACTATTGTGCTGGTAGTGGCTTTTCTGCCTTCATGATTTCAGAATGCTAGGAATTGTTTTTTCTCTACCACTAACAGCTGTCATTTAGCAATTCAGTTAATATAGTTCATCTGATCTGAATTTGGTTTTATAATGTGAACCTTCTGAATTCTTTTATTCATTGTTAGACCTCTGACATCTCTGGTACTTAGGCTGGGTTTGTTACCTCGTTTTAATTACAAATACCAATGTAGTGGATGAAACTGCTGGTTATCAACTATAACTGTGCAAGTGGCACAGTAGTCTGAAACTAGGCCTGTGCCTGCATTCTGTTAGCCTTTCATCCACCTTTCTTTGCTGGTTGACCTATCTCTCTTTGACCCTGTCAAGGGAAGATACACTAGATGTGAAGAAAAAACTATAATAACTAAAAATATTTCATTTGGTTAAATAAAAAAAAAAATCCAACCAAAGAAACCACACTATTAAAAAACACTTTCTGAAACATTTAATTTGTTGTTGACATTATTTACAAAATGTGCCATTGCTGAAATAGACATTCTAGGATTATTTGAAAGATGAGTTTTCTCTGAGAACACAGATTTTAAGTTTGGGTAGACCTGACTACGGTATTTGCCACCAAGTACTAGATGTGCATCAAGACTTCACTTGCTTGTCTCAAGGTTAGTGAAGAGAATCAAAAAAAACAACTCCCATGAATTAAACAACCAGTTACACGATCTGGCATCACACGGGCTTTATATTATTTGGAAACTGAACACTTTCAAACCACTGTGTCATGTGACTTAGTTGTTCACGTAGAGCTTGAATGCCGAAATCCAAGGTGTTAGAGAATTTCAGCTGTGTGCATGTGCTGGGGCAATAGATCACCCTCCAAAACCACATGATTTGGAAACTTGTTGACGTGGCAAGTCTTGGTCTTTCACATCAGACTGAAGTCACTGAAGTCAAATTAAGGTCATTGTGCTCAACCTTTAACCATGCTCTGATAGGAAGCTTCATAAAGGATATTTACTGTATTCTGAGTGATCTGTATCAATTTGATACAGCTTTCAACGGGTGAGGGAAGGGAGAGTGACAAAGCATTTTCTTGCCTGTGAGCTTGGGCACACCTTGGCAGATGAGTATGGACAGGATTTGTAACAGCTGTGTCAGATGTTCCAGTGTGACACTGCCAGTTCAAGGGTAAACTGAACTATTTCTAGTAATTATCCTGTGAATGTTTTGTGTAAAGAGTATACCCCTAATGGGGTGTAAAGCACTGTAAAAATCAATTAGAGAAATAATGAATTTTCCTAGACTAGTAAATTAGCTTCGCTTTTTGAAATAGTACATTGTACCTCTACTGGCATCGTTACCAACCCAAAGTGAGCTCTCAAGTGATTAAATCTCTTGCTCCTGCGTTTCATTCCTCTCCAAATCTCTCCCTGTTAAAATGTATTGCTGCTGTTGCTTCTTCAACTTGGTACGAGAGAGACAACTTCCAAGTGTGCTGGAAAAAAAAACGTCCATAGAGTCCTGTTTAGGAACACAAGAGTTCTGAGATGCCGGTGTCATCTAATAGTTGCCTAGGGCTTTGTGTGGATCATTCCCTCGTATTAGTAGTTCAGTCCAAGTTTCCTTGCTGATGCAGTATTAGAACTTTGAAGATTTCTCTTTGGAACAGCAGCTTTTATATATCATAATATCCAAGTTTTCCTAGGAAGAGCCAAGACTTCTACTGTTTTTTTCATTCAGAACTGCCAGTAGTAGCAGCTCCTAGACTTTCAATGGACATGATGTAGCCTTACTTCTTAATCCCATTTTCCCTGGAAACATTCCAAGGGAAATGAAAACTTACTTGGAGTGTTAGCAAAGTAAATAAAACACAAGTTACTCCAATATCCTGGAAGAAGTTCCAGTTGCCAGTAATGAAATGAATAAGTGCCACAGTGTTCTTTGAGGAATTACAGGCAGGTAAACATGAAAATGAAATTGTAAGATCTGTCTTATTTCTTTTGTCTCGTAGAGCTAAATGTGCTTTCCACCAGTGCAGAGCGGTCAGGAGATTAAAATTTCCTTCTGCCTATGTAGGACAAATAGAGGTTGTGCAATCAACCTGAATTACTGCACTTACTCAGCAGACAGATCCCTGTAGAGGAACCAAAGGCTTTTAAACTGTACCTCCTGGGATGAACTAACTTTGCATCAGCTTCACTTTTTCTATGATGCTGTAACTAAATTTTCTTAGCTCAGTTGAAAGCTGATCTTTGATCCTTTTCCCTTACATTGCATCTCTCAGGCACTGAACCATTACTGTGCTGAACGATTACACTCAGCAAATGACTTCAATTTCCATTTCTTGGAGAAAATATTTTATTTAGAACTTGATTTACTACTTGGAATGCTTTATTTCAGCTCTTTACTTAAATTCTTAATCATAGGACAGAATACCTAAGCAGGTCATTTGATCCTGTTTTCATTGCTCCAGGTGACCATGTTGTTTCATTTTCACCTGTGACCAGTGGAGTTGTTTATCAAAACTACTCAGCTGTTTACATTGGTGACTTCGATAGGAACCAAGAAGTAGATTTGCAGGCCTTGACAGTAATTCTTGAACTGAGGCTGGTGATTAAGAGCTTTCTTGACAGTATCTCATTTTGACACTCCATCCCTGCCTTCCATTTTTTAAATACTCAGTTGCTCTTGCAGTTGAAAGTAGCTGCTGGTCACTCCTTAGAAGAGCCTAGCCAGGCAGGTGGTCTTAAAATGCATGCATTTCATGGCTTGGCATCAGGTGGCAGTGTGGATACTAAACTTTTTTCTATTACAAACTTCATCAAATAATGCTATCAGCATTCATTCCTAGTTGAGTCAGTTGCAGATTTGGAGTCATCTAGTGCATCATTGTATGTTCAATGAATTTTTAGAAGGCAAAAATGGATAAATAACCCTTAGTCTTGGTATGGTCATTAACACATTGGAAGAAAACTGTTCTGTTGACGTTCGTTTTGAATGGCTGCTTGCAATGTGCATATATTCTGACTCCCATTTTAATATAGGGAATGAATAAAGGTCCTAGATTCACTCGTAAAACAAGGAACGTGAGCCACATATATAACTTTTATCAAGTTTTTAACAATGCAGGATGAAGCACATGGTTTCTACTAGAATCCTAACAGTGGGAAGGTACGGGCAATAGTTCCTGAAACAAATCCAAATATAAAATCTTTTCTCTGTGCTTTGTAAACATTTTACTACCCCAGCTAAGCTTGAAATCCTGTGAGTACTAAGGAATTCTGTTGACTTTATCAGTGGTAACTACTTGCCAGACAACTATGCTTTAGTCTACTGGAGTCATTGCCTAAAGTGGAAATACAGTATCTGAACAGATATTTAAGTCAGAGTTGCTACTCAGAGCTGAATCCTGATTTTTTTTTTTTTTTTTTTTAATCTGAATGCTCTTATTGTGAGGTACATTCTTAAGGTGTCCTGTCTGTGCCACTGATGTTGGAAACTTCAGTTCTCTTTCAGGAGGGAGCTGATCAGGGCTTTATCCCTGGACTACTGGCACTAGACCCTTATTACAAGGATTAGGTGCTTAGCAAAGGCAAAAATGTAGCCTTCTGATCAAAAAGGCATCATGTCAACTTTATAAACAGCTTTTAACACACAGCTGTCACTTAACTGTAGATATCTGGGACATGCAGAGGGACTGGAGAAGAGGATACTCGAAGTTCTGTCTTTCAGTGCCCATTTAAAGTATGCAAATTCACAGCTGAGATGTGAAGGAGTGAAGGCTGTAACTCCAGGTTTTCTCAGGCAGCTTAGGTGGTGAGATGTTACCCCCAGTTGCAGATATAAATCAGTGCCATAATGGAAAAGCTAGACTTGGATTGGAAAGAAAAATATGCATGGAAGGACTTCTGGTTGTCCTCACAGCATCAGTAGCTTTTATTCTTTTGCCCAGAGTTGATATATCAGCACTTAAGGGTGAATATCAGTCTGGCTGCAGTTAGTATTTTGTTACATATGTATTTTGATTTTATGGCATTTAAGTGCTTTTTCCTTTATCATGTTGAAAATACGCTGAAAAGCCATTATGCTTCCTTAAATGGACAGTAGATCTTGATTGCCATTTTTTAAATTTGAAAATAAATTGAGGCATAATATATGAGCTCACTGCAACAGACCAAAGCAGCTTGTGCAGTTAAGTGGAACCTGAAAACAAAGCCTAAAGCATGTAAAGATGGCTTCGTGAAATGAAATTATGCAGGAAGCAATGAGTGTAAGGTGTCCTGCAGGTGAGTTTCAGTCCAGATGTAGTACACACACCTCAGTACACTGCCATGTAATGGCTACTGCTTTGGTTGCATTTTGATTCTGGTGTTTCAGTTGATGAAGTTTAATAGTGTGGTTTTCCTTAAGGGACAATTAAATGGGCACTCACACACTTGCCGGCTTGTGTATTCTGCTTTGTGCTCAGACTTTTGTTTCCAGGAAGAATAAAGATACTGCTAGTCTCAGTTTCTTGTTAGCTTTTCAAGATTAAACTTTAGTCAGCAATGTGCCCTTGCTGCCAGGAGGGCTGGTGGTATCCTGGTCTGCATTAGAATTCCTGCTAATGCTGAATAATTTTTATTGTTGCAGGTGGTATGGTCAAGAAAAGGACTACAATGTTCTAGTCATGGATCTTCTTGGGCCCAGCCTGGAAGACCTCTTCAACTTCTGTTCTCGCAGGTTTACGATGAAAACAGTACTTATGCTAGCAGACCAGGTACGTGCAGCCCTAAGGGATTCTGTGCTATGTCATTCTTTTTAAGTGGGTTAAATAATGTTTTATGCAGTGTTTTATACATCTAAATGGACACTTGACCTATATAGGGACAAAACAGTGGTGGTTTCTGTGTGCTGTGGCCTACAAAATGTGCATAGTGGGAGGACAGTGCAGCTACCAGTTCCTTCTGCAGACCTGACAAGGGCATCATTAAAGTATCAAGACTAGTAAGGGTGGATTAACTCCCACATTAACCATGAGGGTGGAGGGTCTGAAGAAGTCTCCAGTTATGGGACCTGTTATGTGTTGACCAGCTGTGGTGACATGTGGACAAAATGCAAGTCTGGGTCTGTTCTTATTGACTGTTCCTGTGCACTCTCACCATCTTATAACTTCTAGGACCAGACCATGGACTGTCTTGCTTGTTTGGTCCTTAAAGACAGTTTGTAAAGCTGCTAGTGGAGATGCCACTCTTCAGACTTAATCAGGGCTTCTAATACTGAGGTCTTATGTCTTTTTTTTCCTAGCAGTTGATATTTTTCCAACTTAGTCATGAGAATACAACATTTGAAATGGGCAGCCATATTTATTTCTTGCTCCTTAATGAATAGGTTGATTGTGCTGCTTCAGTTCCAGGAAAAGCAATGAGTGTTTCTAGAACTAAATTTTCAATGGTAGTTTAAATTTCATCTAATATTACGTAATTGATGTTAGTACCAAGCTGTCACTTAGCCAGATGCTCATAGAATCCCAGGCTTTTGGCCAAGGAAGCTCATGGCATTTGTATGGAGACAAGGGGTCAGCTGTCCCTGCTCTCAGCTGCCCTGAGAGAGTGGTGTTCTTGCTTTGGAGAGCCATTTGCCTGCTCACTTAGCTACAGTCTGGGTGTTAGAGCATCTCCAGGGAATTTGTGCAATATTGCTTTGGATGACAAACACTAATTTGTTGTCACCTGGGAAACATAGAGGGAACGTGTGATACCAGTGCTCAGAACTGTCTTCTAGGGCATAGTCCAGTAGAGCAGCTGTCAGGGGTACGATGTAGCAACTCCAGTCTTTAAAGGCTGCATGAAGAGTGTTTAAAGAGCTGGTAACTGTGGCACTCAACCCATGTGCTGTGATCTCACGCACAGGAAATCTGTGACCCTGTATGATGATGCAGATGTGCCAAAGTTTCTCTGCCTCTCCACTGCTGACAGATATTCTGGGATCACGGTAGCCTAGATATGACAGGATGGGCCACAATCAAGTTGTTACTTGCTCCGTGAAAACTGTTACCTGGAAAAGTGATGTTTGATGAATGAATAACCAGATGAATGAGTAACTAGGGCGGGACGAGGGGAGGGAATGAGCTTTAAAGTTGTTTTGTGTTTGAAGTGAGAGAGAAATTAGTCGTTAATGGGATGCTGTAGTTAGAAACATCAAATTCACTATCTGGGAAATAGGTCGAGTATTTCTTCTGCCAGTTCCTGACCAAGATTATGGAATTTTAAGATACAAGCAAGATAACTTTATTTGAATAGTATTTTAGAAAAATTGGTTTTCATTAAGCAAATACATAAAGCGAAGTTGCAGAGGACGGTAAATTCATAAATTAACTAAAAATTCATACTTTCATTTAAGGTTTAAGTGAATTGTGTTCTCTTACTGAAATCTTATATTTTCTGTTGCTGGGTTTTTTTTGCAGATGATCAGTAGAATTGAATATGTGCACACAAAGAATTTTATACACAGAGACATTAAACCAGATAACTTCCTAATGGGTATTGGGCGTCACTGTAATAAGGTTAGTCTAAAGCTCTTTGTTTAAAAATCCAAAGGGAATGCCTGTGTGATTTGATTGAAACTGCGCAACTTTTGTGAAATTAATTGCTATAACACCTGTTTTGGATGTTAACCACAGTTCTTTGAGATGAGAATTTGGGGTTTTTTTTTGTGTCCACTTCTAAAGGCAGTGGCATACATGCATGGGTCTCTTGAGTCATCTAAATGATTTCTAGACTTGCAACAAGATTGTAAACTAACCCTACAGAATACTTAGCTACTCCCGTCTCTGCTGGGGTTTTGTTACTGACACTGCTGTTGTAATAGAATTTTTTTCCTCAATGATAAAGTCAAATTTTATTTTTGGCTTTGGGCTTGACTTCCTGGGATGAAAACAGTTTCTGCCAACATAGGAACTCCTGACCTACCAGTCATCAAGACATTAAATCTTGCAGTGACAGACTGGTAAAGAGAACACTTCGTCCATCAGAATTGTGGATAAGCTTCAACATGTAAATAAATTTATAAATAAAAGAAATTATGAAAATATGAAAACTGTTAAGCAATAGAGTACCTGAATGTGTTGTACAACAAATTTTTTCTCAATTTATTTTGTGTGGAAACAATGGGGGGGTGGGCTGAGGTTGTTGCACATTTTGGGTTGGGTAAACATAGTCAGAAGTGCATGTTTCCTGTTGAAACTTTCACATAGAAGACAACTTTTTAATTTTATTTTTAGTTCTCTTGAGTGAAATACGATTAATCCTGCAATTGATATGTCGAGCTCGGGCAGACAGGCAGCATTGGCAATGCATTAAGCATGCTACTGAAGAGAAATTAACTTCAGGACAAATGTATGTGATCAAGCTGTTTATTGGAAGCAAGATTCCCACTTATCTTCTCTATATGCCATCCGAGAATGTCTCATCTCTTTAGGCACTACTAGTATTAAAAATGTTTACCTTTGTTTGCCTGTATGAATGCCAACTTCAGGGCCATGAACGTTAGAAGGGGAAAGATTGAAAAAACATAAAAGCTCTTGTTTGAAGAGGTGCAATGCACTGAGTGCTCAGATACTACCATTGTTGGAAAGCTTGTAATTCCAGCTTAAAGGCAGTCTTTATGTAATCCTGTTGCTGTTAAACTTCGTTTGTTCCCAAGTTTCATACTTTTACTCTGTACAGCTCTATATTTCTCTGCTGTGTTGAGCAGTTAGACTCCTTAATTTTCTGGCATGACTTACAGTATAACTTGAAAACTTTTATTTTTGTTTTTTCCTAGTTTTCTGATTTCCAATTGCTCGTTTTTGGGCCATTTTTCTATACTTTTGCACAGTCGTGCTAGGTTGGCATTGCTGCGCTGTAGTTCATCTTGGTGTGGATTAATGGCCTAGAAATTACTGCTGTGCTTACTTTGGAGGAGGAACACATTAGATTTGCATCAACTGAAATGAAATACAAAATTGTAAACTATTATAGCTTTTCCCCACTAATAGCTTAGTTAGGGAGCCACGCAATGATATGGTGGTTAAACACTGTCTGTGGGCATGGGCTTCATTTATGTTTCGGGGGGGGTTAGAAATTAGGGAGATAGTTCCTGATCCAAGTGCAAATTGATAGTTTTATGTGAGCAAAATGACAAATTAATTACTTCAGTTTGGGACCAAGTGCTTTATCTAGGAAACACTTGCCACCATACAGTATTTAATGTTTCTTTTTGTAACTAAGTGCAATTTTGGGGTTTTTAGAGATGAATATACACAGTTTAAAGAAAATCAGCCAGGAAGTCTAGAATAGCATGGTAATCTTGTTCCAGTAGCTTCCTGTCAGTTATATTTTAAAAAAAAAAAAAAAAAAAAATTGATTTTTTTTTCCAAATTCTGATTTGGTGATTGGGAGAAATTTTGCTCCCACTTTAAAAGATGAATTTCCAGCTGTTAGAAATAAGCCCTGCATGCTTATGAAAGTAAACTTTAAGGTGACTAAATGCCTTCTACCTCTTCCTTACTGAAGATTTACTTTTTCTAAATGTCTTTTGGGGGAAGGGCAGTTTGTGGAACCAAAGGCTGCTTTTGTAAGCTAAACTTTAATTTCCTTTTTTAATAGAGCCAAATGTCACCATTGCTATCGCTGGTCAAGGCAGTGCCATTTTGGAGTGGCTCATAGTTGAAATTTACCTTGTTACATCTTTCAAATTTTCTCCTTGGAAAAAAGTAATAATAATATTAAAAAAAAAAAAGGGAAAGATACATACTTTTTTTGAAAACTACAGTGCTTGGTGGAAGAAGGATGGCATTTGGCTACCCTGTTCTTTCTCGAACGCCTCGGTGTTGCCTGTCTGCGCCGGCCAATGTTGCAATGTAAGCAATACTGTTTGATGCACTGCCACCCTCTATTGTTTGTTCAGTGTTTAGAATCTCCAGTGGGGAAGAGGAAAAGAAGCATGACTGTTAGTACTTCTCAGGACCCATCTTTCTCAGGATTAAACCAGGTCTGAACTGTCTCCTATTCCAACCTCAACCCCAAATTCATGTGCTTTATTTTTGTTTTGGTTTTTTTTTTTTTTTCTTTTTTTTTTTTTTCCTGGAGATTGTAGGCCTTGCAAAAGCACCTCTTATGTTGGCATTATTCAGACATACTTGGCAAACATGTAACAT
This sequence comes from Formicarius rufipectus, assembly GCA_013399695.1. Classification (NCBI taxonomy): domain Eukaryota; kingdom Metazoa; phylum Chordata; class Aves; order Passeriformes; family Formicariidae; genus Formicarius; species Formicarius rufipectus. The sequence continues at coordinate 1,659,965 of VXAU01004838.1, forward strand.
TACTAAGATGTTTCCCTGTGGCGCTTGTTTAAATTGTGAAATTACTTCTGAACTTTGATAGGCCTAAATGTATGTGCTGATTTCAGGTGCAGGTTTTATTTTTGGCCTTTAAAACTCAAAGGTAGTCTGCTGAAGGTGTTGAAGGACAGACATGCCACGCTGGTGAAATAGTAGGGTTCCTGCAATGTCTGTGGATGCACATGGAGCAGTTCTGTTACTGCTTCAGCCAGACTCCTTCCTGTACAGTTTTTGTTCAGAATCTCCCTAAATGTGTAGTGAAGACTAATATTTTCATCCATTGTGCTTATAAAATGAAATTACTCCAACAAGCTTTGTCTTAGAGAAGTGTGAACATATCTTGTAGTGTTAAATGTGGTTTTTCTTCTCTTAAAGAGAAGATGAATTGGAGAGAAAGGAAGACATATGCCAGTTGGTAGCAGGACAGCTGGAAATTGCTGAGTATGAATCATAGCTCAGGAGTCTGGCCATAGAATTGATCCACAGCTTTCCACAGTAGTCTCTATGGATTAAATCCTAGGCAGAAAGCTGCTGTACACAAGCTGACAGGCTTCTGTTGTCTGCTACTGAGACGTTCTTATCAGAGGCAGAGACTTTGATCTACTTCTGTAGTTGCTCCTGGCAAAAACTGTGCCCTACTTCTCTAGTTTCCTGCTGATAGTGCAACAAACAGAATTAAGGTGGTATGAGGTTATCCGTGGGAAGACGCCTGTTCCTGCTGACTGGCATCAATATGTTCTCTGCTCATCCACACTGGGCTGTGTCTTCCAACTTAATTCTTACTCCTTTACCTTTTCCTAATTCTAGGGGGAAATATAGAATCATCCTAAGTGAGGGAACAAATTCAACCTCCCACTGGGAATTAGTGCAGTAAAATAATATCCAGTCACTTAACTAGTATAAACCAGATCTGCGTTAAGGACCAAATCAGAAAATAAGAGGAAAAAAATTCAGGATCAGGCTTTTCTTCTATGGAAGTTGCATTTGCAGTATTTCAATCACATAAAACTTTATGCTTAGGGAGTTCTGTATCAAATATTTCTTGGTATATCACATTATTTCTAGTAGCTTGAGACAGACATGTCTGTGCTCCCTGAGTAACTGCCTGTATTGGCAGCAGTGGTGGATGCAACAAAGCCAAGACCTCCACTTTGCTGAGCTGTCTGCTTTAAAAACTTGGGTTTATGGCCTCTTGCTCAAAGCGTTCTGGGCTTGCAAGGTGACTTTCACCAGAACAGCACATTTAGAACTGCTGTGCCTTGTATTTTCATATAAATTCTGTCAAGACTTCAACACCGGGTTTTCTGCTCACACACCAGTAGTTTGAGGTTTTTAGCTTTTCTTCTTCTTGTGTAGACTGCTATAGTTAGAAAATCTTCTTCAACCAGAATCCTAAAACACAGCTACTGTGCAGCTTGAAAGCTTCCAGTTTCTTGCTTCTTCTGTGTTGCGTCACTTTATTATTTACAGCACTTCCTGTGTGCTAGAGTGACCCTTTGTTTCAGCCTTGGATGCGGGTACCCCCGCATAGAATCTCCAGTTTGCTTTTAAAGCTGCGTTTTCTGTTCGGCAGTTAAGCTTTAAGGTGATACTGAGTTGCTTTTCTCTGAGACTTTATCGATCCTTAAATGTCGTCTTTCTGTCACATCTTTCCCCCACCGAAGTTACTTTTGCAGCATTCATCAATCTGGAGGGATTGTAGTCCTTGATCCTGTAGGATTAATCCCATGGTGGAGTCAGGAGCTCATGAGTTTTGCTTGAAGACTGATTGCTAGAGTTTGAAACATTCCTTAGGTGTTTCTGCCTCATCTTCTTTTACCTAGTCCTGAAATCTTATTGTGAGAAGGTACAGTCTGGATTAACTCTTGTAGATGGGCTGTCAGCTCCCTGATAGCACACACTGAGATGTTGCTAAATACCAAATCATTGAGCAATCTTGGTGATTTAGAGACCCAAATTGGCTTCCATTGCTAGGCTCCAGCTTCCTGGATTAAAATAATTAAGTGACCCTGTCATGCTGTTGTGGTAGTGTCCTGGGAGTCTTATTGAGCAAAGGACTGAGTTCAGGATGTCTTGTTTGCTGTTGAGGGTTTTAGCCTTGTGCACTGCAGAATGGTTGCTGTTCCTTTAGACAGAAAGTTGCAGAATGTGCATCATGGGCATTAACCTGCTGAGCTGCCATTAACTCTGTGTGTGACACGCTCCAGTGCTAGTGGGGTTCCTAGTGTGCTTTCACTGTGCCAGTTCCTTCCTCAGCTGTTCAGTGTAGTAACTGAGCTCATGTGATAGGAACTACAGTAGTAATATAAAATAGTCGTAGAACTAAGCTGCAAATGCTGAGTAGCACAATCTAATTATTCCAGTGGATTGAGAAAAGGCTTGAACTAATTCACTATTAAGTTTTTAACTGACTAGTTAAAGCTGGTTGTGCCTCTGCACTGTTACTTTGCTTCTTTTAACTGTAGGCTGTTACATTGTCTGGGTGTCTTAAAATGTAGCTAATGCCGAGTGAAAGAAATTGGGAATTTTTTGAATTATATAGGAATATAACCTATTTTCATTTTTCTTTAAGTTATTCCTTATTGACTTTGGTTTGGCCAAAAAGTACCGGGACAACAGGACAAGGCAACACATACCATACAGAGAAGACAAAAATCTCACTGGCACAGCTCGATATGCCAGCATCAATGCACATCTTGGCATTGAGCAGAGGTGAGTGTGAGATTCCTGCTGTGCTTTGGAGGTTGCAAGGTGATCTTTATAAGCTTTTGAAGTGTCTGAACTAATTTTATATGAATAAGTGTCTCCAGCCTTTTGCAAATGCTCTTGGGTTTTGGCTGCCTTTGGTAGGGGAAAAATCCAAGCACCTAATTTGCTTCTTGAAGAGACTCTGAGACATGAGGTGGATATTCTGCATAGTGTTTTGGCTTTTTAAAGGCTAAGACATGCTTTGATGTGGATCTGTTGGAGTACCTTCACAAATGGTGCACTTTGCTGATGTGTTGGTACCTGTTGACACCCCTGTTGACTAGCTTGGTATGGTTTTCTGTAACCAGAAAGTGTTCTAAAGCTGATGTCCTGTTTTTCCACTCTCTTAAAGTTACTGAACTATTTATTTCTTCTTTTGCCTGCAAGCAAGATTTAAATATCTCCACTCACACTGTATTTTAGTTTCTGGTATAGTCATGTCTGTATGTATGTACATACATGTGTGTATATATTTATACATTTGAGCTTTGCTTAATCAACAAGCACCTTATCATCTGAATCAAAAACATACTGCTCACACAGTATCCCAACAGTGGTCCAGTGGAGAGAGCACTTTGGGTTGGTTGAAAGTGTTGGGTAGTCTCATGAGATATTGAAGGGATGACTCTCTTCCTTATTGTATGCCTAAATATTCTAATATAGAAGTGTAATTGTGAGACTTTACCACGTGATGCTGAGGTTGCCTGGATAGTTAAAACTGCCATGAATGTCTGTGGCTCTGACCTTTGTTTTAATCAAGATGGGAGTGACAGAATTTTTAGTGGTCAGCTTCAACAGAACATGCAGACCACAAATACTTGGTGCTTTAAAGTGTTTCATGTTCCTCTTTGCTCTAATTTCATTAGGGGTATTTTATTGCCTGTCAGTGTCATTATTTAAGCCTACTTGACATGTGGGTCAGAGAGGGTAAATGACAGGTGTTATTTCTGAAGTAAGGGCGTTTCACAGGCCCCAAACAGCTCTGGTAAGGGAATAGCTGTGCCGGCACCTGAGAGTGAAGGACAAATATGCAAAGGACTGTTGCTTTTGAATATAATTAGAGATCTTACACATATCTACTGGTAATGGTAATCTCTTGTAATTAAAAATATGGCTTGGTGCGTGCTAAAAATTGCTAAACTGTCTAGATCAAGCCAGTGGTGAGACAGACAAGTAATAAATTCCTGTAATCAAGAGAAACCAGTTCTGAAGCTTATGGCAGAATATTACAACTGTTAGTGCAGTACTTTTATCTGTTGCAGAACATGTTTTCCTGTAAGTAGTGATGGCTGTGCACAAGGAGCTGTTTGCAATGTTACCCGTTGTAGTAATGGATACTGTCCCATTTTCCAGATCCTGAAAATCACTTTTCTCAGTGTGTGCTCAAATGTAATGTGCCCATTACTGATGTACAGGACTAAAGGTTTCCTATGACAAAATCATGATATTAAACATTAAAACAGTTATCTGGTTGGTGTATGGAATCTGTTAATCTCTTTATTGTTTCTGAATTTATCACTGCCTTCTCAGAAAATACAATTTTTTGTCATGACCCCATACAGATTCCCTGAATCCTGTTGATGATTAAAATCTCTAATTCTAATAGAATGAGCAAGTTTTGCAGGTTGGAGTTATGGACTCAGCAGAATTTTTCATCTTTGTGGTTTCATGTTGCAGCTGAGATGATCTCAGAGCAATCTGCTGTTGAAGGAACAAATCCTCTCTTTCCTGACCTGTTAGTGTTTCTTTGGCCCTGTGGTAAAAGCTTAGGAGGAGCCAAGGTGATCTTCCTGAAGTGATTCCCCAAAGGTTTAGAGAGTTGACCCACCATTTAAATCCTTGTATTGCAGATCTGGTTGGCAGAGCAGCAACAATACCCTCCAGTTTCTCTCCATAAGGGTGCTGAGAGGAGAAAAATAGGTTGTTTTTCTGGCTCTTGTTAAATAGATGTTTGCTGCTGATTTTACTACAGCTGGGAAGGGGCAACTTTGCCAAGAGGAAAAAAGTCATGGTGTGTGTTTTCCACTTCAATGAACTGTACTAGTCTTAGCACTCATGAAAGCTGTGTAGCAAAGTATGGTGGTGCTCATGTGGCTGAAGAGGGGATCTGGAGCATGTGCAGAAAACATTTGAAGCCTCTTACGTGAGAGTTTGTGTGCAAGTTCTTGAAGTCTGTGGATGGCTCACTTTGGAGTTCCCCAGCTGCTTCTGAACTTGTGGGAAGAAAGCAGAGGCACCTTTCAAATAATTGCATGCAACCTTCACTATTACTTGTTTTCCTAAAACCAGAGACAATTCAGAGTTTTTTCACAGAAGTGAAGGAATAAAGGACCTTTCTGGGATAGATGGTCAGGATTGGTTCCAGACTGAGACGAAGTTTTGGGGAAAAATCTTCCTTAATGAGGTTAAAGCTAACATTGTGTATCTCTTGCAACGAATTCCATGGTTCCTACAAGAAAACCTTCACTTTCTATCTGAGCTACTTAATAAAGTAGGAAAGGCATGTAATGTTTCTTTTTCTTTAATTTTCCAAAGTTTTTCTTTCCCAAATGAATGTAATGCGGATGGAAGCTTAGAACACACCATACGTACTGAGTATTCCTGGCTTGAAAAGTTGATGGGATCCTTTTCTGCTGGGGAAGACTTGTTACAGTGAAATCATGAACACCTTGGCATTTTAGCTGTATTAGAGACCTTCCTTTGCATCAAAGCTTAGGTTTTATTCCTTAATTTTTTTAGCTTACATTTTTTGTTTACTTGCACTATTTGGAATAAAGTATGAAATGCCAGAATTTGTAATTCATTGTGTTTCTCTTTTCTGCAGTCGTCGGGATGACATGGAGTCTCTAGGCTATGTATTGATGTACTTTAACAGAACCAGTCTGCCTTGGCAAGGATTAAAGGTAGGTTATGTTGCCTTCTTTTTTTTTTCTTTTTTCCCCCTTCCCCCACCCTGCCTTTTTGTGGTTTGTGTTTGTTTTCTTTTTTTTTCGTCCCCCCACTGTTTGGGTATCAGGCTTCTGTCTGCTGCTCAGGATAGGTGGGTTTATATAATGTTTAGCTTCAGTTAGACAAAGCAGCTTTTCCCAAAGCATATTTATAGAATGTGGATTCTGCCTCTTGCGCAGCAGGCAAAATGTGTATTGTTTGACTGCCTTAAAATTTATGCTAAACAATAGCTTACGTCATCTTTGCCAATTATTATTGTCCTCTTGTAGGCTGAGGCCCCTCTGGGAAGTAGAAAATAACAATGTTAGTGGCTTTTTGAGTTGCTGTAGGGAGCATGGAAATAATCTTTTGCCTGGCAAGTTGAACCTTGGTGATATCTTCAGTCCAGGTTATGGCACCACTGAGTAATTGTTAGCTGCAACAGACTTGTCCCAGTGTTTCCATGTATGGGAACCAACTACAAGCATGGCAAACACTTCTTATTTCTGTCATATAGACTTCAGTGATTTGTTTCCGTGTTTTAATTATATTTCTTCCTCCATGTGAGAGTTGCGTAACTCCAATGGTGTTGCAGCTGCAAGTTTTCTAAAAAGGCAGCAGCTTGTGGGACACTGGAACTCTTCAGCTGCAAATGAATGGAATGGGTGCTTACTGAAACACCAGGCAGCCCTGAATGGGGCACTGAGTGGGAATTAATACAAGTTTGGCAAATGTAAATGCAAGTCTGGTGTGTTTAATGGACAAAAGCATCAGCTAGAACTACACGAGCTGTGCCATGTGATGGAAGCATTAGACTGCGACAAAGGGTATTAAACTGTGTCCAAATCTTAATACCAGATTGACCTTCATTCTCTTGAAATAAGTGTGTGGGACTTGAAGATTTCACATAAAATACTTATGGTTGACCAAAGGATTTTTGTAATTTTTTTTTTTTTGCTGCTGTCCTTGTTAATCCAGTGTTGCACAATATCTCTTATATTGTGACCTACATGTTCCACAGGCTGCAACAAAGAAGCAAAAGTATGAAAAGATTAGTGAAAAGAAAATGTCCACTCCTGTTGAGGTTTTGTGTAAGGTAAGAGGTTCCAAATTATATCATACTGTGAAATGGAAGTTCTTTTGTTGTTTGGTTGGTTGGTTGTGGGTTTTTTCCTGAACTGGACCAAATGTATTAGTCTCACGTGGCATTTGCTGCTGAATAATATTCTCTGGCAGGCGCTGAGTGCCTTGTGTTTGGCCACCCAGCTAGACTGTGAAAGTGTGTAACAGGGCAAGCATTTGCTGCTGCTGCTTCTTGGCATAGTTCATGCCACCATCATTCAGGTTGGCTGTGGAAGCCAACTCCGCCTCTCTTAGGTCAGGCTTGTTCAGTTCTTCAGCCTCTCCAGTGAAAGCTTTATGTGTAGAAGTAAAACAACCAAGGTGGAACTCTTTGGCTTGCCCACATACACCTTTTTCTGCCTCTTCAGTATTGTTCATACTGTCTTCTCTAACTCAGGTAGAGGCTGTAGTGGAATTGGGTGCAAGTGAGCTTTAGAGCCATGCTGTAGAATGACGTTTTTCCGGTGTTGTCCTTTGTATCTTAAGCTTTCCCTTGCACCATGGCAGCCACATGATGGTTAACAAAGGTCCTTGAGAACTTGGGGTAGTTCCTGCACATCAGACAGCAGCACCAAGGGTTGCACTTTCTAGTTCTGCACATCTCTATACCCTTAATCTGACAGTATCTTTCAAAGTGTTGAACTGTTCATAGAATCATAAAATGGTTTGGGTTGGAAGAGCCCTTAAAAATCACCTTCCACCCTCGTGATGTGGGTAGGGATGCCTCCCACTAGACCAGGTTTCTCCAAGCCCCATCCAGTCTGGCCTTGAACACTTACAGGGATGTTATACTGTATATTTTCTTTACACGCTATTAACTGTTTTCAGATAGGCTTTAATATAGTATTAAATGTATAAAGATGTAAAACAGGGAATCTTTGAAAGATGTTTTCATCATTTGAGTTTTCACATTTCATACCATTAAGTCACCTTGCATCTAGTAGATTATCAAGGAAACAAGAGTGGAATCTCTTAAGAGGCAATTACCACTTAGTATTATAGAGATTTAGTTCGTACGAATGAGGTTTAATTAGGAGAACTAAGTGCTTTATAAGTATGTATGTTCAAAGTTTTGGTAGCAGAGAACTTGTGTTTGCAAAACATGCATCAGGTAGCAGTTCCAGGAAAGGAATGTGTACGTGAGGTCTTGTTGATCAAATCCACTTTCTGAAATACAAAATAAATTAATAACTAGGGGCAAAGTGGAATTAACTTAGAGATCTTCAGCTGGCCTTTCTCTTCTATTATAGAAAGAAACACATCTTTTTGCCTTCTTATATAGAGTTGTTAGAAGCCTTTTGCTGCAAGGCATGGCTTGATTAACACTGTTGATTTACAGGGATTCCCTGCAGAATTTGCCATGTATCTGAACTACTGTCGTGGCCTGCGCTTTGAAGAAGCACCAGATTACATGTATCTGAGGCAATTATTCCGTATTCTTTTCAGGTCAGTCTCAAAGTGGAAAAGTACAGAAATTTGTCAGGGCTTTACCAGTTGGGAACTGCTCTGTGGGACTTGCACTGCAAAGAGCAACTCCATATGTGGGTGGTGTAGGGAGTTCTTGTGGCCCTTTCTTCCCTTTCAGAGTTTAAAAAGCTGTTTAAATGACCTGAAAAATATGTTCAATGTTAAATATTCAATGTTAAACATAAAGGAAAATACTCTCTTGTTTTGTATTGTGTGATGTGACCACTAATGGTAGAGGGTTGAGCACATGCTTGAAGTTCTGATGCAAGAAACTTTAAAATATTGACCTCTTGGTAAAAGTCTTTGAAGGTTTTGACGTTTGGAAATTGGTGATGGGTCTATCAGTGGTGCCCAGGAGATGGATTTCAGTGTAGGGGAATAGTTCTGCTTCACTGAGCTTGTTAGAGCAACCAGAACATAAATTCATCCTTGTGGAGTGAAGAGTATCTGTCAAAAGAAGAGCTGGTACTGATCTCTTGAGTCTCCCTCCAGGTGTCTGGAATCTAAAGCAGTTTCTATTCAGTGATGTACAATACTGCAGTCCCTCCTTAAAATTTTATATATTTAAAAAAGCTCAGAACCTCAGTGCAGACAGTGGGTAGGGGGGGTTGGGAGGAGGTGCTGCTCCCACAAGTGCAGACCTTTGTGTAACTAGTGAGAAAACACTGCTGGATGGTTTTTGGGCTTACTGCTTGAATCCCTTTAAGTTAATATTACTTAACGTTTCCATACCATTCATAATCTCTAAAGCAGCTTACAAAAAGAGTTATCCTCTAGTTCAGGGATTTCAGAGAAGGGTTGGTGTTAGCAATAAAGAAGCCATGATGTGTTGCAGTAAAATATTTCCCTCTTTTCTAGGACCTTGAACCACCAATATGACTACACATTCGACTGGACAATGTTAAAGCAGAAAGCAGCACAGCAGGCAGCCTCTTCCAGTGGGCAGGGGCAGCAGGCCCAAACCCCCACAGGCAAGCAAACTGACAAATCCAAGAGTAACATGAAAGGTTAGTAGCCAAGAACCAAGTGACGTTACAGGAAAAAAAAAAAATTACACTAATTTGGACAATGTTGACAATTTAAGTGTTAGATCAAGGAGGTGGTTTAAAAAATATATTTGGCTTGTTAAATTAAAAAGCAAAACCAAAAGACGTCCTTGGAGAATTTGACTACTAACTTTATACCAAAATGTCCTTGTTATTCATATCATTTCTTCTGGGGATGTTGGGTCATTTTAACCACTGCATCTTTTGCTCCTGCATTAACCACTTTCCAAAAACAAGAAACTGACTTGGTGTTGGGAATGTGACATTTTTATTTATTTTTATGTATATATATTTATATATATATAAATATATAATGCAATCCAAAATCCTAGACCTAACACTTCTTAAGGGATAATTTTCATTAACTAGGCAAGGTTCTAGAGACTTTGGGTTCTGCTCTGTGGCAGCTGGTATGGTGCTGTGGGTTTGCTTCTGTTCTGTATGCCTCAAACATGGGAAACAGAAAATTGTGAGTGATCTGGCTTCCTCCAGTGGGTTTACATTGAGACATTTGGTCCAGAGTTAAAGGAAGGGACCAATGAACTCAAAATGCCTTGCCTAAATCAAGCAGTAACCCCCAATTGCTGTGGATTGCCAAGTCACAATTTTCTGAAGTATCTGGGTGCTCTGGGATGGGACTTCAGGTTTCTTGATTTTCTTAAATGTTTCTAGGTTATGGTTTTAAAGGGAAATGTTGTGACATGTTCAGGATGTAATTGTGTAACAAGTGAAAACTTGAGTTCTGAAAAGGCACATGCAGTTGTTTTTTCCACACGGTCTACAAGCTTTCAAAATACTTTTTTTGTGATGTATGTCTGCTAGTGCTGGTAAGTCAGAGATGAAACTGCTACAGCTAGTGTAACAACTGTTACAATCTTGTAATGAAACCAATTCCTCAAGCTGAGCTATGGACAAAATTAAAGCTAACAAGATTGTTTGAGTGAAACTAGAAAAGCAGGGTTTAAGTTCTATACTGAAGCATTACTAGTACTTGCTACTCTTCTGTACATCTTGTCTATCATTTTTATATATCTAAAATTATATATTCTGCTAACATGACACACTTGGAAGTCGGAGAAATACAGGAGTGTTTACAATAAACTTATGAAAACATTGTATTGTGGCAGCATTCAAACTTTACCACATGTCTTTAGTCAAAATAGCTGTCCTAAAACATAACACTTCATCCAGAAAAAATGAAGTAGTAAAATACCTGTTGCTCTTCCCAAGATTGGGGAGAAGAAAAACAATTCATAAGATGCTGTTGAATGTCAGTTTTTGGCATAAAGAGTCCAGGTTGTTTGGCTGGAGCTGACAGGTGTTACAGCAGTGAAGGCTGTAAACCAGTTCCTTCAGCTGAAACACCAGTATGTAGCAGGCTGAGTGATTAAACATCTGAGCTTAGATTGCTTTCTGCAATACAGAAGCTCTGACTGAAGTTCAGAACCCAGCCCAGTTTGGGGTGTGGAACAGTTTGCTGTTAGAGCAGAAGATAATCTGAGCAAAAATGTGCCTTCTTCACAACAGCTCATGCTTAAAGTGAAGGGCATGCAGGCTGTGATGATCTGGAAGTGGAATCTGTCCCGAAAATAAATTTGTGAGCGCATGAAATACTGTTTTACTCATGTATTCTGAGGTTTAATGTGCTCCTCTCCTGGCTCAGGCTGTCTCTGACCAAGTGCTGTAAGGGAAGAAGAAGGTTATTAAAATGATTATCTGCCTCTACCTTGGCAGTGATGCTTTAGTGGCCAGAGTGCAAAGCTGAGCTGACTGACAGGCGCAAGGAGAGGGGAAGCTGCCCCGCCATGGAGCCTTAGGGACCATTTCTGTTTCCTCATGGACATTGCTTATCACACTGTCCTTTGGGAATGAAACCCGTTGCTGTAGCTATGGTGAAGTTCCTGGCTTTTTAGCAGAATTTCATTTGTGTGGAGTAGCAGCCTTTTAAGGGAATCTTTCCTCTTCCCTCCCCATCCTAAAGAAAGGCTTGTGACCTTTGGATCGATCAAACTGTAATGTCAGCAAAGCATTAAAGTGGTGCTTGGCAAACATCTGAAGACTTCTCTTCAGATGCTTAATCTCTTCATCAAGGTAAAGATTGCAGATTTCTAAAACTCTACATGCCTTTTTGTGGGCAATATTGCCTATTAATGAAGATTTTTTTGAACCCAAAAAGCTAAGCTCGAGCAGGAGTGTCTGCATGGCTTATGTGTTCCTGTCACATTGGATATTAATGAAACACCTGGGTTTTTTTTCTAGAGTTCAGTTAAATTCTTTTGTAGTTGTTGTAGCAAAGCCTGTGTGGAAGTGACATAAAAGGCTTCATAGTATCAAATTCTACCCCTCTGATAACCCTATCCAGTTTAACAAGAGTCCTGGAAATAGCAATTTACAGGTGCATTTATTTATAAATAGCCACTACTATTGAAGTTGTTCATCTGGGGTGGTGGTAAGTCGATTTCCAGAAGTTTGCTCATTTGCAGGTACTCCTGGCTTCCTTATCTCAGATTCATGTCAAATCTTCTCTGAGTCCTATAGGCTATTCAGGATGAATATTCCGTCTGGTTCCAGAGTAACCTGTTCTGTCCATGGCCCTTTTTCTCTTTTTTTTTTTTTCCTGTACCTGTGGAACTCTGTGCAGTGTCTTTTGTAACAGCAAGATCAGCTGGTTTTGTACTTGGGAGAGGTGCACTGTTTGAACAGACAGAGCTTCTCTGCTGACTCAGGGAAGTTTGGATCTTGCTCTCTTCACAGTGTTGTGCAGGTGTGATTTGTAACAGTGCTTACAGTCAACTTTCCTCAATCATAAGTCTGACTCAAGCAATCAGCCTCCAGGATAAAGTCTACCTGTTCCATTTGTGAGAGGTGCTTTAATTCATGTCAGTGGACAGTTCAGTGAGCCTGTCAGCAGTGCCCATTAGCATTCACTGGGCACCTGTGGTTATGGCAGCATTTTTCAGCTAATTCTTTACTTGAGAATTAGCCAGTTGCCGGCTAAATGCCTTTCACTGCCTCTCTAGAGAAATAGACAAAGTTTGAGCATTTCAAGTTGAGGAGTTTCTTAGGGCATGACAAGACAGTTGCTGTTCCCCATTGATCACATCTGCAGCTATGGTGATAATAAAGCAATTTGAGTACCCCTCACGTAGCACAGAGATTATCAGAGTTTTGGGTAACACCCCAGAGAGCGACAAGGAGCGATGAATATGCAGGTTTGAGCTGGCCCTGTATATAGTGAAGATCTGTAAGAGAGATGCCAACAAACTCTTCACGTTTTTCATACCAGCAGTGTTTCATGTGCTCTGTGAGTGTCTCTATTTCACATGACAGCTGTGGTTGGCCTGTGTCTTAACAGGACTTGAAAGGGATGTTGTGGGTCAAATCCAGTTCCCTGTTATTTTCTGTAGCAGTAGATGGATATTCTCTTGCCTATAATACCTTGGGTTTGAGGTATCCTAACAAATAGCAGCATATTATTTGTTAGCACATCCTTTGTCCTCAGGTTCAGGGTCCCATTTTTCAGGTTGCTTAAGCAATGAGTTGATCTGTTTCTTTCCACACTCCCCCTTTGTTGACTTAGTTTTGGCTGCTTTCATGGAGAAAGTGGTTCAAATGATGAATCAGTGTTTTCTGCTGAACACTAAATGGAAAAACAGCATAACTCTTGGTTGTATGCATCAAGTAAGGGTTAGGGAACTAAGGAATCACTGGGGTTTGTGGGAATTTACAGTCAAGTGGGAATGGCTATCTTAATTCTGGTGCAGGGTTTTTTTTTTAATATGACTAGTGCTGGATCAAGAGAATTCAGTGCATTAAGATTCAAACAAAGCTATTGAACTGTTTCTAAATAACCTGTAGCCTGTTCTGGAAGAGTTAAAGCTGTTTCCTGGGTGCTCTCCAGATGCATTTTGGATAGAATGTAGTGCTATTAAGACTTGTTTGCACTTGCTTCTCTCTGGATGACAGCACAAGCTATAGCTGAGGTCAGCTTTGTCTGTATTTCACTGTGAAGAGATTTCTGTTGAAAAAACTCAGAGCTGTTGCTCAGCTGAATTCATCCATGGACAGACCATCCTTTTTGGAGGGCATCCAGAACGGAAACTCACTTAGCAAAGTGATCTTCAGTAGAGACTCCTGTTACCTCTGTGAAGCACAGCACTGTCACCTGAGTCTCCAGAAATGAGCATGAAGAGAAGACTGTCTTAGCTTGCAGTAACTGGTTCTTGGAGATTTTTTTTGTGTTCTTTCACTCTCCCTCTCCCACAATGTCTTGAACTTGTAATTTGGAATATTGAACATTAAGAGAATTTTTTTCTTGATGCCCCACCTACCTTGTCATGAGAGTTTTCACTTGTCCGTCCAAGGACAGAGGTGTGCTGGGTCTCTGGTCACTGTCATAGGTTATGGCTTCTGTTTTGGCTGTCCCAGGTGGTCTGTCTAGGCATGTGGTGACACCAGTTACTGTAAGGTAAGTCATTCTCTTGTCTCTCCCTTCTGTCCGTGTGACAGTGCTGTGTCTCTGAAGAGCACACTGCAGTCAGATGACAGTTTGACATTCAAGGATATAAACATGAGACACTGCAGATGAGTAGAAAACAATCCTATGAAATTACATCCTGTTTCCTAGTGGCAATAACACGTCTTGTTTTCAAACTGTTGGTCTGAATTCCTGCTTGCGGAATGTGGCGTCCAGCTGGTGCATAAGCCTGTTTCCTAGTGCCAGCAGTAGGTGTGAGCAAGAGGTGCTTGTTTGAGCTAAAGGGTGACAGCAAACTTCTTGACCCTTGGAAATGGGTGCCAGGAACTCTGCACTTCCAGAATGGAGCAGCATTTTCTCCTTTGAATGACCATAACTGATGTTTAATTCTTCTACTGTGAAGGCTGTTTCTTGTTTTCATCCTGTATCAGTAAGTTGCCCTTGTGTTTATCTTGCAGGTTTCTGAGCATGGCGAGGATGGGACAAAGCAGAGCAGATTGGAGCAGGACTTGTCACTCCCCAAATCCTAGAAATTTTAGTTTATACGTACACTTGCCAGTGGCTGTGGGCAACCATTTACTTGGTGTAAAGAACTTAATATCAGTATAAACTGGCTCTGGGCAGTGTCAGTGATGCTGCACTTTGAGTTGTAGCAGCTGTAATTGTGAATATTACTGAGATAGTGAAACATGGTGTCCAGTTTTCTATTGCATTTTTTTCAAGTGGAAAAGTTAACTAATGGTTGACACACAAGTGGAGAAAATTGTGCATATGCCAATTTTTGTTACCTTTTTACTTTGAACTACACTGCTTATGAGATCTCATTGTTTTGGAAGAATGGCATGAACAGTCTTCGGCAACAGTTGTGATAATTGTAAATGCTCACAATTGTGCACTCTTTTCTGGTTATTCCTCCCTGGGTTTTGAAAGTTGTACACTTAAAACATTCTTAAAGTTGTTGGCTTCTATGTGCAACATACCAAGCCAGCTGACATGGTAGTAACCAAAGATTCCAGTTTTTAAGCATATGAAAGACTCTGCCTGCTTACCTGTGCTAGAAATAACAGCATCTAAAGTGAAGACTTAAGAGAAACTTAGCGACTACTAGATAATCTTTAGGACTCTGCATTAACTCTATAATGTTCTTGGTAAAAGGAAAAAACAGCATATTTGTCACGAAATTTAGTTAACATCTTACAACTGAACCTGTATGTAAGTTGCTTAGATAAATGTAATCACTGTAAACATCTATATGATCTGGGATTTTGTTTTTATTTTGAAGCGGGAGCTTTTTTGTTTACAAGTTCATTAAAAACTAAAAACCTGTTTCTGTAAGGAAATTAAATTTTTTTTTTAATTTGCCTTGTTAATTCAGTTTAAGAAATTTACATTACCCTGTTTTTAAACCAAGTTTTGAGGCCATTTGTTAAGCAAAAGAAGTCATATTTCTTTCTAAATCATTTTAGATTTAGTGTTGTAACTCTTCCTCATTTTGTTTTTAAATAAATTTTGTATTTTTTCCTTGAGGGGGAAGGGGCAGTCTTGCATTTTTATAACTTGTTATTTGAGACCAGCCCTCTATTCTAAGACTGGATTTTTTTTAAATGAAGTGGCATCTTTTGCAGACCCGGTATTGGCAGCCTCTGAGCATTGCCATGTCATGCATCGGCTGGACTGACTTGTGATTGTTAGTTTTAAGAAAAATTTGAATGGTTTGAGAATTTGGATGGTTTTAAACCAAGGCATTTTCTTTCAAGTTCTTGTGAAGTGGATATGACCAGATTTACTCTTGTTCTTGGGGGCAGCCTTGCACCATGCAGAGTTCACATTGGTTACTGCCCCAGGCTGTCTTCCTTCTCACTCCTATTCTAGCCCAGCTGAAAGAAAGAAATACTTTTATTGCTGGTAATTCTTTAACAGTGTAATTTATTCCTTTATAGCATGTCAGAATAAATTAAAAAAATGTCTGAAAATGCTGCCAGATGCCTATTGTGTAAATGTTGTTTGTATGTTTGCATTTTAGACAGTTTTCATGCATGTAGCAGAGTTCCTGCTCACAGTTCATATTTTTACTGTTTGAAAAAGTCTTTCATTTTGAAAACCATTTCTTGAGGATCTTAACACACTGTGCACTCTCAGCCATCCTGGAGTGGTGATCTGGATTAAGGTTCCCTGTGGTCACTGTGTACTTCCCATGGGAGAAGAAGCTCCCTGAGATGTTAAACTTTAGGTGGAGAACGTTATGTGCTAATAAATGTTTGTTTAGATAATCAGGGAGTACAGGGAGGCAGAGAGTCTGCCGGGCTTCAGAGATATCTCTGCACACTTGGAAACTTCTGAGACACAGCAGGCTCTGTGTTACCTGCAAAGTGGAAGAAGAAATGTAGCTTATTTCACTGGCTAGGATGGTTTTCTAGACTCTTGAGTACATCCCCATCCAAATAAGGATGCTTTTCAGGCAATGCCTGGTGTAACAACTGGTATGTTTCTAAGAACTGGTATCTGGAGTACTCTGTGATGTCCTTATCCATGATTTCTGCTGTCTAGGCAACGTGTCTAACATGCCTTGGCAGGAGGGAAAGAAGCTTCAATGAAATGCCTTCTTGGCAGCAGTGTGGCTGCTTGGAATTGTTTTGGCCTCACTTTTCTTACTCTGACATGTTAAAAGTCACAGAAAATCATTTGCATTCAGGAGAATAAAAAATTTGTCCATTAAATTTGCTCATGACTTGCAGGAGGTCTTTAGAAACAAAACTGCCCCTGATGAACTCTGTAAGCAAGAATATTCGATCTACTTGGGCTGTCAAAACACATTGCTTTGTAGTTCTTGGAGCTGCAAGTCCTGTGGAGGAGTGTGGAGTCCAGTCAGCCTTTCAGATGTGTTTTATTAGAGGTTACTTTCTGTACGGGATGTGGGGGTGTAGTGTCAGCTGTTGTGTTGTGCAGCAGCAGCTTGTGCCAGATGTTCTGAGTGGTGAATGAAATGCCCACCTTCCTTAAAGAGATGCTGTAGTACCAAACACCCCTTTGCTGTGTATTCCCTTTCATTTGTAACAAAGACTTCAACCTGAAAGTGTTAAAAACTGTGTGGATCTTTACTTCTGGTTGCAGTTCTGCAAAGGTTTTGTTTTGGGACGTTTACCTGCAAAATCAGGAACATCTGCAAGCAGTCCCAGGCCCTTTACAAGGAATCATCGTTTGAATGGAGACTGTAAAGGAAAGAACTACGTCCTTGTGCTCCCTGGAAATTGCCAGAATTCGGGTAATGACAATAGACTGTGACAACAGCTTTTTAGTCATCTCACTAAGCTGCGTACAGGGTTTCAGAACAATTTATTAACCTCCTTATACCAACTCTGAGAGGCTTCCTAAGGCCACCTTTTAAAGGATTGCTTAATTGGGAGCACGGAGTGCTCATGTGCAATGTACTGGTTCATTATTTTTAACCTATTTAAGCTGTTCCTTGTTAGAAGCAATTGAGAGCTTTTTTTCCTCTTCTCCTATAAAGGCTCTGAAAGGACAGGCTGCTCTGGGTCTCAGTTATTAGTAATGGCACTCTGCCTTGCTTGCTGTTACTGTGTGGGTAACAAGTGACAAACTCAAGCTCTGGCTGTTTTCAACAGCGTGTCCAGTCTGCCACCGTAAAGTTTCTGTTTCGTGGGGGGGTTTTTTGGGGTGGTTTTTGTGTGGTGGTTTTGTGTTGTTTTTTTTGTTTGTCGTTTTTTTNCTTTTGTTTGTTTTCTCGTTTTTCATAATTTCTATAGAATTGTCTGGCTTTTATCTTTTTTTTTCCCCACCAAACTTAAGTGTTACCTTGCTCTGCTCTTGTGGTGTTATGCCTGTTCTGTCTTTTGGCTTTTTCCTGTGTGTTACTTGTTGGGAATTTGGTGCTTTGTGATGTGATTTTCCTGGAATGGACTGTGGAAGAGGTGGAGGTGCTTCAGTCATAGGAGCAGGAGCTTGGAGCTGGATGCTGCCTTGCAGTCCCTCCCACCTGGAATTTTTCTGTGATCCCGAGCTGGCTTTTTGCACAAGGCTTTAATTTCTCTTGACACAGTTCTCCAATTTAGAAGATTTGTTGCTTAGCCAGCTCCATCAACCCCATCTGCTCCTGACTTAATTGCAGTGAAATCATCATGATGTCATATCAGCTTGATGTCATAATACACGTTTATGAGCATGGCAGGCTCCAGACATGAAGGAAAAGTGGGCTGGGAGGAAGAGTCGTCTGCTCTGAGCACTAATGCCTCTGGAAAGATGCAGCGAGGGATGACACAGAGGAAGCGCCCACCCTCCTAATAGGGCCTGAGTGGAAGGACTGCGTCCGTGGTGTGTGCTAATGTGGAAATGGCCCTTAATGTAATCCTTGTTAGCCAGGACTGAACAGGAAGCAGGGGGAGGGTGGTACCAGGTCTGTCGGTGAAAAATTGAGGTTGGCTTGTGCAGGGACACACAGGTCGTTCATCCTTCCCAGCTGTGTTAATGAAGCCTTCTGAAACACACCCAGGGCTGTGTCCCTGTTTTTAAAGGAACTACGGTGGGCTCAACTGCTTTGCAAGGCTCAGTACCAAAGGTATAAAATCAACTAAATTAAGGTGCTAACGTGACTTTTTGCATGGTGTGATGTGACTATTGCTAGTGCTGAATTTTGGTAGCTGGAAATGGGGAGATGGCAGGGAGTATTCCTGCACCAAACTTAAGGGATTGAGTTTCCAAGCGTTTGTGTCCATAAATAACTGTGAAGTGTGATGTAGCTTCTTTCTTGAGAGAACAGCTTGGTGTTTTGATACCAGAGACTGCTGCTGAAAGTACTTGAGCACAGTCCTCCCTGTTATGTCTTCCCTACCCTAGCAGCCTTTTGTTCTTGTTGATAATGTGGGTTGTTTTTGTAAACACGGCTGATTCTAACTTGTTTCATTCCCTCTCCGAGTTTGTAGGGATCCATTGGGGTGTGTGACTGGCAGAGAAGCTGTTTCTGAGGTGCAGTTCTTGCTGTAGCATGCAGTGCTTGTCTCCCAAGAGCCCCAGGGCTCTTCGGTCCTCATGCTGGTCCCTGTTCACCCTTGAAATAAACGGTGAGCCTTGAGCTATTTTGCAGGTGACAGACTTTGAACTTTTTTTGAATGAAAGCAATTTGAGGAGGTTGGGAGACCTTGAAGAAGTGTACATGCTGTCATACAGGGTAGACTGGCTTTTGAGCTTTCCTTGTTGCAGTCAAAGGCACTGTGTGCATGATAGATCAGGCCTTCTCCTTTACAGCCCTGTAAATGCCCAGGGCAGGTGCCTGACGCAGCACAATCTGGTCCCTGGCAGAGGCAGGGCAGTGGTACTTGAATGACTCAGATGTGCTTTGTGGCAGGTCATGATCCACCAGACCAGGGGTGCAATGAACAAATCCTCTTTCCCTTGTACCTCAGATGAGTCCCTTGTGTGTAGCTGTGGCACACACCAATGCCCAAGCAGTGTGGTGGGATTCAACAAGTGAGAGCATCATGTGTTTAACTGGAATCCCCAGGGCTTAAAGACCGGGCTCCTGGGCAGAGCTTACCTTGATGTGTCTGGCTCCCCTTAGCTGCTGCTCTTCCTTCTCATGGTTTTATGTACCAACTGGTAACCTCTACTCAGCACCATGGGGGAATTAAAGATCTTTGAGCCCATTTCTGTATGACAGCAAGGGTGCTTCACAAATCCTGCTGCCTCCAAGTGGGCACAGTGGGCTGACCCTGGGACCAACCTGGGGATTGCAGCTGGCTCTGGTGTTCAGCAGCTGGATCAGGCTGCGTGGCCTCTGCTGATGGCGTCTTCCAGCTCCTCATCTGGTGGAGCTGTGGGCAGGGCTTTTCTCAGCTCAGGCAGAGAGGAGCAAGAAGGGTTTTCCTGCTGTGCCAGCTATAGTCAGGCAGTGGGGGAGGAGAGCAGAGAGGTAAAGCTAGAAACTGGTGCAAGTTCTTTGAGCTGAGAAAAATCACTTGGCCAGCAAATAGATTTGTTCTCATGCACTGACAGCTTCCCCCCAGCACAGCTCAGAATTGTGCTGTGCTCTGGGCTCCTCCACCTCACTGGCTGGTGTTGCGCCAGGGTTGTTTGCAGCAGGTGCCACTGGGTTGGGGTCACCTGGAGGGGCAAAGCCTGTGAACAGCACCAGGAATGTATGTACAGTGGAGTGTGTGTTGTGTTAATGTTTCTTTGGGGCTGGCACTTGCATTGTGCTAGTCAAACCTCTGGTAGCTCCTGCTGCATGGCACTGTTGGAACAGCAGGTATGGCAACTCCCCACTGACTCACATCCTGGGAGTGCCTACCTGCCTTCCCAAGAACCCCTTCTTCGGGTGGAAAGGTAAGGACTCCAGCTGCTGCCATTCTTCCCTTAGGCTGCCCGGGCAGTGTTTGCTGATGGCTTTCACTAGATGGGCCCGTGCTGTGCTGTTTGTGTCTGGGGAGCTGAGAAGCATCGATAACCCCTGTCTGTGCCACACCCCCGGCGTGGGAAGGTGCTGCTGTGCTGGAGCTGGGCTGACGCGCTCGAGCGTGTTCCTGCCTGGTTTGCCTGGAGCTGTTAGCAAATCCCATAAACTGATTATGGCCCTAAGTCCCTGCTCAGTGACCTTTCTCCCTCTCACTGACAGCTTTTAACATTGTGCCTCCTGACCCTCCCCGTGCTGCTGGCAGGGGGTCCTGGCTGCGGGCAGCAAGGTGGGTGTGTGAGCTGGGCATGGGGCTGGCTTGCGTGCCAGCAGCCAGGAGGCTCTGCCAGCGAGTTCCCAGGAGATGAAACACAGGCTTGGGAACTTGATGCTGATTGGAAGTGGCTTGTTTTTGCTTCCCAACATGCAAACAGCTTGGGTCTGATCTCACTGTGCTCAGCCTTTCCTAGTGAAAGGCTCTCAGGGTTTGTCAGCCTGCTGTTCCCACTCCTGCTGTGTATCTCCCAAAATCCCACCTCCTGGCAGGGCTAGCTGTGTGGTCAGGATCCCTTTCGTGGCTGTGGAGAGGTGTGGACAGACTGACTCATTTGTGGCCCAGCTGCTCTTCCTGGGCTGGTTTTTCCAAGGAGGGAGTTCATCATGTGTGACAGGGAACACCTGGGTGTCTGTGGGACGCACAGTGCAGTGCAGGGTGTGTTTCAATGTATTTATGGCTCTTCTTGGGTGGGGAGCAGGGGGAGGAAGCAGTTGCTTCAACACAAGCCCCATCCCAGTGCCAAGATCGTGCAGGCATCTGCCTGTTCTTTCCTGAAGCATTCTGGTTGATGTCCCTCTTTGGGAAGTCCATGTTCACTGGGGAGGGAAAGCCTGGTACCCCCTTCCTGCTGTCCTCCCACCTCCTCCCCTGCCTTGCTGTTCCCCAGGGTTCAGCAGCAGGGCAGGCCATGAAAGCAGAGCTGGAGCTGCTTTCCTCTCCTCTGTTGCTGAGAGACTGGTAAACACAGCAAAGGCAGTGCTGGCGGGGCTGGGTGTCCTTCACCCCCTGCCTGGAACCAGCCACAGCTGTGCCAGGGGAGCCTGGCAGCTGAGCTGGCAGTGAGGGACCCTCCTGGAAGGGTAAATGGCCCAGTGCTTGGGACACAGTGAGCTGCAGTCAGGGGTGAGAACAGCTTCATCCTGCCTTGCCCTAGCCTGGTGTATGGTGACCCTCTGCCAGAGTCCTTGCTGAGCCCAGGGGGCTGTGGCTGTGAAAGATGGCTCCTATCTGATCCCAGCCTTCACTTTGGCTGCCCAAAGGAACTCTGCTGCCAGAGCAGCTGTGTGCTGAGCCTCCCAGGGGCTGGCCAGAGGGTCACAGAGCTGCAACATCCCTGTGGGCCTTGGTGGCTGTCAAACACCCAGTTCCAGCAGCTTCCCGGGAACCTCTGGGAAGAAGTTTAAGATACTGGAGCAAGCAGGGTGCAAACAAACGTGTTGCATGTTTGGCACTTCCTAGGCTTGAATGGGGAGTGGTGGTGAGCCTGTGAGGATCTAGTGTGTGTGGAGCTGCAGTGGAGCCATCACCCTCAGTGCTGACAGGCTGTGCCTCTGGCAGGTAATGGGAGAGGGAAGCAGTGCTGGGAGCAATCCTGCTACTCTAAATAGCTTGCCAGCTGCTGATGTTTGTTAACATGGCTGAGCCGAGTTCCTGTGGGAACGTGAGGTGCTCCTGGATCCCCCTGCTAGGGAAGCTTTGTGGGATGGAAGGAATCCCGAATGCCAGGATACACTTTCCAGGAAAGAAGTGTTTATACTCAAATCCAATTTCTGGAAAGGCAGGGCAGCCTCCTCTGTGGATCTATGGCTGCTTTTATTTTTGCTGTGGTAATTGAGAGCAGAGGCTGGAGTCCTGATCTCAGCCATTTTGCCAACACCCTGGGAGCTAAAGGCTGACCCAGCTCTCTGTCTGCTCCCACAGCTCTGCAGCTGCTCTGGAGCTGATTGCTGGCAGATTGAGGGTGTTGCCCTGGTCTAGGCACCTACATGTCTGCTCTGGAGCAGGTTGAAAAGTGTTGGTCCAGCCCAGAGCTCAGTCCCATCTGTGTCCTACTCCCCTCTGTCCTGGCTGGGTCCTCACCCTGGTGCAAGGGACCATGAGGAGGAGCTTGATAAATCAGTAGCATCTAGTCTGGCTTTGCCTGATAGCTGGAATATGGAGGTGTTGCTGATGGAAAGCTGAGTGCAGTGTGGGAAGTGCTTAGCTTAAAATGTGTGAGCTGCCACCCCGTCTCCTTCCTGCAGAGAGGCCTCCAGGTGTGGTGTCAGCTCCTGCTAGGGTTGGTCCAGGACAGCTGGCTTTCCCAGGCTCTGGAACAGGAGGAGAGGCTGCCAACTCCGGGAGGCAGCACTCCCTGGGAGGAGAGATACGCCTCTGACTTGCACGTCCTGTCAGATAAGCATTTCTCCTTTTAACGTGCTTGCTGTGTAGGACCAACGCCTTCTTTTCAAAGCTGCCATGGAGCTGAACCACCGCTCCTGCTGTCAGCAGGATTTCATCAGGCAAACACATCTTTGGCTCTTTGCCACCTTGGGAAAGGTCCGTTCTTGCACTGCTCCCACCTCCCAGCTCAGAGCATCACTATGGCCCTGGGGGAAGAGGGGCTGGGGGCCCCCTGACCACTGCTGCCCCTTCCCTTGTGCCCACCCTGCACCTCTGGTCTCTCCAGCTTCTTTTGGGGCCCTGGGGCTCATTGAGTCCTGGCTGGTGGCAGGGAATGTCCCCTGGCTGGTGGACTCAGGAAAAAATGTGCAGTGTGAAGTTCTTTCCAGATTGGGCTTCTCTTCCCCAGCAATAAAAACTTTTAGGGTGGTTCTTAAAATGCTCTGAACTGGCTTCTCTGTCCCGAATGACTCTGGAGCTGCCGAGCTCAGCCTGGTTTGTGCTGTGCCACCCCCAAGCAGCCAGTTCCAGCTCCTTCATCCCACTTAGCCCAGATTTTCTTCTAAATAGGTCACTCATTAATTGAGGGCAAGTACAAAGTTGCTCTGTTTCTCCTGGTTCTCCAAGACTGGACAGACCCACTTCAGGAGCTGCCAGACCTGGGGCAAGGCTGAGTGGTGAAATCCCTGTTGGCTGCTGCAGCTCTGGCTGGATTCAGCAGCTCCAGGACTTTGGTCGCTGGTGTGTGTGAAGCTGGGCAGGGCAGGTTGGGGCTGACTCTCTCTCAAAGGCCGTGTGAAAGCCCAGCCCTGGCTTGTTTGCAGGAAGAGGACAGTAAAAGTCTGGGTTGTGGCTGTTGGGAGGGAGGGAGGGAGCAGTCCTGGTCTGGCAGGATGGGTTTATATCCTCCGTGGTGGAGGGGAAGCAAGTGGTCTGTGTGTTCCTGCTCTTGAGAACTGCTCAACTGTGGGCTGCTGGTGCCAGGCCAGGTGCTGGAGGAGGTGACAGTGGGGCTGCAGACCCTGCAAGGACTCAGTGCTGGGGACAGGGACAGTGTGAGCTTTGCCATCCCCTCCCTCGAGACATGCAGTTGCTGGGCTGTGCAGACCCCAGGGGGTGCCCCTGCTGTAAGGGGATCCCACAGGGCCCATCCCAGCAGCTCCTGCCCTGTGCAGGCTCCAGCTCCCAGCTCTGTGTCTCTGTGTGTTTAGCTTTCCAAGCTTGTTTCCATGCAAACCAGTGTGGATGGAGGGAGCCAGCTGCAGCCTCTCCTTCCTGGCTCCATGGACCCAACTCCACCTGGGAGCACAGCCATGGTCAGTTTGTATCTGTGTGACTTCTCGCTGCACAAGGAGGGGGTCTGCTGAAGGGTCCCACCACCTTGGCCATGGCATTACCCTGCTCTGGATGGTCTGGGGATGGCAGAAGCAGCCCTGAGCTGGTTTACCCTGCAAAGGAGCCGATGCCCAGACCTAGGGTAAGGTTTAACACAGCCTGGGGACCCTGGTGCAAAAGCTTGGGCTCCTTCCCCAAGGGAGGAGAGATAAAGCTGGAGCCAGGCCCATGGCGCCAAGGTGGAGGTGTGCCTTGAATCAATATTGGTTCATGGCAGCCCGTGGGTGACAGCAGGAGGGGAGCAGGACCGACAGCTGCCCTCTGGGGCTCAGCCTGTGCACTGGGTTGTGTGCGGTCTCTGCTCTCGGGGCAGGGCCAGCCAGAGGAGGATCAAAGCCCGTCCTCATCCCAGGCCCCAAGGGGATGCGGGGAGGAGGGAAACACGGTGGGAAACTGCCCTGTTGGCGACGGACTAGCGCTGCCTCATCCCTCCCTGGGTGCGTTCTGCTTTCCTAGGCTGCCAGGAGGGACTGAGACTGGGCAAGCCGGCCAGCCAGGGTGCTGGGCCAGGCTGAGCAGGTTTGGAGCTGCTCACCAGGCAGGAAGAGCTGGGAGCTGCTGACGGAGGGGCTTTTGGTGTGGGATGAGCATGCAGGGCTGTGCCTGCCGCCCTGGGGATGGGCTGGGTGTACCATGGGGCTGTGTTGTTGGGGGGCTCCCACGGAGCCCCCTTGTGCTGCCCCCGCTCACGGGGCTGGCAGGGCAGGTGCTGGCATTGCCCTGCCCATGCTTTGCTCAGCCAGGATGGGGCTGCTGAGTTCCTGCCCCGCCAGGTTTGGCACCGCAGGCATGGGGCGTGCCGGGCAAGCCCGGCGAGCGCCGGCTGGGACACGACCTTGCCGGGAGCTGAGTCAGCAGGGTGGGTGGCTCCGAGCCCACGCTGGGAGCCTGGGCAGCCCTGGGTGCTGGGAAGGCTGAGCCCCGTGGCAGGCACAGCCACCGACACGCTTCCATCCCGCTCCGTGACTGCAGGGCTCCTCGGGGGTGTGGGGGCTGTGGCTGCCCCCTCCTCCTCCCCCTCCAGCTTCCCACGCACACGCTAATCCCTTTCCACTGCAGCAGCGAGAGTGGCTCAGCCACTGCAGGGCTCGCTTTGAAGGGCAGCTCGTGTGCTGGGGGCTCTGGGATGCTGGAAGCGACCCAGCATCTGAACGACACAGCCCTGCTAGGACGGAGCAGCCCAAACCCGGTTCCCTGTGTGTCCAGCGTGGCTCAGGGAGCTGGTGGGGGACTGCTGTCTGGGGGCAGTGATGGGTATAGAGCAGGGGGATGCGCAGGGCCCCTGGAAGGGCTGTGTAGAGCAGGCAAGAGCAAGGGCACACGGGAAGGCCCTGGGGATTCAGGTGGGCTCAGCTGCTCCTCTGATTCCCCCTGGGTGCGTGCGTGTGTGCACGCACCTCACTCTGCTCCCAGCCCTGCTGAGCCCTTCGACAACCTGCGTATGCGAAAAACCCTAATCCGGGAGCCTCTCCCCAGCCCAGGGGTGCTTTTCCCTTGGCAGGGGACAAGCTGAGGCACTCCAAACCACCTTGGAGCCCAGCACTGACACACAGTGCTGTGAGGGCTGCAATGCTGAGTGTGCTGGCCCTCCGTGGGTGCGTTCACCCGTGCCTTGGTGCCTGGAGGAGGGGAATGGGGTGCCCTGCTGTGGGTGCCAGTGAGAGCTGTTGGGTTTCAGGCAGGAGGATGCCAGTGATCATCCAAGGGCTACCACACCAGCACCCACTATCCCTGTGGTTAAAGCCCCCATGTTTCCCTGCAGGCCCTGGCAAGGGGGGGTGTTTCTGGCCCCCCCGGGGCTCTGTGCTGAGGCCAGTGCAGGACACAGGGATTAGTTTTAAGCCGATTGCTGCTGCCTGTTGACGAAGCACTGAGGCACTCGGCTGTGGGATGGTGGGTCACGGGTGGGGGGAGTGCAGCCACCACGAGGCTGGGGGAGGTTTTGCCTCTTCCCGGTCCATTTGGGTTTGACAAACATCGCCCTGAAGCCTCTAGGAGTGAGGGTAACCATCCTTCATCCTGCCCCAGCTCAGGGGGGACACTCAGAACCTTCCTGTCCACCTCCACCCTGGGCACTCACAGGGACAGAGCTCCTTGCCTGGCACAGCGATGGTTGCAGGCACTGGGGTTTGGCTGCCAGCACTGCTGCCAGCAGTAAGAAGGCCCCCAGTAGATTTTTGGAGGGATGTGGCATGCCATGCAGATCTGGGAGGAGATGGAGTGCAGTCAGGGGAGCACAAGCAGGCACTCCCTGTGGACGGATGAGGATTTATGGCTGCTGAGTTTCTGCAAAGAGAATGCAGGACTCTTGGAGGGGTGGAAGGGAAAAATCTGCCCAAAAAAGGGAGTGTGGCAGCTTGGCATCATCTGCTCGGTGCTTTGCAGAGAGCAGGGAACCAGGGAGGGGCTCATCCTGCCAGGAACAGGGGAAGAATGAGCACATCTGCCTATGAGAGTGGGGAAAGCAGCCCTGCTCAGCCCTTGCTGCCGTTTCCCTGCTCCCTCCTCGGTGCTCGGGCGGGGGCTGTGCCAGAAGGTGCTGCTGCTCCCAGGTGGTGCCGGTTTTGCCGGCTGAGTCAGGACAACACCCTTCCCGGGACCGGCGTGGCTGGTCCCGGGCCAGCTGGGGAGGCTGAGCTGTGCTGAGCTCGGTGTCTGAGCCCTCCCGGGGACTCTGCCAATGTCATCTCACCAGTGGGGAAACTGAGGCAGGGAGCATGCAGAGCCTGTGACGGGTGCCAGGGTGGCATCTTGCCCAGGATGGCAGGGCTCTCCTTGCTATCTGTGGCACCCAGGGGCACAGGTGCCCATCCTAGTCTAGCTCTGGGATCTGCCAACCCCAGCTGAGCCTCAGGGAGCATTGAGGCTTTGCTCTCCCGTCCCACACAGCCCTGCCATCCTCACCCCCACCATCCTGGGGCAGGTGAAAGAGCCCTGGTTGTGTTATTCTGGAGGCAAGGGACAGGCAGAAGTGTGCCTCAGTTTCCCTGGTAGCTGGTTCAGCACTCCACCCTTTATGCCCAGAGCTGCTGGAGCTGTGCATAAACCCTGTGCTTGGACCTGGGGATGCACCTGGCAAGTCCCAAGGGGGGCTGTAGAACCACCCACCTGAAAGCTGATAGAGGGGGGGAGTTGAGGCCCAACCCTGCTTTTGGTGACTGGGAAGAGACCGGTGTGTCCCTGTGGTGTCTGAGGCACCTTGTTCACATGCTGGGGGCAGGTCAGGAATTCTTTGGTTAAAGGGCTTTTTTTATTTTTTTTTTACCTAAAAATTGCTGAATCTCTCTGAGGGACAGGGTCAGCCTCGACACATTCTCTGGATGAAAAAAAAGGGGATAAAAGAAAGAAGGAAACAATCAAAGCTCTCTGAGCTGGCATTTCCTGATTTAAGTGCCATATTTTTTTAATTTGGGTGTGTATGAGAGACATGGCTTTCCCTCCTGCACCAGCATGCCGTGTAACCCCCCAAAAACCAAAATCAAAACAAACTGCTTGGAAAGGGTTGAAACGGAGCAGTTGGAGCCACGGCAAACCGACAGTGCTGTCAAGGGGGAGGAGTGGGGTTTAGCTTTTGCCTCGAATTCCTCTTTTCCTTCTTATGTGGAATGGAAAGGACTTTCCCAATCCCTGCCCCTCTCTTGGCTGTGTTTGGGGTGGCGTCTTGGGCGGGTTCTCCTAAAACCTCACTGGGATGCCCATTCCACCTCCCCGAAAAGGAGCTGCCTGTTCTCTGCGTTACACCTCTGTGAGGCAGCGAGCACCGCAGCCGTGGGATGTGGGAGTGGATGGAATGATGCCTGTGGGGAGGTGCTGGGCACGGGGAGAGCGGGCATCGTGTCCCACCCGCGTCAGCATCCCCCGGGGCGGGCTGGGTGCTGCCGGCTGCGCCCGCTGAGTCAGCGGGGCGGGTGTGGAGGCAGCTGCCCGGTGGCGTTCCGGGAGCCGGGAACAGGCTGGGGGGGACCAGGGCTGCGGGGTGTGCCAGGCCAGCGGCATATGGGGGTGATGTCGGCATCCCGGGGCTGTCCCCGGGGTCCTGGTGTGGGTGTCTGCCCACCTTGAGGGGGATGGGGATGGCTGGAGGACGAAGGCTGGCCCAGGGATGGGCAGGGCTGGCCCTGCCTGCTCCCGTCTGGTCAGCAGCGCCACCTGCCGGCTGCCTGCTGCCTGTACCTGCCCCTGCCTGTACCTGCTGCCCGCATCTGCCTGTACCTGTACGTGACTTTAGGTGCCTGTGTGTGTGTCTGCCTGTACCTGTGCCTGCCTTTACCTGCCTCTGCCTGCCTGTAGCTCTCTGTACTTGCACCTGCCTGATGCCTGTACTCCCATGCTGCACCTGTCTTTTTCTTCTGTCTCTGTCCTGCCTGCCCACACCCACCCCTGTACAGGCAGGACCCGGTGCAGGCAGGTGTGATCAATGCAGGGTGCCTGAGGGCTGCAGGAAGAGACCCCAGCCCTGGCCAGGACAGCTGCTGCCTGGGTTGCTGTCACTGCCCAACAGGACGAGACATCAATTCCTTTTGCAGCAGCTCAGCAGGGGCACGAATGGCAGGGACGTCGTGGGGACAGCATAGCAGGGAAGAGATCAACCCCTCAGGGCTGGGCGCTGCAGGCAGCTCGTCCCTCTTTTCTGCCCCAAACTGTGCTGACACCAGCCCGTTGCCCCCCACCCTGCTTCCAGCCCCAAAGGATCAACCAGGACAGAGTCACTTGGGATTTGAGACCTTTATTGACCCTGGGCGGCCTGGGCAGGACAGGGGTGTGTGTGTGAGGCTGCCTGCCCAGCAGCCACATCCTCCTGCAGTGAGCAGTGGCCAGCAGGGACATCCATCACCCCTCGGTGTCAGGGGCTGGGTTATCCACCTCCCCATGTTTGGGATACCTGGGGGCTCTCCCTCCCAGCCCCCCCGTGACCCTGTTACCTCCATTGCTGGCTCTTCAGGCTGTGGCTCCCCATGGGATGGGCTGCTGAGCCGTGGCCCCAAGAACAGTATTTCCAGGAATCCCCAACGTAGCGCCTAAGGGATTCCTGGGAAAACTGGACCCTGAGGACATGGCAACCCAGACTCTCTGCCAGTTCCATACATCCTTGTTGCTCTCCAGGCTCCACGTGCGGCTGATGGGGGGAGCAGCTGCTGCATCCCTGCTGTGCCCCCCTGCACAAGGGTTCCACATTTCTGTGTGACCCCTCCCACTGGTGCCCAGCCCTGGGCTGGGGGTCCCAGGCAGACACAGAGGTCCCTCTGCTGTAAGGAGAAACCTCCTCACCCTCCTGTCCCTCCTTGCTCTCCTCAGGGGATCTGGAGCTTTGGGATGAGGCCTTTCCTGTAGCCAGGGCTCAGCTCTCCTTGTGTCACTTGTCCCAGTGGGTGGAGGGTCCTGGTGCTCCCTTGGGTGCGTAGTTCCTCCCTTCCCGAGCTACAGTGCTTCATCTCAGACTCCCAATTGACCAGAGATGCAGCACTGCACCTTGGGCTGGGAGACATGGAGGTGTCCATGGTCACTCTTGCTGCAGCCAACGTGTGTCCATGGGTTGGGACACAGCAAGGCTGTGTGTCTGCCTCCCCAGCTGGGTGCAGGCAAAAAGGTGCCCCTGCCTCCAGAGCTGTGTGCCCTTGTCTCTTGTGCTTAATCCCAGCATGATGGCAGGACAGACTTCTGGGCTTGGTAGCTCAGCCTGGCCCTTGCTCTGCAGGGCCAGACAGGGATAGGGACATGGGGATGGATGAGCACTGTCTCCCTCCAAATCCATGCATCTCTCCCCTGAGAGCCAGTGTAGAGGGCAAGAGGTTGAGGGTCATGGGAGTCACCCCCTTGGGAGGGTGAACAGGATGGTGTGGGGCTTTGGGTATCACACAGCACATCCCTCCCTGCCCTCTGCCCCTTCTCCCCCTCCAGGGGATGAGGAGTGTGTGAAAACTCCTGCAGTCCCTCCCCACCTTTGTCCTTGTCCCTGTCACCAGGAGAGCCTGCAGCTGACCTCCCAAGCTCAGACCTTGGCAGTTCCCTGGGTGGCAGAGCTGAGCCCAGTCCTTCCCATGAGCAAGGACCAGGTGCCTTGGGATGGAAACACCCCAAATCTTCACCCCCGGGTCTGGACAGGCTTCAGCCCATCTGGCCTCAAGGGCGAGGATCCGGGGGGAAGCAGGAGGGAGGCGAGGGAGGATGGAGGGAGTGGCTGAGCCCAGAAACATCTCTTGCAGGCGAACACTAACATCCTGAGCAGAGCCGGAACGTGATAAACAGACCATCTATCACAGCCGCGGCCGCTGCCGGGCCCCGGCAGCCCCGGCGCTCCCAGCGGCATGATGAGAAGCAGATGGTGCATCTCCACCCTGAGCCCCTGCATCCGGCCCCCCCGGCCCGGGGCACCCAGCTGGGACCCGGGGCAGAAACTACCCCGTGCAATGGCCCGGGTTCTTCTGTCTGCTGCTGCTGCTGCCTCTTGTTCTTTTGGGGGAAAGAGCCCTGGGAAGTCTGTGGCATCCATCACTCAGGAGTGAGGGCTGGAAGCAGCCTTGGCCAGCGTGGGGTTGTCTCTGTACCAGCCACAGCCAGGGCAGCCCTGGGCCCCGGCCAGGTGTGAGAACAGCTACAGGAACCCAGAACGAGGGAAGTGCTGCAGGCACCCTCCTACCACCCTGTGCCTTTGCAGAGCCTCTTCCCAGCCCCGTGCACCCCCCCAGGAAGGAGCTGCTGTGCTTTCTGCAGGAGCAATGTGCAGCACTGCAGTGTGCCATGGGATGCAGCCCCTGGGAGCCACCCCCTGGGATCCAACCCCCTTTGCATGGCAGGGCAGGGGGAATGGGCAGGTTTTCCCACAGCATATCCCTGCCTGTGCCCAGGGAAAGGCCCTGTGGTGGTGCCTGTGCTGGCACGCCGGCTCTGCCCATCTCTTGACGCTGTCCACGTTTCTGGGGCTGTACAGTCCTCTTGTGTGTTCGGCAGCTTCAGTGTCCTCAGGGATCTCCCCAGCTGACCCTGTAAGACAGAGGATGTCAATCAGCACAGTGGTACAGAGCTGAGTGTGGAGCCGTGAGCCCTTGGGGTCCCACCCTGGGCAGCTGCTGTGGGGCCCATTTGGGTGCCCAACACCCCACGAGACTGAGGACAGTTATACCAACAGCTCTGTGCACATGACAAACCCTAAAATAGTCACTCAAAGTCCTTTGTTGCTCGAAGCCTTGTGTGCCAAAGCCCATGTCCTCCTCTCCAGGGGTAGGTGGCAGGTCCCCAGGTGTGTGGGGAGCCCTGCAGTGGGGCTGGGCCCCGTTCCCTCCCTGCCACTGTCCCACCTCTGGTGGGAAAAGACAGGACAAAGCCCCCGTGGTGCCGGGCTGGGAGAGTCAGCTGCTGTCCCTGGGGAGGTGGCGGCAGGGGAAGGAACGCCGAGAAAGGCTGGAGGAATGCGCTGGGCTGCACATCCCGCTGGGCTGGAGGCAAAACATCTGCCATGGCTCACCCACCCCTGTCTGAGAGGAGGTCTCAGGGCAGAGAGGCACCCCCATCTCCCCTCCAGTGTCCCCAAGATGGAGCAAAAAAGCCAGCACTGCTGGGCCAGTGCTGTCCCCTTTGTCCCTACTCATCTTTTTCTCCCAATTTCCCAATGAAAGATGACTGCCACAAATGCACCACATTGACATTGCTGCTGGGGCACTACCACCTTGGGGGACACCAGTGTCCCCCAAACAGAGCCTGCCAGGAGTGCTACAGCCCCGGGTTGCTCATCCCCTTGCTCTTGTGGGTGTGAACACACCACATGGATTCGGAAGAATCCAGAATAACAAACGGCTGGATCACGGTCCTGCCGATGCTGGGGGTCCACCAGCCATCACACATCCCTTGACCAAGGCTGTCTTGGAGGGCGCCCAGGGCATGGCGTGCGTGCCCAGGACATCCCCCAGCTCCTTGCTTGGTCACCCCAGCTGTGCTGGCAGTGCCCGTGCCCCAGCCCGCCGCTCACCTCCAGCCTCTGCCGAGCCGTGTCCCCCGTGTGCCGGCCCTGCCGCTGCCGGTGGGTGCCCGAGGATGGGAGCAGGAGAGTGCTCCGTGGCCACGAGCAGCACTGGGCTGAGTCAGAGCTCGGCCCTCCCCGCAGTTACAACACAGCGCCCTTTCCCCTCTCCAGGCAGGGCCGCCGCTGCAGGAAATGTCCTTTTTTTAATAGCAGTTGGGATTTGTTTGCTCCTTGAAATTCCCCAGCCTTGCAAGGCCACGCTGGGGCTTTTGAGGGACTCATGAGCTCCCAGCCAGGAGGACTCTGCTCCTGGCTCTCTAGGCTGGGGGAAGGCACTGAGTGATGCTCAGCCCTGTGCAAGCATCCTTTCTCCTCCTTTCGGCTCCCAAAATCCTGATCTCCACCAGCCATCAGAACTTCAGATGAGCTTTGATCCATCTCTGTTCCTCAGCTTTCCAAACAGCCCTGCTGCCACCTCCTGCTAGCTGAGGTAGCATCAGGCAAAGTAAATCCTGCCCAAGGACCTGCTCAGGTGCCCGCTCCAGGGTTGTGAGGCCTGGGATGAGGTAGGGGAAAATGCTCTTGCTGGAAGGACTCAATCAATTCCAGAAATTTAAGGAACTGACCCCAGGGCAGCTCCCACTGCCCGCTGGGTCCCTCACGGGCATCAATCGCGTAAGGATGCTGTTCCCTGGCACTTTGCAGCACAAACCAGTGGCAGGACAGCTCCAATGCTCTTCCCAGTGGGGCCTTCCAGCTCTCCCAGCATCTCCATCCCGTCCCCCACAGACCATGGTGGCCTCTGTGGAGGAGAGGTGCCTCCTCTCTCCTTTCCTCCCTCGCTCCCTCCCTCGCCAGCGCTGGTATTAAATCAAAGGTTTATGAGAAAATGGAGGGGCCAGGGGAGATCCTAATCTGGTCACAGGCTGATTAACCCCGAGTTCAGGCTGAGGTCCTGATGCTCAGCTATAAATAGGTCTGCCTTCCCTTTCCCATCCTCCTGCTGGGGCTGCGTGCCTGCCCTTTTATGGTCAAAAAGGCAGATTTGGAGACCGAGCGGCCCCCATCTCCCATGCTGGGGGCGAGCCAAGGGGGCCCAGGGGGATGCTGCTCTTTCTTGCTGGGTTTTGCTGGGATAAATTATAATGCCAAGAACAAAGAAGCAGGTTTGGGGGGCTGAGAGCAAGGATGGGTGCAGAGGAGAAAGCGCATCTGGTTTGTGCTCCTTTCTCCCGAGGCCAGAGCAAGGGAGAAATCACCTAATTTGGTGTCTGAAGAGCTGGGATCCTCCACATCCCACCTGAGGCACAGGGTGGTGGCATAGAATGGATGACTGGAAAGAGCTCAGGGACAAACAAGGCCTCTGTCACCTCCCTGCTGACATCTCCTTGTTTGTCACCCCAGGGCAGGGGACTGACCCCGCCGACTCTGCCTGGCCACCGCTGTGCCCGGTCCTGTGCCACCATGCAGAACCCACTGGTTCCTGCAAAGCCACTGGTGCCAGTGCTGTCCTGAGAGGCTGAAACCCTCCAGCAAGAGCCTGGCTTTTGGGTGAGGAGCCTCTAGAGGGGCAGGAGAAGCAGAATGGGGATTTGTGGCTGGAAGAAGGCATGGAAGCCAAGGAAGAGCCAAGGCTCACAGGACATTGCCTTTCCCACAGCCTCAGCTCTTCCCCACTGCTGCCAGCCCTTGGACCACCATCTCCCCATCCTTAGCTGGTTTCCTCCTCCCAGCACCGCCTCTCCCACACTGGGGCAGCCCAGCCCTGAGCCCCATACCCATCCCACTGCTGGGGCTGGAGCCTGGTGCTGGCCCCAGGGCACACGGAGCGTGGGAGCGGGTGCCGGCACCAGCCCTCCCGCTTTGTTTACACGTCACATTCCCGGTCTGGAGGAAGTGGTGCAGGGGTGAAGTCCCACTGGGGCCAGGCCAGCACGTCACCAGCCTTCAGTCCTCTCTGGAAAGGGCTGGTGGGAACCCAGAGCACAGCAGGGAGAGCTCCCCATGGACACTGTTCCCAAGCAGTGTGGGGCAGCTGCTCCAGCATCCTCCGTTCTCCTGGGCTGTGCTCCTCACCCCACTCTCGCCTGGCTCCCAGATGGAGCTGGCTGAGGGGACACTCTGCGTGGTGAGCATGCACGATCTTACATGAGGCCAGCAAAGACCTTGGAGCTGGAGAGGGCAGGGAGTGACCAGATTCCCTCTCCTCAGGCAGAGGCATAGCCATGGTGTGGCTGGAGCTCATTAAGCTGCCAGAATTTTGGCTGCTTATCCCAGTTCTATCATCTTATCTTTGCTCCAGCAAGGGAGAAGGAGGAGTGGGGGTGTGCATTGCAGCATTGCCTGGACATGAGAGGAGCCCAATTTGTAATTCATGCCCCCCCCACAGGCCCCAGCTTTCCCAGCCTTGCCTTCTGCCTGCCCAGCCAAGCAGTTAAAGACACTAAAATAAAATGCCATAAAAGGGCTGAGTTCCCAGCACACAGGAGATGAGATGTGTGGGAAAAGATGGATCACAAAAGTTATGTTGGGATTGACGTAACAGGGACTGTAGCCTTGCAGTGCCCATGCAGCTGGGCTGCCCCATGCCAGCAGAGCCTCTGGCAAAGCTCATAGAGGCTGGAGGGGGTATAATAAAAAAAGAAATTTTTAAAATAAGGTTTAAAAGGGAGAAGGGAAAAAAAGTCAACACAAATCTGCAGTGAGGTTAAGAAAGCCAGGTTGGGAGAGAGAGAGACGTTGCCCTATGCACCAGTGAGCCTGTCCCACAGTGAGCACCAGGGTGATCTTTTGGCCATCGTGGAGCATCTGCTCCACATGTGGCACATCGGATCTCACAGCCCCATTCCCAGGCCCTGTCTGCAGCCATCCCTTGTCCCAGTGAAGCTGCTCATCCACCTCCCAGCAGAGCTCAGCCCAGGGAGAGGCAATGCTGTCCAGCCCTGCGCTGCCCACCATGCATGGGGTGTCCCCGCAGAATGGGGCGATGTGCTCCCTCCCAGGGGCCACAGGGCAAACACCACACCACCAGCCAGTACCCACATATCCTGTGCCACAGGGTGGGAAGTGTCCAGCATTTCCAGCACATCATTGCAGCCTCTGGGAAAGGGGCTTAACAGCACTGTCACATTCCCATCCCAACACAGACCCAGCTGGGGCTGAGCCCCCTGAGATTCACACTGAGATTCGCACTGGTGCCCTGCAGGGCTGGCCGTGCCCCAGGCAGCCCCACCAGGATGCTGCCTCCTGCACCCTGACCATCTCCTTCAGCTCTGGCACTGCATGGCACCAGGCTTCCTGACTTTGGTGGCAGTAGCACAGAGAAGATGCTGTTGCTCAGAAGCTCCTACTTAGGTGTCTCACGTGAAGCAGAGCCTGGGCAGGCTGGCTCAGCCTGGCCACATGTGTCTGTCACCTGCCCAGCTGACAGCCATGCACAGTGTGCACTTGATGAAGACACAAGGCTGCTCCGGGGGCTTGCTGGCCCTCCAAAAGCCCCCTGCCCATCCCCACAGGCAGCATGGCCATCCCAGCTTGTCCACCAGCACAAGGCAGCTTCATCCCTCACCTTGACCCAGCAGTGGGAAGATGCTCACTCGCAGCAGCCACCCCTGAGGTGGCTCATGCCTCCAGCACCGGCTCTGCAATGGGTTCTGCCGTGCTGTTCTGAAGAGCTGAGATCTGCTCTGGAGCTGCTGCTTCCCCCAGCCCCTGGATGGTGCTGGCACAGCCACATCAGCTGCATGCTCAGCTGCATGGGCTCAGTGTGCATGGGGGATTTGGATGTCAGTATCCGGAAGGGCCCCTGTCCATCCCTGGGGCAGCCCAGGGCACCCCCTGCTCCCTTTCCCTGTTCAGCCTGGTGTCACTGGGGTGTGGGATGGAAAAGTCTGATCCCCTCAGATAACTGAGTCCCTGTGGGGTCTGACTCCAGCCTCTGCCCTTTTTCTCCCCGATCATGCCAGCTTCTGTCCCTGCTGTTCCTGCCCTAAACCAAAGGGATGGGCTCTTCTGAGGGTTGGGGGAACAACGGCACCTCCCGGCCAGTGACCCCCTTGGTGGCAGAGGAGGAGGAGACCCTACTGCTCTGCAGCCTCTGTGAGCTCAGCTGGTGGGCACACATTGTCCCAGCTCCTCGAACATCCCCAGGGTGGGCTGGCAGCATGTTCCCACTGCCTGTGGGAGGCCAGAGCCAGGCATGAAGCAGGGCTGAGATGAGCCCTGTGAATGTATACTGTCCCAGGCAGGCAAAGGGATTTGGGACTCAGAAGCAGAGAGCAGTCCCCAGCACCCACTGGCCTTTAGCCACAGGATGTGAATTGGGCTTCATCTCTCCTGGCTGTAGCCTTCCCCTGTGCAGGATCTGCTCTGATTGCCTGCTCTGTGCTCCTGGCCAAGGTCAAAGGATAGTGAAACAGCTCCAGAGCTCAGATTTCCAGCCTCTTGCCTCATCACTAAGCTTTCTCTGCCTCTGCCCCACATGGACTCAGGTGCTGGGGCCACCCTGGGGAGCACTGGATCCCTAGTCCAGCACAGCCCCTCCTCTGCCTGTGCTCCTGTCTGTGGGATGCCCAGCACCCTGCCATGGCATGGCTGTGACCAACAGAGCAGTGCTCACCACAGCCAGAGCCCCCACACAGAAGGCAGTGGTGCCGTGGGCTGGGGATGTGATCCACCATGGCCCTGTTCACCAGGAGCTGCACCAGGATGCACCACTGGGCACCAGCTCTCCCCACTGTGCCACGGCAGAGGATGCCAGGGATGAGCAAAGGGCTGCAGAGGAACAAGCCTCGGAAAAGCCTGATCAAGAAAAAGACTGGTTTTTGGACACAAAAGAAGAAAAAAAGGACCCTTAGTCATCTGCAGACTGCCTCTTGACAATAGTGGAGGGAAATGCCACTATCCAGCAGCCACCCAGAGCTGCAGCCTGTCTAGACAGCCTTCCCTGAATTCCTACTGATAACTGCTTGGGAAATCTTTGGCGGACGCGTCCGCCTTGTGTTTGTAGGAAGTTAACTTCTCCCATCAGCTGGCAGTAGGGAGACCATGCCACTGCCCTTTGGAGGGCTCCCTGGATGGGACACAGATGCTGGGGAGCCAGGAAAGGCACAGGCAGGATAGTCCTGTGCTGGGGACATCGCCCCTGGGGTGGGGACACAGGGCAAGTCACACCAGTGGCTCCCCAACCCCATGTGCAGCATCCCAATGCCAAGATCCCACAACTTCCCCAGGAGCAGCCAGCAACAACAGGAAGCCCTTGAAGCACAGTGAGACAGAGACAGACTGGGACCGTGGTGGCCACGGTAGCCCTGAGAGATTGCAGCGCCCTGGCTACTATCACTGTCCCTTTTCAGAGGGACACATATCCCATGCAGGAGCCTGCATCCCCTGCAGGGATGGTATCACACCCTGGCTGGACCCCTCTCCTTGTGCTGGACCCAAATAGCAGCTGGTGGTTCCCCCTGCAGAGGAAGGAGGCAGGGGGACATGGCAGCTTGCTGGCATGACACAGTGTCCCCAGGTGACCCACTGATCAAACAGTTACTGCTGTCCTGCCATCACCTGCTGCTGTCCCCTCGAGCCCCGTGTCCAGGCCAGGGCTCAGGGACTGGCTCCCACAGGGTCACACAATCTGCAGCTGCTGCTGCAGCTCCAGGTGTTGGAGGATGTGGCCACCGTCCCTCCGGTGAGTGATGGAGCCAGGGAAACATCAGCAGCTGGGATAACACCAGCAGAGCCAGCTGGGGCCATGGCCAGGGGGGCAGAGCAGGGCAGCAGCACAGGCTGGGCTGTAGTCGGGGTCTCAAAACCTGCAGACTGTGGGATGGTCTCAGTGCAAGGGCGCTGGGTAGGGCAGCTCCAACACCCTGCAAGCCTCAGACAGCAAGTCCCGGCTCCATCCCAGCTTGTTTTCCTCAAAAAGTGGCAGCAGCACGGCTGGCTAGAGGACCAAAGCCAGCAGCCCATTTCCCCACCGTGTGGCGAGCCCACCCGTCTGGGCTTCCCTCCGCCTTCCCGTTTTTTTCCATCCTAGACATACACAGAGCAGAAAGCAATTCCTTCCCCAGCCCTGGGAGGGCTCTTCCCCACATCTGAATAGCTGGGTGAGGTCCACCAAGCCAGGATGGAGCTGTAGAAACAGACTGAGGAAACCCTTTGCCAAGAACCCCTGAGGCAACCCCGGCCACTCCTCCCCAGCTCCATGCCCTCCAGGCTTCCCTGCTGGCACCTCGTGGCTGTGCTCCACTCTCCTCCCGCAGTGGGGGCACCCACGCCCACCCCACCGAAGCCGTCCGGGCTAGGCATTGCCAGGATGGGTCTGGTAGAGGTTGATGCTAGAGGAGCCGTGTTTTCCCCTGCCTGTCCCTGCCCACGCCCAGGGCAGGCAGCAGGCAGAACAGCATCTCCCACGCTGCTGGGGAGTCTCAGCACCAACCACCCCCCGTTCTCGCCACCCCACTCACCCTGTCGCTGCCCCTCCCGCTCCCTCCACCCGCGGGCACCTACCTGGAACCCCACACCTGCATGGGGGCACCGCGGGGACACGGCCACGTGCCCGCCACCTCCTCCCGGACCATTATAACCCGCCACTGGGACCCCGCCGCTGCCAGACGGGGTTTTTTAAGCGGCTGGCATGGGAGCCCTCGGTGAAAAACTCCTTCCAGGCTGCTCAGAAGCTGGAAAACCTTTTTCTTTTTACCTTATATGAGCTGCCGGAGGAGGCCAGGCTGCCGACGGGCACCGCTGTCAGGGGCTCCGAGGGGATCCATTGGCTGGGGTGCCGTCACGTGGAGCCTCCGCCGTGACCCGCCGCCGCACAGCCCACTGTTGCTTTTACCCCCTAAGGAAGGGCCGCTTGACAATTTTCATATTTCTTCTAAATTTGGAGATTTCAGACAATGCTGGGAGGCTTGGCTCGGGATGCCAGAGGCCCATGTGGAAGTCATTAAGTCGGAGAGGGGGAGCGAGGGAAGGAGAGCTGGGGAGGAGCGGGGCGGGGGGGGAGGAGAGCGGCCAGGGCTGCGCTGGCTGCCAGCGACGCGCCTGGGAACCCAGGCCATCCCGCACGGAGAAAGTTGTTTGCAATAACCAGCTTCCTCCAGGGACGGGGCACGGAGGGAACGCGCATCCCACCGCCGGTGGGGCGGGGGTCCAGCAGGGCTGGCTGTGGGGCCGGGGAGCCGGGGCGGCGCTGGCGTCCGTCCTGCCGGCCGGGAGAAGGAAGCGGAGATGCTCCCTGGCCCGCTTGGAAGTGGCTCGTGACTCCCATTACTTTGAAAAGCTCCATCTGGCCTGGGGCGGGGTCGGGGGGAAAGGCGTTTCAGTGGCTACAGGGTTTTCGCCGGGCTGCCTGTGCGTACAGGGCGAGATTCCCGAGTGCCGGCGGGGCTGGGACCCCCGTGGGATGGTGGTGGCGAGGCCAGGGCTGGATGCACGTGGCACCTTTCCCGGGTTTGGGATGGTGGTGGCGAGGCCAGGGCTGGATGCACGTGGCACCTTTCCCGGGTTTGGGATGGTGGTGGCGAGGCCAGGGCTGGATGCACGTGGCACCTTTCCCGGGTTTGGGATGGTGGTGGCGAGGCCAGGGCTGGATGCACGTGGCACCTTTCCCGGGTTTCAGCGGCGCAGGGAGCCTGTGTGGCAGCTCCGTCCCCGCGGGGCTGCGGCCCCTCCCGGCCCCGTGTGGACCACGAGTCCATGTATGGCTTCCAGCCGGCACTGGGGCCCCATTAATGAGCAGCCGGTTGGCAGCTCGGGCGGGAAACACCCGGCACCAAATTGCCTTCATCCTCCTGCTCTGGCCATCAGCCCCCCGGCAAGGCAAGGAAGGGTTGTTTCTGCTCGGGACACCACTGCTCTGTGCAAGCCCCTCTGGGCAATATAGAGCTGAGCTGGGAACCCCTGGGCAGTGAATCCAGTAGTGGAGTACAGCTTTGGAGCAGAAGGAACAGCTTTTGCAGGGTCCTCTGCAGCACACAATAACTGAGGGAGAGCCAGGGAGCAAAAGGAGGCATCACCAGCTTCTTCTTTGGGTCTGCAAGGTGGTGACACTCCTGGAAGGGAGCAAAGAGCTGCTCTGTGGGGTCTTATGTCCTGAGAGGATTCTGGCTTCTGGGAAGGAGCTTGATCCTGAGCCATGCAGAGGCACAGTGGAGGCTACTGAGCATTCCTGGTGCCAGGGGATGTACATGTGCTGCTATAACCTCAGTGGGGACAAATGTGGAGTAAGAGTGACAGCACAGGACTTCCACCAGTAACACAACCCAGAAGGGCCAGGAAAGGAGAGCAATCCTACTGTTTCCAGACTCCTGAATCTCTTGGGACAGACCCAAAGCCAGAGTCAGGGCCCCTCTGTCGTCATGCCAGGCTTTGCACAGGGATGGTGGTGTGAAGTGTTTGGTGTCCCTCCGGCTCCCCTCCACACATGTATCACCAAAGTCACTGCTACAGGAGCTGAACATCCCTGCAACACCTCTGTGTGTGTCCCTGGGACATCTGTCATTCTGGAGGGCGCTACCTTGCCAGTGGCAGTAAAGGAGAAGCAAGGAACCAGACTGTGCTGGACAAGGCACCAGAAAGTAGCCCCAAGGGATGCACCTGTCAGGACAACAGGGATGGGAGCAGCAGTGCTTGGACCTGCCAGCAGCTTGTTCAGACCCAGGGGGGAGAGTCAGCAGATGTCCTCTGAAGAGCAATAGACACCATCCAGGTACCTGGATGAAACACTTCTTGGGGGCTGTTGGCAGCAGTCTGGGGGTAAAAATCCAATCCTTGTTTTGATTGCTGCACACACACAGATCCAGTGGCCCTCTGTCAAGACAAGCCTTAGTTTTGCCAGGGCCCAAGGGCAACCAGTTCCCAACAGGTCTGTCCACTGTCACCAAGGCACAGGAATGAGCCTGGGCTAGACTGAACATGTGATGGGAACTGCACAGAGCACAGCCCACAGCAGGGTAATCCTCTTCCCTCCACTGTAGATAACCTTGGTGCACAGCACAGAGCTAGGACATGTGGCGTGTCCCCAGGCCATGATGGGAGTCTCCATGGGCACAGAGCCCTCCCACACCACTTCCAGTCCCTACACCCCTCACTGTGTTGGGCACTCTGTGCTCATGTGTACCAAGCTCATCCCCATCTTACACCCTGGTTGCCCAGCAGCCTCCCCAAGAGCCAGCCTGTAAATGTCCCAGCCCCGTCACTCTCCAGTCTCTCTCCCCTCTCCTCTTGGTGGGCTGGCTTTGAGTGAGGCACAACTAACGGCTGCCATTAAACAAACACTATAATTAGAAAGCAGGTTTCCTAAATGAAGTGAAAAATGTAATGTTAGCCTCTGTTTGTTCGCTGGATGCTGCTCTCTTGTTCCATGACCCACAGGGGTCGTGCCCTGTGGTTTCTGAGAAGCCTTAATAAGGTAATGTTTAGGAGGTTACTATCTTTACAGCTCTTGTCTTATTACAACTCCATAAGAAAAACATTTGGGGCAAAGCAGGATTCCTTGGCGCAAGTTTGTTTTTGTTACTCCTTCGCTAAGATGCTGCCCAGCCATCCCTCCTCACCACAGATTCAGTTTCGGTATCTCCACGAAAAGTGACCTTTTTCTCCCACTTCCCTGATCTCTAGCCCCATCCAGCAGGGT
Organism: Formicarius rufipectus; assembly: GCA_013399695.1. Lineage (NCBI taxonomy): Eukaryota > Metazoa > Chordata > Aves > Passeriformes > Formicariidae > Formicarius > Formicarius rufipectus. Next base: position 1,701,603 of record VXAU01004838.1, read on the forward strand.
GTGAGGGCACAGGTCGAGCAGCTGGTCCCAGGCAGGCAGGGAGGAGACCACTGGCTGCTGCCTGCACAGGACAGTGATGCAGAGGGAGCCACTGGGCAGACTCTTCATGGCTGCTCCCACCTTCCCAAGAGCCTGGGAAGTGATAAGAGAAACCTTTCTCCTATGAGCCCTGCTAACATGCAAACCCACCAAATTTACAGCCTTTTCGTTTGCTGCCTGACATCAGAGGAGGCTGCTGGTGGGGCAGGAGGGCATTTCTTGCCCTGTGTATTATTACAACCCCTGCCTCCCTTACACTCATGCAGGGTAAGACTGTGATTAATGCGTGAGCTGGGCTGGAGCGGCTCTGAAGGTGAACTTCAGGACTGGCCTGTGCCGCTCTTCCCTACCCAGACTGCTAAAACAGCAGCATGGAGGAGCAGGGAATGGGAACCAGGGCAGGAGCCTGCTCTGACTTCAAACCACCAGTTCCCATCTGATGATTCCCTGGGAGCTTGGGAGACCCTGCACATGCTGCAGTGGTCTCATGCCCAGGGACACAGGGAAAAGTTGAACTTGAGCACAACCCACGAGGAGAGATGTCAGTGCCACTGCTGAGCTTTCCGTTGACCTCTGCCTTTTGCCTTGCCCTGGGAAACTGGGAATTTGGATGCCTGCCCACAGGCAGAAGCCACCAAAGCCCTAAAATAAGAGGCTTTCTCCTCGTAAACCTGGAGAACATCGATGCCCTGGAAGCATGTGCCTTGGAGCATCCTCCAGCCCTGGGGCCTTGTGGGGAAGGCAGTGGAGATGGCTCCAAGCTGCTTTGTGTGCCCCAGATGGGGCTGGAGAGCCAGCCCTTCCTGCAGCCAGGATCTGGGATGCTGAGGGCAACTTGGCAGGATTATATCTCATCTTTGCAATCCAGCAGAAAGTGCAGCCACCCGTCCCAAGCACTGAGGGGTTGGTGTCCGACCATCTGCCTTAGGCACAGGGGAAAAGAAAACTGAATTATTTGGAAACCCTGCATTGCCCAGCCATGCTCTGAACTGAGCCTATGAGCCCAAAAGTCTGGACCAACAGTGGGCAAGCGCAGGGGCCGTGGAGGGAGCAAGGCATGGGGCCAGGTGCCTGCTGGGCTCGGCAGGCTGATGGGACCAGTGCCTGGATAGCCTCGGTGGTCCTTGCAGCCTCCCTGCCTGGATCAGACTAGCTCTGCCCCACTCTGTCCTGTGAGGAGCTGGGGCTGCCCCACAGAGAGCACCCAAATGGTCTTGCTAGGACCAGGGTCTGCTTGTGCCATGCACACCAGCCTCTCCAGCCTTCCCCCAGTGCCACCGTCGGGGGACCACACGTGGGGCACCAGGGCAGGGACCCGCCGGGACATTTGCCGGCCCCACACCGGGCGCTGTGCCGGGAAGGGACGGAAGGAAGCGGGTGTTTCCAGCACCGGGAGCGGGAGAACAGGCTTTTTCCATCAGGTGCTCTGTCTCCAGGAGCAGAAGGCAAAAGAAAACAAAAGGCAGGAGAGGAGCAGGGCAGGAGGAACCTGCGCGTCTGGATCGTGTAACCAGCGACGTGCTGTAAACGCTGGGCGGCTGATGGATGTGCCGGCGGGGAGCGGCAGGATGTGCTGGATGCGCATCTTCCCTCCCTCCCCGCCGTCCCGGCGCTGCCGGCAGCCACTCTCCCGACGCCTTTGGCCTCCCGAGAGCCTCCTGTCCGGGGCTGGGCAGCTTGGGGTGCTGCTGGTCCCGTGGCCCCCAGCCCCAGAGCACAGCCCTGCTCAGCTCTGCCTGCCGACGCCGAAGCCTGGCTGTTATCTCCGGCGTGTGATCCAAAGGGCGTGATTTACAGCCAGCCCAGAGCAACACCCAGCTCCCGCCCGAGGGGAGGCAGAAGGGCTGCCGGGACAGCTGGATTAGGGCTATATAAATAATATTGTCCACTGATGCACAACCTGCACACAGCAAGACCCCGGGCTGCCAACATGGTCAACCCTCCTGCCCGCAGCACCTCAGCACTGCATCGGGAAATTCCCCTTCCTTCCCATAGGAAAACCCGTCCTGCCAGGATGGGGACTCTAGGAACAGTGCCAGCATCATGGGGGCACAGGAGGGGACGAGTCCTTGTCCCACAACAGCTGCCAGGGGGAGAGGAATGATGAATTCCCAGCCACCCTATCCAGCCGTACTGTGTCTCTGTGTTTATGTGATGGCAGGAGCTGGCAGAATTAAGCACTTTTTGTTTTTCCCTTTTTTGAGAATGGAGAGTTTTAATTCCCACCAAACAATGTTCTTTTTCCAGCAAGCTTAAAATAAGCCTTTTTGGCTCGGGCGTCTCCGGAGCTGCTCACGCGCTGAGTGTGCTGTTGTGCAAATATGGATGTGAGCTCCGTGCTGCCGGCTGGGCCAGCACTACCTGCCGGGGGGAGTGGGGGGAAGGAGGCCCCTGGCCTGGCCCTTCTCGTGGTGCTGGCTCTGACCCGGACAGCTCGCTGGAACATGCTTTCCTTTGATGAGTGGAAAATGTTGCTCATGCCGAGATAGGATGTGCCGTGGAAATGCTGGAGCCTCCCACCAGACCCATCTGTCTGGCCCAGGTGTGGGTGTCTGCTCAGCTGTGCTGGGGTCTCACAAACCCCATGAGAAGCCAGGCTTGGGAGCAGCCTGGTGCCCAGAGAAGCTGCCATGCCTTGCAGAGTGGCAGCAGTAGTGATGCTGCCCACTGCCCACTGTGGGACTGCAGACCCCACACCAGCAGCTGCCATCCTGGCAGGCACATTCCTGCAGAAGCCATTTTCTGCCAGTGTGGAACTGTGGTCTGATTCCCCCCTTTCCCTTACCTGTGGTCCTCATCTGCCACATGCCACATGCTCCCTGCACAGTGCATCCCTCCTGCTGAGCACAGCACGACACAGCTGCCCTGCATCCCTCTACCCATGGAACCTGGACTTGGCTGGGCCACAGCTGTGGGTTTCATGATGGTTACCCTGGCAAATAAGCATGTGTTTTCTTGGGGCAGGTAGAGCCCATCTTCATGACCCCTCCTGTCCCTTTTTGGGGCCTGTTCCCTCTCTTCAGGTTGTGCTTTCCACCTATTTCCCATGTAGGGAAGGTAGCAGGGATGAGCACATACGGCAAAACCAAAAGCACAACTCCTCTCCCCTCCAAGTAACCTCCTCCCAGGGGAGCCTTGTGGGGCTCTCCAGCCTTTCCCAGCCACCCAACCTCAGCACACCCAGCTCTCACAGAGACGGCACTGCAGCCAGCATGGGCACACAGAGTACTCCAGCTACCCTATCCCATCCTGGAGGCAGAGGCTGGCCATGACCCAGCTGCCCGTGCATCCCAACCCCTTCCCTCACACGAGGCTGGTGGGGAAAAGTCTTCTGCGCCCACCCCCACCTCCCCCCAGCTTATCAAATTTGGCCATGTCTGTAAAGCCCTGGTTTCCTTTTCACCAAAAAAGATCAAAACTGGGTAATTGGCTGCCGGCACAGATGCCTCTGCGCCTCTCTCATGTGTAAACAGCATTGCCGAGCGCTGACACAACACAGGCGGCCGTGGCACACGCAGGCGCCCCTGGCCTGGGGCTGCTCACCAGCCCTTCTGGGGGTCCCAGAATAGGGGGGGAAGTCACTGGGTGCAGGCAGAGGCTGGCTCAGCACCCCAGAAGAGACTGGTGGCAGAGGACTGGGTGCTGCCAGACACCCTGTGAAACACAGGCAGGTGGTTGCAGGGCTCTTGCGACAGTCAGGTCCCCTCTGCCAGGTGCCAAGGTGACAAACGGGACACTGTGTCCAGTGCACAGCATCAGATTTCACCCAAGGGGACAGCAAAGCCCCCAGCATGCTGTGCTGGGGCTGTCCTTGGGGATGTTAACACGGGCTGGGGTGGGTGGGAGCAGCCAGGCTGTGTTCCTTGGGACTGGTAGGAGGAGAGGGATAGCGTGAGTTGGGGGTACAGTGACTTTGACCCTGTTTGTGGTGTTTTCTAGAGGCCCATTTTATGGACTGGGAAAAGGAGGTGAAAATTTCCCATGGCCCTGAAAAGCTCAAGGGCCTTCAAATCCCTGGGGATGTGCAGTGAGTCGGGAGGAGGAGGGAAACTCACCATCCAGTGCTGCCACCAAAGGAGCAGCGCAGAGCCTGCTGCTCGGGAGCGTGGGGAACCCGCCAGGGGCTCAGAGGGGAGGAGAGCGGGATGCGGGGAGGGATGGAGGGCGGGATGGAGGGGCGGAGGAATGGTGGAAGAGATGGAGAGGAGGAGGGATGCAGAGTGGGGTGCGGTTGGGTGGCGGACAGCACCATCGCGTGGCACCTGACCGCAGGGACAGCGACAGCCCAGGGCAGGGGATGCAACGACAGTCCCCTCTCCCCCGTCCCTGGGATGGGGATTTACAGTCGGCACCCCCGTCCCTCAGTTTCTTCCCCCGCAGCACCCTGCACCCCGATCCTTGGCCCCGGGAAGCCAGAACCCACCACTAACACCCACAGTCCTGCAGCTCTGGGGCCCAGACCCACGACCAGCTGTGGGCACAGCTGGTACCTTCCCACGGGCCAGAGTTGGGAGTGGGTGTGAGGACAGCAGGAGGGGAAGGGTTTGGGGACAGACAGACCAGGGATGCAGGGAATGATGGGTGTCATCACCCTCATTGGGCAGGAGGGTCTGGGGATTCCTGGGGATGGAGCTGGTCATGGCACATGGATGACAGTGGGCAACTTGCACACTCTCCTACCAGCACAGGGCACATCACACCCCCAGTCCTCCTGTGATGAACCACTGCTCTTCCAGCCCAGCAACCACGTCCCTCCTGGCCCTGTCAGGACTCTGACCATCCTGGTGGCACCAACATAGCCCAGACTCCCTCCCCAGGGCAGGCTATTGCCCAGGGAGCCCCTCTGGGCTGCCTGGTCCAGCGGGAACCCGCCACCAACCACAGCCACCACCAGCACGGAGTCAATGCCCAGGGCAGTGGTGGGTGGCCGAATCCCAGACCACATTGGCCGCTTGCCCTGCTGGCGCCGAGGCTCCCTGGCACCTTGGGGACAGGACACACCTCTGGCACGGCACAGCCAGGGGCTGGGGCTTTCCCTTTTTAGCTCCCTGACTCTCTGGTGCCAGCCACACTGCAGGACAGCAGCCGGCAGCCCCGCCACGGCCATGGAGCGGGCTCCAAACCTGGTAGGTGACTCCACGGCGGCTCAGGGCTTGCTCCTCATTTTCCTTCCTTAATATAATTATTTGCATGGTTGTTTACGGGTGGCTACCTGGGTTTGTTTGCTTTAGAGATGCCTGCTGTGGCCTGCCAGGGCCATCGCTCCCATGCCTGGCATGGTGAGGATGCAACAGCCTCAGAGAGCAAAGCTGGGACAGTTCGACCAGACAGTCCGGCCCCAGAGGGGGGAAACAGCCCTGGGCGAGTGATCCCTGCCCCAGGGCACTGCACAGCCATGGGCAGGGTGTGGGGCTGCCTCGGCCGACTGCAGGGACACGAATAGCAGGGAGCAGGACTACAGAAAGCAACTTTGTTCCCTGCTGGGCAGCCTGCCGGGTGTCAGCACACGGCAGCTCGGCACTGAGAGCCGGAGGGAGAAGGGAAGGAAAAAGCATCTTTTCTCTCTCACCATCCTCAGAGCACAGAGGGAGGGAGAGGAGGGTTTGGATAAAGATCCCATTCTGACTGTCTCACCTCTAAAGCTCCTTTTAAACCAGAGGCTGCCCAGGTACTGCCTGAGCTGAGGGTCCCTCCCAGCACTCAGCTGCTTCAGGGTGGGCAGTGAAGGGACGGGGCACACCTTGGGCAGCACAGGGGCACTGTGGGCAACACAAATTGCCTGTTGCAGGGTGAGGGTCTTCACACCCACATGCATCAGGCTGGGCTCATCATGACCCTGCACTCACCACCCCTGCAAACTGCTCTCAGTGTTTCCATGGGTCTCACCTGCAGGCCAGCACTCCTTTGGGGTTGCACATGTGCCACCCCAAAGTCAGTGCAGTCCTGCCATCACCCGGTGACCCCTGGCAAGTGGGAGAGCTCCACTTCTATGCCAGTCCTGCAGCCCAAGCAGCCACACACCATCCTCCTTCTTCCTCAGCTTCTCCTCTGCATCTTCACCTTTGCCATGGTCCTGGTCCCTGAAGCAAAGGACCAAAGCAAGGCAGCAAAAGGCAGGAGAAGGGGCCTGGCACGGCCCCCAACAGCCACCCCTGCCCTCGCCTGGGTCCCGGATGACCCTTACACTACCATGGCAGACTACGAGCACAGCATTCAGGACATGGTGCGCCAGCTGAGGAACAGCTCTGAGCCAGGTGACACCAAGTGCCAGGTCAACTTGAGGCTCTGGAGGTCCAACCGGAGGAGCCTGTCCCCTTGGGCCTACAGGTGAGCTTGGGGCAGGGACTCTGGGGACATACAAAGTGGCTCTGTGCCAGCAAGCACTGCAGCAGCCATGTGTCCAGCATTACTGTGCTGTGGTGGTGCTGGAGGGTGCAATAGGATGTAATGTAGAACCTCATTTCACCCCAGGGAGGGTGAAATGGCACAGCCCTGCCTGTCTCCAGCCACCCACTGCTCCCATCTCACCGTCTCTCCAACCATGTCTTGTTTTCCCTTTCCTCCAGAATAAACCATGATGCAACACGGATCCCAGCAGACATCCCTGAGGCCCGATGCCTCTGCACTGGTTGCATTAACCCCTTCACGATGCAGGAGGACCGCACCATGGCCAGCATTCCCATCTACAGCCGGCTCCCCGTCCGCCGGCTGCTCTGCCAGCTGCCGGCCGAGGTGGGGCACAAGCCCTCCGGGAAGAAGAAGTGTCACAAGAAGTACCAGATGGTCATGGAGACCATCGCTGTGGGATGCACCTGCATCTTCTGAGGTTGCAAAGCTAACCCCTGCAGCTACTCATGGGCATCTAACCAGCTTGCTCTTGCTTCCCGAACTTGCCCAGCCTTCTGGGAGAGGGTCACCTGGCATCAGGGTGAGGGGAGCCCCCGCACAAAGCGACATCAGCTCCAGGAGCTCTCAACAATTCCCCAAGCAGCCACTTTGGGGACACCCAGTGCAGAGGCAGCCCCTGCAAGTTCCCCAGCTATGCAGTCCCGCAGCCTCACAGCAAGACACCCACTGTCCTGAGCCCCCGAGCCTCCAGGGCTCAGCAGGATGGTTCTTCTGGCTGAGCAGAATCAAGCCTGCTTCCTTCCCAAAGTCTTGCCTTCATTCTCTCCATTGGTGCAACAGCTTCAGTAGCACCCACCCCACTGCCGTCCTTCCCAGTCCTCCAACAAGTTCCTCTGAGTCAGGCTGGGCAGCCCAGGATTGGTGTGAGTGGCTGGTGGTTTGGGTGGCTCCTGAGGTCTTCAATAAAGCGCATTGCTGGCCCCTGTCTTGGCCTGTTGCGCTGTGCCTCCACCCTGCCAGCCCGGGGCTGATGTTGCCCAGCTCCTCCCACCGAGGCATTTCTTCCCCCAGACCTTGGCAAAGCTCGAACACCCCCAAAAACAAGGAGCACCCGGCAGGACCTGGGACAGCCCACCCTGCAGCCCAACCCCAGGGCACCAGGCCCACGAGTGTGGCTAAACTCCATCCACTCATGGCATGGGAGAGGCCATGGGAACTCCTTCCCCAGCCAGAGTCAGCCCTACCACTGAGTTCCAGAGGTGCAAAGCCAGGAAGGCAGGAGGGACTGTGGTGGCATCCAGGCAGTTCACAGGAGGCACCAATCTGCTGCCAATGCAGCTGGCCTCGTTCCTGGAAGCCCCCCAAGATGCCTCCCAAACACAGATGCATAATGACCCTTTTTCATAGGAGAAGGCACAGGCTCCTTTCCAGTAGAGCCCAGCAAGGGCGAACAGGGAAACTGAGGCACATGGCACAGACACAGCAACAGTGGGCAGGAACTGTATTCCTGAAGGCAACACATGTTTCAGCCATCTGGGACACAGCCTGTCCCTTGACCCCCAGCCCCAAACCCCTGATCTCCCCACGGCAATAAATACTCCCCAGGCTACCCCACACCAAAGCTCCTGGCCCACCACCCTCCCGGGCATCACAGCTCTGTCTTCACCTTGTGCATCAAGTCCTTCTGGTCGATCTTCTCCAGGTCCTGATGCCAGCGGTTATAGGCCAGCAGGGCCACATTTTTGGCCGCCACGGCTATCATCTCCATGGAGCTGGCCACCCACTCCACGCCGCTGAGGTAGAAGAGGTTTTCATGGAGCACAATGGGTGGGAGGGACTTGGCAGCGTCGTAGCGGGGATATGTCTGCCACTCTGTCACCTGCACTGAGTAGTAGGACCTGAAGAGGGTCTTCAGCTGGTGCTTGTCCAGTGGTTGCTCAGAGAGGACACGCCACACTGCAGCCTCCTGGGGCTGCTTGCGCCGGAAAGCTGCCGAGATGTTGACAGGACAGATGTTGTCCATGGCGTTGAAGAAGAGGTCAGGGGTGTCTGTGGTGAGGATGCTGGTGAAAGGGAAGAGTTTGGGGTCAGGGAAGCCAAAGTAGGAGGAGTTGAGGTAGCCGTGCACCACGGAGGTGACGGAGGGCTGGAAGGCTCCGGGGAAGTCAGCAATGGGCGGCTCAAAGTTCTCAAAGGTAAAGTTGCTCCTGCTGGGGTGCAGGGGAGTTGTCACAACCACCATGTCGTAGAAAGCTGAGCCCTGGCCTTCGCTGCTCTCGTAGTGTACCTGGTACAGAGCTCTCCCCTCTGAAAAGACACAGTGGACAGTTAGAGTCCCAAGTGGCACTGGCCCGGCCCTCCTTTCTCTATCATAGTCTCCATCCCCAGGTTTGCCAGTGCACACCAGTGCTGGACCATAGCACCTGATGGTTATGGATGAGTTGCTGATGTTTTAGGGCAGCAGAAAGACTTTATCAAGACTTTGATCTCAAGTTTCCTGAGAAGGCCAGTCTAGTGGGAACAAGGAGGACTTTGGGGGCACAGCCCACCCCCAGACACCAGGTATCCAGCCCTTCTGTGATGGATGGGAGAGCTAGCCTGCAACAAGGATGGTGCCACAAGGAGACCTGGGTGACCTGATAAGGGAGGGAGAGGAACCTCAGGGTTGATTTTTGTACTGCAGGGTCCCCGTTAAAGCAGACAAGGGGATGAGACAGACAGACCTCTGAGCCATTGTCCAAATACCTTATCAGGATGCTCTCCAGCCCCAGCATCCCCATGCTGCCACCACCAACCTCCCGCCCTGCTGCACCCAGACCCACACCCAGGCCGGCAGCACTCAGAGCAGAGCCTGTGCCCAGGCTCACCCGAGCTGTGCAGGGAGATGCCTGTCACCCTGGCTGGGATGACGTTGGCTTTGGTCAGCTTCAGCAGACCTGAACACACCAGCTTATTCCCTCCTTCCACCGCCCAGGTGCTGCCCTGGGCTCCCGCCAGCGACATTGCTCCTGTGGAGAGGAAGAGGAGGGTGGCTCAACAGCCTGCCCACAGAGGGGAGGCTGAGGAGAGTCACACAGGGAGGAGAGGGGCTCCCTGGCTTCACCTGCAAAGGCGGGCACCAGCACAGACTGCCCGTAGCTGGAGCGCAGGACGGCCGCGATGACATCGTCCACGAAGCGCTGTGTGACGCCCACCTCCAGCAAGGACTCGGCCACCGAGCGCTGCGTCATGTTGACGAAGGCGTCACCCCCCAGCGAGCGCAGCAGCTCCTCCAGGCTGGAGAAGGCATAGCCATGAGCCTGGTACTTGTAAATCCTGGAGGGGACAGGAGCACAGGGCACCCGGTGATGTGCTGGTGCTGGAGAAAATCCACTGTGGCCCCCCAGCCCTGCAGGTTCTCATACCTCATGAACTTCTCCATCACCTCCTCCACCCACATCTGCAGGCGCAGGAAGCTGATGCCATAGTGCCACCAGAGCCGGAAGAGGTTGAGCAGGTACCAGTCGGTCTCCTCCAGGACAAAGTGCTCCCCGCTGAATATGGCACTCTTCCCTGCCACCTCACGCCGGTGCTTGAGGCCTGCCAGGAGCAGAGGGACCTCAGCCCTGCTGGGCTTGCACACCTCTCTGGGGCTGGCAGGCTGCTGGAAAGGCCAGCGCCGAACATGTCTGCACAGGGACCTGGGCAAAGATGCTCTTGGAGGAGCATCAGGGAGCACAAGACCCCAGGACATTGGGATTCCAGCCAGGTCCTGTATGTTGGGACATGCCATGCTGCTGCCTGCTGGGACAAACTAGTAGGATTTTGTATACAACGCCCTCCACACTAATTCCACCAAGGCCCCTCATCATGATGATCTGCTGGGTCACTCAATCCCTTTCTCCTCCAGGGCACAACAGGGCTGGAGTGCACAAACAGCAAGGAGATCGCCATGTGCCTGGGGTGCTGATGGGCACTGGCAGAAACCCTCCCCAGTGCCCCAAGCGCAGAGCCTGGGGGTGCCACAGCCCCCCAGCTCAGGAAGGGAGGCCGTGCAAGCGCTGGGATGCCCATGCTCACCCAGGATCTTGACGAAGTCCTGCATGTGGAGGCTGAGGGCGTGGATGGAGGCTCCCCGGCTCTCATACTGCTGCTTGTTGACGGTGACGGTGGCCAGCCGCCCGCCCACGCCCGCCGCCTCATACACGTCCAGCTGCACCTGCGGCCCGAAGTGCTGCTGCAGGAAGTAAGCGGCGGCCGAGCCCCCCAGCCCGGCGCCCACCACGGCTGTGGGCAGAGAGCGGCCAGCGGGCCGGGTCAGCAGCGNGCTGCCCAGCCGCGGCGTGGAAGGGTCCAGCACTGCTTGCGAGGGCGGGGATGTCACTGGGATGCGCGGGGATGCCGCTGGGATGTGCGGGGATGCGCGGGGATACAGCGGGGACACAGATGCCGGGCAGCGCGCCCCGCGCCCGCCGAGCAGAGGTGCCGAACCTCCTCTCCCGGCCCCGGCGGGCAGGAGGGCAGGAGGTGGCCCGGTGCTGCCGATACCCGGGATGGGAGACTCGGGATAGGCGGCCCGGTGCTGCCGGTACCCGGGATGGGCAACGCGAGATGCGCGGCCCGGTGCTGCCGGTACCCGGGATGGGCAACGCGAGATGCGCGTCCCGGTGCTGCCGCTACCCGGGATGGGCGTCCCGGTGCTGCCGGTACCCGGGGATGGGTGGCCCGGTGCTGCCGGTACCCGGGGATGGGCGTCCCAGTGCTGCCGGTACCCGGGACGGGCATCCCCTCCCCATCCTCATGCCATTCCCCTGCTGCCGTCCTTACCGATGGATCGCGGCGCGGCGCGGGCGGCGGCGGGCGCGGCCAGCAGCACGGCCAGGGCCGGCAGGAGCAGCGCGGCGGG
>VXAU01004838.1:1712883-1726371 GCA_013399695.1 Formicarius rufipectus
CGGCCCGGAGCCCGCGGCACATCCCGGCCGGCGGAGGCGGAGCGGGCAGCGGGCGCTGTGCTCGGGGCAGTGAGAGGTGGGAGGATGCGGGGCGCGGCATCCCCGAGAGCCTTGGGATAACTGGTCCCCCTGCAGATCGACACTGAGGGGCGCAGGGGACCCTCGCATCCCAAACCACGAGTTGTGGCACACGGACAACCCCTGGCACGGCCACGGAGAGCATCCTGAGCCCTGCGCTCTGCTCCTGGATGCTCGGCAGCATCCCACTCGCCGTCGGGGGCCCAGAGCCAGGAGCTGCCCCTGCATCACCTCCCTCCGGATGCTGATGTGATGTGGATTCACCGTAGGGCAGTATTTGGGCCACCCTGCTGGCAGAGCACGTTTTCCATGTGCTCCATCTGCACATGGGTGATGCATACAGTGCTCAGTACCCGTCTGAGGGGAGCAGGCTTAAGCCTGTGTGGCTCATGCATCAGCACGGGCATTTCAAGCTTTCACTTGTACTTTCTGCCCTGGGCAAAACAAGGTGCCTGACAGCAAGTAGCTTTTGCCAAGAGGATCCCACGGGACCCTGCTGCTACTCAGATTACAAAGGATAGCAAAGGTTGAGCAAAAACTCTAGAACAGGTTGGATGTGTAATCACAAAACCAAAGCCTACTGTAGCCCAGAGCTGGCTCGTTACCAAGGAACAAAATTTTGTTTGAGAATCCATCACCTGAACTTTGACTCAGGAAGACATTCCTTGTTTTCCCCAGCCAGGAACCACTTCAGAGTTCCTGCATGGGGGAGCGCATACAAACCAGAAACTTGGGCATGAACATTTTGGAGGAGCACAGACAAAAACTACCATTGCTCAGCACACCCAAGTCCTTACAATGGGCAGAACTGACGTGCCAGGATGGGGGCACAATGTTCCCAAAGTGGCTTAAAACACAGCACACAAATATGTTTGCAGTATGCTTCAGGTTTGAACAAGCTCTTACTTAACCAGGCTGATTTCAGCATGGCCGTGGGTGATGTGAAATCTGCTGTGCACACAGCAGGGCTCTGAGGAGCCAGGTCAGCACTGCTCCCAATCTCCTCCCTCTCATGGCAGCCCATGCCCTCCTTGCAGGCGTTCTGGAATACTGTGCCATAAGCAAAATGCTCTGCCCCTCGCTCACAAGCTGTGATGATTTTCTGCAGATGGCAGTGGTTGTGGTTTGAGAACTCCCAACTCTCACTGTTGCTGCAGAGAGAAACCAGCAGAGCCAGAAACTAACAAGGCAGCAGGATTTCCTGATCTAGTCTGGCTACACCAAGCAATGCCACCATGGAGAACACTGAGTCTTTCAGGCAGAATAAGGAAAAGCCCCTATAATGGGACATCACATCTGACTTTGCTGGAAGATCTTTAGCACAGAAATATAGATCTCAAAATCTAAGGGTCATTTGTAAACGGTCTTTTGCAAATGCTTTTGTACTAATGAGAAGTGCCGGGGGCATTCAGAGCTCTGGGAGAACCCACGTGGCACCAGCTGTCAAGGCAAAACTAGGAACTGAGGCCCAACTATTTCTGCAGAGGGTGCAGGAAGGGACAATGAGGTCTGTTACTAACCCACCCTACAGAGAAAGTCTCTTTTCTCCAACAAATCTGCCCAAGGAAGGACTCTTCGTCAGGAGCTGTAGTACCAGGATAAAGAGTAATGGCTTCAAACTGAAAAAGAGTAGGTTTAGATTAAATCCCAGGAAGAAATTCTTGGTTATGAGGGGTGGCAAGGCCCTGGCACAGGTTGCCCAGAGAAGGTGTGGCTGCCCCATCCCTGTAAGTGTTCAAGGCCAGGTTGGATGGGGCTTGGAGCAACCTGGTCTAGTGTAAGGTGCCCCTGACCATGGCAGAGGTGGAAAGAGACATCTTTAGAGTCTCTTCCAACCCAAACCACCCTGTGATTTTATCACAACTGGATCAGGAACAGAGAGAAACATTCCAAGGTGCAGTCCCAGATAGCTGGAGTTGGAATGAGCAGCAGTTTGGGGCAAGAAAAAAGGAAAGAGAAGCAACTGCAGTTCTTTTGTTTTATTAGCAAATGGACAGTATGTGGACACCTAAAGAAAATCAGTCCATTCCAACATTAACTCAAATGTCATTGTCAATTACTTGCACTGCTCCCACATCAGTCTCTTGTCTTTCATACAGCAAGAACCTTTAGGTAAACAAAAAGCACAGAAACACAAAAGAAATAAAATATATACAGGTTTCCCAGCAACTGAATGGACTTAGATTTTTGGAGATTAGCAACGCTTTGTTCATTTGACTTTGCAAGTAATATCAAAACACCTCCAGTTTTAAAATAAAAAAATACTACAATATTCACAATATAAAACTTAAATACTTTTTTTTTTTTTTTTAATTAAGGGACTGCTAATAGCTATTGGCTGATCACAGCTCTTTCAACAGAAGTACTGCTGCTGAAGCACTGAGAAGTTAAGGTTCACAAAGTGACATTCACATTCTGCACTGCTTCTGGTCAGAGTTAAGACATTGCCGTGATCATGACAATGCCACTGGAGACATCTCCAAGTGTTCCACTCAAATAAGTCCTGCTGACAGGGCATGACAAGGTCACAGAAGGGGGTAAATGCCCATATTTAAGGGGGGTGCCCACTTCCCAAGAGTGGAAATGCAGGTCCAAACACCACCATCACATCTTATCTAGTTGTCTTCAATCCCAGCTCCAGCTCTTCATTGCTCGGCAAACAGAGTGGAAATGACTAAGAAGTGCATGACACTTCATGTTCTCTGATATTCCCTCCTTGCTAACGTATTTCTGTGTTTTATTAAATAGTCATTGAATGAAGTGACTGGAGAGAAGCAGCTCATGGGTCTATCTCCTCTCTGCCCCCCCATGCCAAGTGTGCAAGAGTTACACCAACAGGGCAGACAAAGCAGCAAGAATCTACAAAGGAGAAACTTCACCCTTACACAACTTCATCCATGACAAAAAAGATCATTAAGTGTGCTTGAAAGGCAAGAGAATCAAATTTTGCCTAGAAAATCTGGATTCTGTGATGGAATCCAGGTTTAGTTACTTCATTTTCATTTCACCATTCAAAGGAAGCAGAAACTAGGAAACAACAACTGCTACAGGATTCACCTCTTTGGTAACATCTGTGAAAGAGTCTCTCAGCAATGGGCACATTTCATGGGAACCATAACAGCCTGACAGGATCCTGTAGAAGTTCCACGGATTCAAACAGGAAAATAGCTTGCCCAAAATTAAACTGGGCTTCTGTGATGCTGGGAAAGGAACTGGATCCCTCAGATTCTTGCCTTGGTGAAAGCAGATCCTGGATATACAAGCTGAATCGATAATTTCTTAGTACAGACAGAAGGTCTGGAGTGCATTTTAGGGTATTTCTTTAAGGCAAAACTGGATGGGTACTGGCTGAGGAGACAGGTAGGACTGGCAAACAGAGTAGCTGTAGAATACTTTCACAGTCAAGAGGCTTCATGGATGAGTTTAAGATTCGGGTCCCATCACTTCTGGTCACACACAACTTTTAAACCTGGCTCAGGTTCCTTGCAACTAAAGTATCACATTCAAAGTTAGTTTCTATAACCAGCTCTCCACTCCTATTTCAAAAAGACTCAGCTGATGTAGCAGGGGCTGAAGAGACAGCAGAGAACCCAAGTGCCCCTTTCAGCTGCTTCCTCAGAACAGGCTGGAGATAGTTTTGAGGCAGAAAAGCAACACTTGCATTGCCACATTTCATATTTTATCTGTTCTTTTCTGGAGAAACAGCATATCCTGATGACTGGATCAGCATAGAGACCAGCAAAACAATGAACAGGAAGTCCTGTTTGTCTCTGAAATTCTCAACAACATGATGAAACAAGAAGTTTGTCCAAAGTGAACTAATGCTGCCAGGAAGCTGTTTCAGGGTTGCAATCTCAAGTACCAGCCTGAGAACATACTATGCAGAGGCAAAAACCCACACTCCAAAAAGTATTCATTACTGAGCCACTTCCACAGCTGCCACTTAGGTTTAATGGAGCATGTTAGAAATGTGCATCTTCCTTAAATTTCTGGAATGACAACACACTAGCTGCACAGACTCCCCAGATGGAAGACTGTCAATAGCTGCAGTAATCTTGAAGTCCAACTTTGCAACTGAAGCCTGCAAAGAATGGGAGAAGAATAAGCTTTCATCCAAAGCAGTGATGACATCCACTCTAAGTAAAGCATCTTGGGAAGTGGATCTGTCAGGCCATGGATCCAATTTCACAAAGTAAAAAGGCAGCAACTAACAAATCAATAAGAAACAACCTGAAAACAACCATTCCTGGGTTTGTGTAGTGCAGACATAGGCTGGCTTATCTGTTCTTCTGTTATCTGACTGCTTGCTGCTCTGCAAAGGGTTAAACCCTGATCTTCCTCAGTGACTGCAACCTTTCAGCTGAGATAAATGGACTCCCAGGCAATAGGGCCACTGGGAAATACATATGCCATGCTGTGACAACAACATGCCTCCAACTAAGAGGACAGCTCGAGGTCAGCTTTCACTTCCTCAGCCTTCTGCTTCTCTTGCTTCCTTGTCACTGCTACTAAAACTGGTTCAAGGGCACTTGAGACTCTTAGGAGAGAGGATTTTCCTCCTTGTGTGAAAACCCCAAAGGTTTAACATTTACTATGACCACCCAAAAGTAGAATCTGAACTGGAAGTTAGTGTTATCTGAGGATCATTACTGGAGAGCTGAGAAAATAGAACAGTCCAGATTTCCTGCTTAAGGGCACATCTCCATTTTGCCAGCAGCTGCAACAAAGAGCACATAGTTTATCATGCTTGAAAGCTGCACAAATACCCATCAGGGAAGAAAAATTACTCTCCTCTAAAATATACATTTTGGTTGGAGAATAAGAGATTTGAGAACAGTTTTTTGCCTCCACCACAAATCAGTATTCCCTGTTTTACCTTTGGGCAAGGAGGCAAGCTGAAATTTTACCCGGAGAAGAAATATTGACATGTTAGTCTGACCTGACAACTGATTTCTCTTTAAACACTCATCTATATTCAACTGTTGTACAACAGAGATTTCATTTGGGAATTGTTTTCCTGAAGTGATATAAGAAAAAGCTGCCCCTAAATGTCATTTCAAGTGATCATCTTCATCCCCACCCGAGGGACCTAGGGACAAGGGAAGACACGAAAACCAGCTGATAATACTACTCATCCCTTTGGACTTTTCCAAGTGCTTTGCAAACGAAAAGCCTCACCACATCCCTGTCTGTGAGGTAGGTCAGTAAGTATTATTATAGTCCCTTAATACAGCCATGGACACTGAGGCAGAGGAAGCTACTTTCCTGAAGGTCACTTCAGGAGTCTGTCTCAGAGATGGAATGGGGAGACAAGATTCCTTAGCTCTCAGGGAATTTCCCTTTCCTGTATCTCCCCTCTTCCCCATACAAATCTCAATGGAGAAATGAGTGAAGGAGAAAGGGGCTGCAGTGCCACGTTTCTGACAAACAGCAGGACTTCTACTCCACGGACCCCAAAAAGTATTATTAAATATACAAGTACCTTTGAATTAATGGCAAAACGACCGCACGCATTATCAAGAAGCCATCATACAATACAAACCTAGCTCAATAAATAAGTAAATACATGCAGCTGCAGCTCTGAGTGCTAGGGGGGGGTTCCCCAGCTCAGGAAGGTCCCTGATGGCAGTGGGGCAGCCTGGGTCATTCCTGTGACTCCACTGCCACCCCCACGAGCGCGTGCCTGATGGTGCGGCCATGGAGTTTGTAGCCGTCCTGCGTCACCAGCGCGATCGTGCCCGGCTGCAGCCCCTCGGCTGGGACGTGGCAGACGATCTCGTGGTCATAGGGGTCGTATCTGCCACCCACAGGGTTCATCTTCTGCAGGCCGTGCTTGGCAAACACACTTTGCAACTTGGCCTCTATGAGAGAGAGGCCCTCGTAGATCTTCTTCAGGGTTGGGTTTGGGTTGGTGGGCTCTGCTTCTTCTGCGGCACTCTCGGTGGTCTTCTCCAAGATATCTGCTACCTCCACCAGGTCCCTGCAGAAACTCTGGATCCCTACGGGCACAAAGAAGCACTAAATAAATGAAGGACAGTTTACAGAGCATACAGAGCTACAGCACCAATGACAGATACAAAGTCACAGAGGTTGGAAAGGACCTTTAAAGCTGTTAATTGATTTGAACTGTTAATTCAGCGAGAGCAGACGGTGTCTTCTGCCTCTCGTAACCAAAGCTTTAACATTAATAGTAATCAAAAGACTCTCCAAACCAAGCCATATGCAGGAAATGTACACCTATAGACATCACATATATATATCAATACATCAGGTATTCCTGACAAAGCAAAAAGTTAATATTTTACTCCAAAAAATTTTTTGCAACTAACACTTGTCATTCAGGACTCTGCTCCACACACTCTCATACAGTCCCACTGACATAACTGCTTTGCCAAGCAGCTCACACAAATACCACAGGGAACAAACACAATGCAGGGAAGTAAAAACAATACATGAGTATTCAAAAGTACATCCCCAGCTTTATTTATAAGTTAAAACCACTGTAGAAGGACTAGACAAAATGATGCTTGGGCTGGTCATGAAAAGCCATGCAGTTTCTTTCATGAGAAAAATGGAATTAGGTTGGATACTTTTCTAGAAGTAGTTCATTACACAGTGTGGAAATTTCAGGAAAACCAGCCAGAAATGTTTCCTAATATCCAATCTAAACCTCCTCTGGCACAACATGAAGCTGTTTTCTCATATGACTTGCTAATTAGGAAGAGACTAACACCCACCACAAACTTCTTTCATATTTTCCTCTTGCACCAGAGTCTGTTTCAATGCTCTACAGACCCCCATGCCTCACTCTGTGTGCAACTTCTAATAAGGAACATATTTTTCTTCAAATCTGAAGAATTTTTTGAGCAAGGAGCTCAAAAAAACCCCCCTCAAAATCAATTATCCCATTGCTGATTACACCCCAAACTCAACAGCCATTTTGTAGCACGACAGGTAGAAAGAAAATACAGTAGCTCTGATTTCAAGGCTACTAGAATAAACTACCAATAAACCCCCTGAGATTCATGCATTATGGAGAAAAACAGTTTCTTGTTCTCAGAGATGGTGCTGACAGAGTGCAAAGATTAAACAGCACCTTTTTCCCCCTTCACCTGCTTCTGCTGCCAAAGCTACAAATTGAGCTATTTCACTCATGATAAAATACTTCTTTTAGAAATTTTAAATACTTGATACAGGGATTGGCAACCATTGCCCCCGGCAGGATCTACTTCCTAAAAGCTAGAGAAGAAAAGAGGTTGTTAATACAATAAAGGAGATCACAACCTGATGACACATCTGAGAACAAAATACACCCTGTTGGAGCCAATCCTCAGCATCCAGCAGAGCCTGTAATTTCAACCAGAACTACACTCAGTTGCACTGTGACTATTTTTTTTTTCTAAACAGTCCCAAAACAGTCCCTGAGGTGAACCTGATAGACAGGACACAGCTGAACATACTCTCACACTCAGACAGAATAGTGAGTAAGGCCAGACACGAAGAGCCCAGGACAAACGTCATACCAGGCTTTACAATGAACAAAGGAAGGCAGGACTGAGGGAGAGGAAAGCTGTTGATCAGCATTTTATGCTCAGGCAGGCAGACTCACTGCAGTAAACACAGGTCTTTTGCTTACCAAAGAGCTTGGCATCTTCCACAAACTTCTGTGTTCTCCTGCGGACATTTTCAGAATCTGCCAAAGCTTTCCGATATCGCTCCTGTAACCACCACAGCAAGGGGAGACATCAAACAAGGAAGTAAACCCCACTTCCTGACAGTTGTGAAGCCCTCAGAAATGCTTTAAAAAGAGGCCACTTCACATCTGAAGGTTGTGCCAGGCATTTTTGTGACATTCAAACACAAGTCCTTCTACCGATTAACCAAAAACTGCCAATCTCTCAAAAGACCCAAGTGAAGGACAGAAGTATTCTGGGCACTGAATGACTGAATTGAACTGAACACTACTTCTCAGGTTGCTGCTTTTTTTGTGACTCAGTGTGTCTATTGAGATCCTTTACTCCAGCAGGCAGCTGATGGTCTGGGCCAGATCTGTGACCAGATGATTTATCACTTAGTGCTGGATTCACAGGGTAATTATCAACAGAATCGCTCAGTGCAGCAATATTTAATTCCTTCCTTACTCACGAGTGTTCATCAATATGTGACATGATCCCTGCCATTTTCCCCACACCAATGTCACTGAAAAGGACGTTCCTTCTCAGACAATCTGGGTCCAGTAGGACACAAACCTATTGAAGAGTGTCCAAACGAGGGACAGGAAAATGGTGAAAGATCTGGAGGGGACATATGAGATGCACCTGAGGGCACTTGGCTTGTTCTGGGAGGAGACTGAGGTCAGACCTCACCAGAGTTTGCAGCTTTCTCATGAGGGGCAGCTCCAATCTCTGCTCTGTGTGAGCAGTGACAGGATCCAGGGAACAGCTGGAGCTGTGTCAGGGGAGGGTTAGGTTGGGTATCAGGAAAAGGTTCTTCCCCCAGAGGGTGGTGGGCACTGAACAGGCTCCCCAGAGCAGTGGGCACGGCCCCAAAGGGCTGCCAGAGCTCAAGGAGTGTTTGTACAGTGCTTTTAGGGACAGTGGGGCTGTGCAGGGACAGGGATTGGACTTTGATGATCCTTGTGGGTCCCTTCCAGCTCAGAATATTCTGTGATTCCATAACAATATGTGATGCTGGTCAGCACAAAGCTACTGCTCTGTGCAATGCTGGGAAAGAACTGACCAGCCCAGCTCCAACACACAACTTCACCTGCCAGGATCATACTATCAGTGTCCTGCTGCTGGTACTACTGACAGATGGTGTTTTTGGGGAATACAGATTGAGTTTCACCTTCTCACAGTCAGCACAGCTGCTCTTGAGGCTGCCACAGCACAGTTACACTGAGTGTGTGTGTTACAGCATTTACAGAAAAATCCAGGGCTGAAAGACAGGCCAAGTCAAGGGGACTGAACCAAATTCATCAGCAGCACACTCACAGTTAAATCTCGGACTTGTTCTTCCAATTTGATGGCTTTGTGCTCTAAGGCACAGTCAGAAAGGGGATGCTTGGGCTCGTCATGGGGATCTTCTGGGCCACATTCATCTCCTGTACTTCTCTGTTGAGCGGCAGTGCTGAAAACACAGGGGAACCCTCTGAAATACAAGCTAGTGACAAAGAAGGAAAGTTTAGTAACATCAGGGTCACTGAGAATTCTAGTTTAGTGTTGTTACTAAAAGCAGTCTCTCTCAAAAAAGATTCACAGGATTCTAGACACAATTTAATCTCTTTTCAGAAAATACAGACAATTAGCACAGAAACACAAAGAGACGGGTGTTTTTGAATTCTTTTATTTTAGACTCATATGGAACTACAGAGTGTGCATACAACTTCTTTAGCATACCTTGAAAATAGATTTTTACAGAATCACAGAATCATGTAGGTTGGAAAATGCCTCTAAGATCGAGTCCAACCTGTGACCAACCCCCACACCAGAACACTGAGTGCCACATCCAGTTGTTCCTTGAACACCTCCCTGGTCTTTTTCAACCTAAATGATTCTGTGATTCATCAAATCTGTTCCTACTACACTTGCTTTTAGAAACCAACCTAGACCTGGCCCATTCCTTCCAGCATGAGGCCAAAGCCTCAGCCCCACCTCCCTCTCACACCTTACACCATGAAGAGTCTGCAGAACAAAGTACAATTTACTGCCAAACCAGCTCCATTCAGGAGATATTTCAGCACACACTTAACAAGGAAGGGTGTCTCCTTTCCTAGGAACACCCTGTCTCCTCCTCTCAGCAGGACTTTCAACATCACCTTTATGGAATGTCCTATATCCCCCCTGTATGCAATGCTTTGCACACATTAAGTGCCCATTTAGCCAATGAAATTCAGCAAGGCCCAGAAATCCCTGCGCTGGCACTGACTCCATGCCCTGTGTTCACACAGCATAATTCCACACTGCACAGAAACACTGCTTTAGGCCCCACAATCAATACAGCTGAGTTCACATTACCAGGTCTGCTCCATTAAGCTTTTTTTATATTTCAGCAAGCCTATATTGCTCGTGTATGATGTCACAGAAGTGCACAGTTTGTTTTGGGGTCTATCAAACCAGTCATGAGACCTCGGTTGTTCAGCAGTCCAGCTGGAGGGGACAGGTTTGCTCCCCTTATTCCAGTACTGGAGTTGAGCAGAATTAAGTTTCAGGGAGTTAAGCCAGATGAAAACTAACCCTACAAAACAAAAAGACTTTTCTGTCTGTGTCCCTGAATAGGTTTGCTGACAGACCAGATAAGTTGCAAGTGCCAGCACCAAAGAGGTGACAAACACATGAGGCCTTGTGAGATGTGGGGAATGGACGAGGTGTCCCCCTTTGGGTGGCAGCCAAGTGGTTCAGACTGGCTCATCTTTAGGACCAAAGCACAGTTCAAGAGATCTGTATCTGCCCAAGGACCACCAAGCACCTCCTACCACCCTGTGTTTTAGCAGCCCAGATGCTCCCTCATTTAATCTATAAAACCAGGTTGCTAAATGTCCCACAACACTAATGACAAACTTCCTTTTCCCACCTGAAGACATTTGCATTTTTTATTAAGTGGGTACTTAAAATATGATCTGTATGTCAAACCACTCCTTTTCAACATATTACATGCCAAACACAAGTCTGAAAGTGCTTCTGCTACTTAGACTTGCTCTATGATAGGACATTCCTCAGACTAAGAAACCAGGTGAGGGGCTCTCCCTGTGTTCCTTTCCAAATCTGCCCAGTGGGTATGGTTTCCAGGAATGCTAATACAGGAAAAAACCCACACATTTTATCCCTGGCTGCAGATAGATCTGTTTGGAGCACAAGATCCCATCTTGCATGATTTTTAAAATGCCCGTCACACTTATTTTGTTGATTGATTAACACAGCACTTTCCCAAAGTTACAAAAAGTAGACTAAACTGGAGGGGAGCACAGAGCAGGGCCCCCTTCACTGAGCCTTCAAAATCAATCTGTGGAGCTTTCTTTGCACAAAGAGGTGTGTCTGTGGTAAGCACCAACTACCAGCTTTGTTCTTGATCATCTCACATTTCATTTAAAGAGTTGCAGGGAAGAAAATCAGCCATGCTACAGATGAACCAAACAACCTGAAAGGCAGCTGAGAAACCTTGCTGGGGTTCTCACAGATTAGACTCCAGTGTCTTAAAAATAGGCTATGCAACTCGGTTAACTTTTTTGCACCCAAGAAGCAAAAGTTACTGAGACATTTTCCCCTGCAAGTGAGTTACACTACAGGAATGGGTGTGTTTTGGAGCGTGGGAGGGAGGAGAGGGGCATGGATGAGCCGGTGCCTCAGCTCCAGGGACCTGCCTACGTGGAGCAGGGAGCTCCCTGCATGGACTCCTCTCTCCAGGCTGTGAAACCAACTCAGAGAACACTCCCCCGTGCAGGGACATGCCCGGGCTATCACGTGCTGCTCAGATGTGCCTGCCCTAAAAGTTGTAGGCAAGAAACCAGAACCACAGACTGACTCCAAAGGGAGTTCTTAAGAAGGACTATTATGGAGGACTGAAAATGCTGCTCAATTTACTTCTTCCTGCAGGATGAAAAAAATACGCCCCAGAAAAGGGCAAGTGCTATTTAGAGTCTGTCCACGGACTCTGTTCCATCTTCTAAACACTGTCTTGATCACAGCTGCCCTAAAAACAGGCAGAAATCCCACGGGAGGAAGTTGACACATCCTTAAGTGACAGACACGTGGAAGTCCCAGGGCATGTGAAGGGGTTATACAAGTAAGCTGGTGATACAAAAAGATTTATAAAGTGATGTCGCAGAAAGCCAAACAGATAAGATGTAGCAGAGAAGTTGATTGTAGCCACATGGTTTAAGCCAATTGTCCTTCAAGATTAGAATTTAAATGATGAGAACAGGTCTCTGGCCAGAGATACAATGGTATCACCGCCTTGTAGAGCACAGTCAGGATAGCACAATACCCGAACACCCCAACGTGACTGTCATGCTCCCTCTAAACCCAAGGGTCCTTCATCCACTCCCTCCTAAAACACTCCCTGCTCCTCCCAAATCAGCATGACAAAAGCAAGGCAGTGCTGAGCCACACAGAAACATCTGCATCACTTTCTTCTCTGATGAGCTTGCTTTGGAAGGAAATCTAATTAGTCCCAATTCCTTTGCTGTGTTTCATCAGAGATTAACCCAATACAGGGAGGAGATTGTCATGCTCTGCTCTGCACTGGGGTGGCCTCACCTCCAGCCCTGGGGGCATTTTGGGCACCACAATGTAAGAAAGACCTAAAGCTATTAGAGAGCTCTAAAGGAGGGACAGGAAGATGGTGAAGGATATGGATGGGCCATTTGAGGAGTGACAGAGCACTTGGCTTCTTCAGCTGGAGAAGAGGAGAGTGAGGGGAGACCTCACCATGGTCTGCAGCTTCCTCACCGATTTCTGCTCTCTGTGACCAGTGACAGGACCCAAGGGAATGGCTGGAGCTGTGCCAGGGGAGGGTTGGGCTGGATATTAGGAACAGGTTCTTCCCCCAGAAACTAGTCGGGCACTGACAGGCTCCCCAGGGCAGGGGGTGCAGCCCCAAAGCTGGCAGAGCTCAAGGAGCATTTGGACAACGCTCTCAGGGACAGAGAGGGATTGTTGGGGTGCCCCGTGCAAGGCCAGGAGTTGGACAGTCTCTTTCAACTCAGTATATTCTATGATTCTGTAACACTGTGTGGATTCCTCTTCAGTAAAGCTGGAGAACAAGCTTGTGCACTGCAATTCCACACAGGATGGCTGTAAACTGGGAGGGAGGATGCTCCCTAAACCTGTCTAAGCCAGTCCAGGGTGAGGAGCCCAGGACGGGAGCCTGGGCCCCACCACGCCTGCCTTGCTCATAGGGCTGTTCCCATTGTCAGTGACCCACACAGGGCTACAGAGAACTTGTGTACAAAGAGAAGCTTCACACCCATGGCAGGTCCCTCGACCTTCCACAATGGAAGCCTGCTGAGCTCCATCACTCTGCCATTTCACACTCGGTGCACATTTTGGGAGGAGCAAAGTTTTCACACATATAAGGGCACATGAAAGAGGAAGAATTTTCTGACACTCATATTTCCATTTAGTCCCAAACACAGTCACTTCTATTACACGCCACAGAATTATTTTATTGAATTTAAATGGTCTTTTGGTGGTCTTTTTTTTGTAGGAAAAAAGCAAATAAGCATTTTGGTTTTTTTTCCTTTTCACCTCTCCACATTTCACCCAAACAGCCAAAGCACCTTTATGGATTTCCCTTTTACAATCCATATTCCATGATGTCCAAACACACGACTGGACACTGTTTTGCATGGATTCTTTTCCTGTGACCACCCAAAACACGCTGATAGCACAAGCGCTGCCTCACCACCAAAAA
>VXAU01004838.1:1726414-1990348 GCA_013399695.1 Formicarius rufipectus
CCTCCCCGGCGCGGCGCCCGCCCGGGCCCGGCCCCGCGGCGCTGCCACGTCTCGCCCCGAGCCCTCCCCGGGAGCGGGACCCCCCCGTCCCCCCCAAGCCCGTCTCACTCCATCCCACCCCGCCCCGCGTACCTGCCCTGCCTCGCCGAGCCGCCGACCGGCAGGAGCGTCCCGAAGCGCCGCAGGGAGCGCACGGCCATGGCCCCGCAGAGCGCCGGGCGGGATGGAGGGATGAGGAGGCAGCGATGCGCCGGCGCTGCCGACAACTACAGATCCCACACGGCCCTGCGGGCACCGGCGGGNATGGCAGGTCCCTCGACCTTCCACAATGGAAGCCTGCTGAGCTCCATCACTCTGCCATTTCACACTCGGTGCACATTTTGGGAGGAGCAAAGTTTTCACACATATAAGGGCACATGAAAGAGGAAGAATTTTCTGACACTCATATTTCCATTTAGTCCCAAACACAGTCACTTCTATTACACGCCACAGAATTATTTTATTGAATTTAAATGGTCTTTTGGTGGTCTTTTTTTTGTAGGAAAAAAGCAAATAAGCATTTTGGTTTTTTTTCCTTTTCACCTCTCCACATTTCACCCAAACAGCCAAAGCACCTTTATGGATTTCCCTTTTACAATCCATATTCCATGATGTCCAAACACACGACTGGACACTGTTTTGCATGGATTCTTTTCCTGTGACCACCCAAAACACGCTGATAGCACAAGCGCTGCCTCACCACCAAAAAATAAAACCCAGGGAGCACATTAAACATGTAGTTCATGAATAAATGGTTCACATGGGCGAGACACAGAAACCACCCGTAGTGGCAGGAAACCACCACACAACGTGACTGACGGAGCACGCAAACCCTCCTTCTCAAAAATTTAAATTTCACTCAAAAAGCCATTTTTCCAGGAAAGAACTTGGTTATTGGAATTTACTTTTAACTCCAGGTCCTCCTGAGTAGCCGGGGGTCGGCAGCGTGCGGCTCTGGGCGGTGAGGCGGGGACCGCCCGGGGGATGATGCTCGACCGGCGGGGTACGGGTGCGGGTGCAAGTCCGGATTCGAGCCCGGGTCCGGATTCAAGTCCGGGTTCGGATCCAAGTCCGTGTCCGTGTCCGTGTCCGTGTCCGTCCCGCTCCCTCNGATGCGGACAGGGACACGGGGCTCCGGGTCCGCGGGACTGAGATACGGACTCGGACACGGGGCTCCGGGGCCACGGGACTCAGGGATGCGGACATGGACAGGCGGCCCTACGGGATTGCGGGACGGGATACAGATACGGACACTCTGCTCCGGGGCCGCGGGACTGGGATAGGGACATGGACAAGGACATGCGGCTCCGGGACCGCGGGACAGGGATGGGGACTCGGACACGGGGCTCCGGGATTGCAGGACAGGGATGCAGACACGGACATGGAAACGCGGCTCTGGGACAGCGGGACGGGGATACGGACACGGACACACGGCTCCGGCCCCCCGGGACTCGGACCCGGCCAGCTCCTGCCCCTTGGACTCGGACCTGGACGCGGCACCGGGTGCGCGGCTTCGGAAACCCGCGGAACGGGCCCAGCCACAGCTCCGGTCCCCCGGCTCCGGACACGCGGCTCCCACTGTGCGGGTTAGGGGTTGATAATGGGACAGGTTTCACCTCTTGTTCAGTAAAGGACTGCAAGAGGCTGGGTGAGAGCAGGCTGAGCTGAGGTGGAGACACAGCGAGTGGTCTTTCCTGGTTGTGAATAAACATTAACCGGACCCCTTGGTCAAGGCTGCCCTGCCAGCTGGGGGCTGCCCCACAGGGTGCCAACATGAGTGATGGGGAAGGACTTTTACACGAGTGTGGACTGACAAGACAAGGGGATATGGCTTCCTGTGAGGGTTGTGAGGCCTCGGCATAAGCTGCCCAGAGAAGCTGTGACTGCCCCATCCCTTGAGTGTCCAAGGCTAGGTTGGACAGGGCTTGGAGCAATCTGGTCTAGTGGAAGATGCCCCTGCCCATGGCAGGGGGGTGGAACGAGATGATCTTCAAGGTCTCTTCCAACCTAAACCATTCTGGGATCCAGTGACATGCTTTCATAGGCTGTAGTAGTCCAGCTCCACCCCAGACCCACCTGGCCCATTTCCCTCTGAGCAGGAATAGCTTTCCTTCCACGCTCCCACAGCCAGAGGAACAGCCAGGCCAGTGCCAGTATTTTTATTAAAAGTTGCTTACCTAGTTGCTAACAGAGGGCTTTGAAAGAGCGAGCTCCAGAGGTTAATGGTGGCAGTGATAGCATGAGTGGCTGATGGACTCCCTTGTTCCCAGCACAAAAGCCTGGGCCTTTCCTTTTCATTCCTGTCCCTTGTTTCTGCCTATGCTGGATGACCTTCCTCTGTTTCTCTTCTCTGTTTCAATCTCCCACTTTGATAGCACTTCTGTTTTGTTTTTCTTTTTTTAATTTAAACTTCCCTTCACTCCATTTTGACCACATGCCTTGGCAACCTGTGTCTGACTGCAGCAGCAATAGTGTGAATGCACTGTTGGCCAGGAGACAGCATTGTCCCCTTCCCTGCTCCCCGAAAAACCAGCATGGGATAGGGCAGAGAGCAGGGCTGTCTCCAGCCTCAGCCCTTGGCAGCACTTCTGTTTAGCAAGGGTGAAAGGTGTCCACTCTTACATTTGCTTTCAAATGCTGACATTTGAGCTTCCTTCATTTCCAAGGGAAGGCATCACACCCTCACCCTTACTGCCTGGAAGACAAGAAGGAAATATTGGACGAAGGCACTTGGTTGAGGTACAGCAAGCTCTAGACATGAGGAACCCTGAGATGAGATCCTGTGGAGCTGGGAGCAATGAGCAGGGTGAATGATCAGCATCTCCAAAGTGTCTGGTCCTGAGCAGCTCATGTATCCCAATACTGAGGGAGCCAAAATCACCAAGGAGTCCGTGTTTGCTTTGGAAAGTGTTGGCCTGGACACACGCTGATCCTGATAAATCAGAGTGCCTGCTAGGCAGTGCTGACTGCCAGCCCTCAGGCTTTCCCCTCCTTCCTTATGCACCACCACGGGCACACACACCTTGTGTTGAACTCCTGGCCCTGGGGCAGGCTCCCCCCAGAGATGGGTTTTCCCAGTACTATGTGACCCTGATCCACAAGGGACTCTCCCTTTCCCCACCCGCCTCCCAAATCCCCTCCCGCCCCCTTCCCCCTGGTTTATTGTGTTGCCCACGAGGCAGACAGTGCCACAGTGGTGGGGTTTGGGAGAACGTCTCTTCTCACTATGTCTTCCCAGCACCCTCCCAGTGTCTTGGAGAAGGGGGGCTTGTAGCTCCTCCTTGAGCCCCAGTGTCCATTGGGGGCTTGGCAGGCTGACTTAAGTCTGCTTCTTCTCCCATTCCTGCAGAGAAAGATTAAAAAAAAAAAAGCAGAGGATGAGAAGACTTCTCTGGAGAAGCTAACACATAGCCCTTCAAGGGCATCTCTCCCTACTGGGGACTTTAGACCATCCCAGCATTTTCCAGTGCTGGAGTTCCTGCTGCCTCAGGCATTGTAGAGACAATGCTTTCCCAGTGCCCACCCAGCCCTGCACCTCCCATATTTCCCTGCAATCCAGGCTCATGCCAGTAGTGAGTGCCCCTGCACTGGGTCAGCCTGGCTGCATGGGACCCTGGCAGTTTTGGGCAGAGGGCATTCCCAATCCCCAAATGTCATGGTCAAGCAAGGGGGATGGGACAAAGACTGAGAATTCCTGTGAGGCCAGGGAGAGTAAAGCAGGACCTTGGCCTTCCGCAGCACATTTCCCTTGTTGGCAGGTATGATGGAGGGACTTCTCTTCCTCAACTCAGCTGCACAGTTAACAGGGACCAAGTGCTCAGGGGTGCTCCCGTTTGGCTTGTTTGTAGCTTCCTGTGAGAAGGGTGGAAAAAGAAGGAGAAGGGTTTAGGAGACCCAGGAAGCAAGGACAACCAAATAAAAAGGGAAGCACAAACTGCGATGAGGTCAAAACTGATGTGACCAAAGATAATTGACACACCTCTGTCCACAATGGGACAAAGCCACAGGTGTACCCCCTCTTCCCCATGACACCCGGTTGCGGGCATAAGTTTGAGCCGTGAGAGAGGAAAAAGGGATGCATACCCCATTCTCAGCCTTGCTGGTCACGGCCAGCCCCAGGGCGGGCCCTCCTGCCAGTGACTGCTTCAGCTGCTCCTTTACTTCCGTCAGCTTGAGCTCCAGGTCGACGCGGCGCTCCTCCTTCTGCCGGCACCGCTCCTCCAGCGCAGCCACCCGCTGCTCCAGCTCCTGCAGCTTCATCCCTGCTGGCACAACGCACCCAGCTCAGTGCCTTGGCCTGGGGATGAGGCTACTGGGATGGAGAATCCACTCATCCTTCTGGATGGGGACACTAGATGGGGCTGCCAGCCCAGCAGTGTGCTGCAGCCAGCCCTGCTCACAGCCACGTGGTCACCACCAGCCCAGTGTCCCCGTGCCACCCCAGCTCTGCACCTCCCCACTGCGCCCTAGTGCCTTTGAGCAGCCGCAGTGCTCAGACGGCACCAACCTACCCGTGCTGCCCTTCATGGCCTCCCGCAGCTCCCGCTTCTCTTTCCGCAGCAGCATCAGCTCGCCGCGGATTGATGCTTTCTCCTTTTCCAGCTTCTCCTTCTCCGTCAGGAATCGCCGGGCATCCTCCTCGGCCCGGTTCTTCCCATACCTGTATTGGTTGGCACCTGCACACACAGGAAGAGCCCACAGTGAAGGCTGTGACCCTGCATGCACCGATGCCACCTGCGGTCCAGCTGAGCTGGCACGGCAAAACCCCTCACCCGTGTGCTGGGTCAGCTGGCCCCAACCTGGCTCTGGGAAACAGACCCCTCCTGCCCTGGCCGGACCCACCATGGAAGTTTGTGGCTGGGGACCCCCACTCACTCGATGCGTGCCTCTTCACTTTGACTTGTGGGTCCACCCGCCGCGACTTCTCGCTGCAGGAGGACGCGTGGCGCTTCACCTGGGCTCCTGCTGGCCGCCCGGGCTCCTCCTCAGCCTGTGTGGGGATGGGAGGGAGGGCATGCTGAAACACCCCTGAGGCTGTCACAGCCGGGCCAAGGCTCCCCAGGGCACCTTCAATACCCTGGCCACAGTAGTGGGAGAGGGTGAGAGTTGTCCTCACCTGAACCTTCTCATACGGGACGTCATCATACACCACACGGGAGGAGTCTGGCTGGTGATCCTGGGAGGAGCTGGCCCACCTGCAGAAGGAGAGATGGGGTCTTTCTTTCCAGGATGTCCTTGCCAGCTCCTCAGGTAGCCTTTCTATCTCAGAGGGATTCCTGCATTGCTCTCCCAGCTTCACTCATGAGCACTCTACCCTACCTTACCCTATCCTACCCATCTTAAGTCCCTCACCAACTTTGATGAAACACTTTCTGCTTTCCATCTTGCCCAAGGAAAACACCCTCCTGGGACACAACAACCCCTGGAACATTGGCTGCCACCAAGATGACAGCACAAAGCATGTCCCAGCCTGTACACTCTTCTAGGGAGCCGACAGGGCTAAGGATCACTATCCCCAACACAACACTCAGCCCCAGGCACAAGAGGAGGACAGTCTTACAAGTAGGAGTGCCTCACAGCCGTCACTATGTTGGCAATGGTCTCCACATCCACGTAGTCATAGTGCAAGGCCTCTGGTGCTGTCTTTGAGCCCGTCTCCACCAAGAGGAGACCCAGCCAGCGACCCAAGTCTTCAGAGGAACTTGCCTGCAGAAGAGAGAAAGGCTTGGGGTGCATCCCCAGCTCCCAGACCCTTGCCCTTGCTTCTGCCTCTTGATACAAAACCTTACTGTGTATGAATCACCTTCTGCCCACAAAAGGTGCATGCAAGACTTGCGAGGGTTCAAGAGAAAGCACACATGCAGGAATCCCAGTCTCAAACCCCCCAGCCACCCCCTGCAACCTGCCTGCCTCCCACCCTGCTCCAGCCTGCATGTACCTGGGGGTCTGCTCTCAGCTCCCCGAGATGATGCCCTGAGCTTCCTTAACGTGCCAGGGAGGGGCAGACAAGGCATGCTTGCATGGGAGTGTTGATCATCACAAGGGGTGCTCCCTCAGCTCGGCCCTCCCCACCTCATGGGCCCGGCACACCCTGCCTGCCCCGCTGCTCACCTCCAGCGCGGTCACCTCCTGCCCGTTGCGCAGGATGCGGAAGGCGAAGGGGTGTTTGGGGCCCAGCCCAGGGACCACCTCACAGCCCCGCAGGACGATGGCGTTCACGTGGGTCCGCAGGTCGGTGCGGTCCTTGTGGAAGTAGAGGGTGTTGCCCTTGAGGCGGCACCAGCGCTCCTTCCAGCACTGGTTAACCAGGACACTGAGGTAGCCTGGGGGTAACAGGGGGAGGGAAGGGTATCAGTGCCTGCTTGGCTGGAACTCAGGCAGGCTTTAACGAGACATGGCTGCCCGGAGGTTACAGCATGGCTCCCTGGTCATTCAGTCCTTCTGTGCCTCAGTTTCTCCCCAGAGAACCAGCTGGGACACCCTGGATGCAGGTGAGGTGCCAGCTCAGTATCACACAGTGCCCCAAGCCTGTTTTCTGGGACATGGGTGACCACTGATCCCTTCCCCACTCACCACAGGAATTTGCACAGCCAGGTGCTACACACTTTCACAGCCTGTGGCACTGTCACAGCCTTCCAGCAGATTGGTGACTTGTCCCCACCCCACCACCCGTTTGCCCCCTACAGCCATGCTGGGGGAGGGGGGGCGACAGATGTCACTTCCCACCGCTCCCACTCCCACTTGAGCTCCCACTCCCGTCTTTGCCCGCAGCCCACACGAACCACAGCAGGGGATGTCCTCCTCAGTGGAGGAGGTCTGTGTGTCCTCAGGGGAAGGCTTCTTCTTGGAGAAGCTGATGATCCTGGTGATCTTCTTCCCTGCTGCTCGGCTCATTGAGCCCTTCAGGTCAGCCAAGCCGCTCTTTTTGCCTTTCCCTGTAAGGACAGGATAGCTGTGTGCCCCCAACACACGTCCCAGCATTCCCCCTCAGTGGAGAGGATGCTCCCCAGCTGTGGTGCACACAGCTGGCTCTGGCTGGGGCGGGGGCCATACCGTGCTCGCCGTGCTCCCTGCGGGCTGCAGGGGAGCTGGTGTCACCCATGGCCACACTATCCGAGTCAGAGGTGTGCTTCTCCTGCGACAGCCTCTGCGGGGGGAGTGGAGCAGAACCTCGTCAGCAGTGACCCCCTGTGCAGCCCCCAGCAATGGCCACTGTTGGCCTTTGTGCCCTCTGCACAGGGCTGGGTTGTCCCCAAGCCCCATTCCTGTTCCCCTTCCCCAGAGCAGAAAGTGCTGCAGAGTTGCTGTGAGATTGGGAAGGGCTCCTTATGTAGCCCCAGGAAACTGAGGCTCCCCCAGCCCCTTGTTTCCCAGGCTTGGCCGTAGCAGCCCCACACAGCATCTTGGTAGGGCCTTTAGAAACCATCACCTTATCCAGGTCCATCTTGCACGGCATCACTGGGGAGGTGGGAGCTTCCATCCCACCTGCTGCTGGGCTGCTGGCTTCCTTTATCACCTGTGGAGATAGCCCAGCAGTCACTCAAAATGGACTGGAGGGCCAGGGCTGCGTGCTCTGGCTCGACTGCTTCACTGCCAGAGCCAGGCTGAACTATGGGGATAGATCCTCTACAGTTCAGGGCAGTGAGCCCTGCTCAGGGCACAAGCCTGGCTTGCCTGCGGGATTGCATACACCTTTGCCCCTTCAAAACTCCAACTGATTTTGTGGATTTTGAGAGGGATTTTGAAAATCTCAGACATGAGACTCTTGGGTCCCAAACTAGAGTCATCCTGCCAGCACAGGACATCTAGAGAACCCCTCATTTTACAGGCAGGCACAGCTTGGCTTATCTTGTCTGTGCAAAACGACCCTGTTCTCCCACATTTGGGGTAACAGCTGGGTTTGTAGTGTGCTCAGAGGCTCCTTTCCCACCCGCGGCCCCTTCCCCGCAGCCCCCACTTCCCGCCCCTGAACAAAGGCAGGAAAGGGCCATGGGGAAGAGGAGGGGGAGAGCAAACATCCCCACCCGCGGGGGCTATCAGTGCTGGAGACGCCCAGGCCCTGGGAAGCAGCTGGTCAGCCCCTCCAGTCGATAAGAGATGGGAGCCAAGCCCCATTCCCATTCCAGGGTGACAAGACCTTTCCCAGGGCAGCTCCCTCCCCACCTCAGCCAGGGAGGATGGCAAGGGGAGCTGGTGGTCCCCCGGGGAGAAGCAGGGGGCAGCTGTGGTACCTTCAGCCACTCCTCAGCCTGCTCCTTGCTCTGCACAGCCAGCACCAGTGCCTCGGCCCCCGGCAGAGAGAACCGCAGCTCGTGCTTCTTGCGCCGCCCATCCTTGGGGACATAAATGACATTGCAGGTGCCCAGGGGCACCTCCACATGTGGCTGCCGGTCCTTGGAGCTTTTGTAGCACTAGAGGAAGCAAAGAGAAATGCTCAGGGCTCAGATAAAACCTGCCTGGCTGGCTGTCATGCCAAGGGTCTCTCCTGGTCTGTCACAGGTGGCACAGATGGAGGTGGCTCAGGCTGTGCAACAGCCTCAGTAGCAGAGGCCAGCAGGCTGTCCTCTAACTCCGTGGTGTCCCAAAAATATGAGCCCTCCAAGGGAAGTGAGGGCAGCCTGCAGCATGTGCTGCAGGGCAGTGGCAGCCTTGGGGAAGGGTCTTGGCTTGGAAAGTGGTGTTTTGCTTCAGCTCAACCACCCTCATGACCCACCACAGGGTTTCTGTCCCCCACCAGCTCAGGCTCACCAGCAGTTTGCTGTCCCGTATGATGGTGAGCTGCTTGGCCCACTGTCCAAAGCGCTTCTTGCGCAACAGGAAACCACAAATCCTGCAATCCTTCACCAGGTTCATGGAGGCTTCCTCTGATGGCCACTGATGTGTCAGCTGCTGGCTCTTCCCCTCCTCCTCCTCCTCGTCATATGACTCGTAAGAGCTGCTCATGGCATCCGAGTCATTGTCTGGAAGGAAACAGGGGAGTCACCCCAAAAGGCTCTCTGGGGACCTGCCTGCCAGGCACGCTCACTGCCAGGGCACTGCCAGGCCTGCAGCACAGCGCCCGTGCTGGGTGCTGGGATAGATGGATTCCATGTTAGACTCTGGAAACAGCAGCGTTTGGCCCCAACCACCTCCATTTCCCTTTGAATCCTGGCAAGATGCTTGTGGGCCAAGTGCCAGTCTCAGGTGCATCTCTTTAGACCCCTGGGCTGGCTTATTTCTTTGAGAGGCTCAAATTTTGAAAGCCTGACTTCTACCCGCAATGGAGGCTGACATGCTGGCCCTCTGCCTCACACCTCCCAAACAGGGCACAGAGCAGCTGGGCTGTCTTTCCCCAGGGCATGAGAGCTGCATAGGCAGGAACATCCCTTCCCATGCTGGTGACAGACACAGCACCAATTGCATCAGCATGAGGGCTCTGGTTTGTGTGACAAACAGCACTTCACGCTCCTTGCTTTTTGCCCAGCAGCCTCTGGTTCAGCCAGTGGTTCTCCAGCCTCAACCTCACCAGCCCTGAGCCCAGTGCTCAAGTCCCATCTCAGGACTGGACTTTGCCAAAGCTCTCCCCTCTGTGTCAAGGGCACCCAGATACCTACATGAATTTTTCTGCTCCCCGTTTATCCTGGTGACAGGGTAGTTGCTGTCTGCATCCTCATAATAGCCATCCTCTATGGAGTTGGGGGGACTGGAGCTGTCTGCAGAGGAAGCAGAGGGAGCTGGGGCTGTTATACTCTTTTCCCCTCACAGATGCTCTGAGCAGTGAGCCTGTGAGCTGGGGCAGAGCCAAGCACACCCCCTAGGGCATCCCAGTCCCCCGTGGCCCTGACCTCTCCCCACACCCCATCCCCAGTCAAGCCAGAGCAAACAGCTCCTTGCAATAACAGTGCAGTGGGATGGGAAGAGAGCAGGACAGGAGAGATGCTTGTTCCTTCCCCAGGGTGAGCTGTCAAGCCCACCAAGGGCTGTGTGTTTTTCCAGGCAGGCAGGCAGGTGTGGGGATGCAGCAGGCAGCTTGTGGGACTCCCCCCACCCTCCTGGTGTCTCAGCATGGAGCAGGACTCACTGCGGGAGGTGATGTACTCCGGGGCCTTGCCAGGACCCAGGGGAAGGGCTTCCTCATAGTAATCCTCAGGTGGGGGAGTGGTGGGCAGCGGTGGAGCAGGGTCCACAGGAACCTACAGCAGAAACACCACCGGCATTATCTAGGCAGCAGAGAGGGTCATGGATTCCAGCAGGGGATGGAAAGGGGTCCCAGTCCCAGCCACAACCACTTCCCCATGCAGGTGCAGAGCAGACCTTGCAGGTGGGCAACCAGGGACTTACGGTTTTTGCTGCCTGGCTCCTTGCCAGCTCCAAGCCAACACCATCACTGGCATCCCCCTCCTCCTCCTGCATGTCTTGGAGGTCCTGCAGGTTACAATCTGCCCAGAGTAAATGGAGAGAGTGAAGAGAGCAGGAAATCACAGGTGGCCTCCACAGCCATGCCCTCCAGGGATCCCAAGGCAACCACCCATGGCCCTTCACTGTGAAGGTGCTGGGAGATGGGCATCACTGGCAAATTGGTGAATGGATTCCCTGTGGTTAGCCCCCAGACAGCTATGGAGGAGAGGGAGAAAGAGCCTGGGATGACAATGCCCATCCTGGACATAAGGATGCAGCTTTCACTCTCCTTTCCTGGAGGGAAGCAGCTCCAACAGGAACCCAAGGACCAGAACTGCATTCTCTCAGCGTGGCCCCGGGGCATCACTCCAGTGCAGCCACACGTACCAAACTCCTCAAAGAGGGACTCCACAAAGCTGGTGCCATTGCTCAGGGATGCTGTGTTGACGTACATGTAGTCCACATCCTTCCCTGGGAATGAGGGGAATTCTGTGAGTCTGGGGCAGGCAGGGTGGCTGGGGCAAGTACCCTCCTCCCCACAAACACTGACCCAAGGACACAGGACAGCTCACTCCACCACAGCACAGGCACTTCTCCAGTGCAGGAACCCAGGGAGTGGAGGAGCCCCAGGGATGCTGCTGCCCCACCAGGAGCACAGGAAGGGGGGAAGGCTGAGAAGCCCCAGGTGCACAGTCCTCCTGGCCTTCCCGCGGAAACTCCTGCGCTCAGCAGAAACTGAGGCAGGAAGAGCTCTGCAGAGTGGTGTTTCCGCAGGGAGCAGCCCCCCTGCTGCCATGGCAGGGCTGACGCCAGGCTCTGCTCCTGGGGCAGGGAGGAGCTGGGAAGTGAAAGCAGGGAGCAAAGTGCTCTGAGAGTGCTGGTAGGTGCTGGGCTCATCCCTGCCTTGCAGAAGATTTTCCCTGCCCTGCTGGAGTTGTGGTCAGGACCTTCAAGGGCACCCACTGCCCCTGGGAACAGCCACTGAGCACCACAGGACAGGGACACAGACCTGCAGGTGGCTGTAGCTTCTGCAGGATGGTGGAGACAGCCAGCTTCTTCTCCTGTGTGGTGGCACTCAGGTACTCATGGTCCAGCAGCTTGAGCAAGATGCTGAGCTCTGGCAGGAGCTGGTCCAGCACTGGGGAGAGCAGGAAAAAGCCCATGAACAAGGGGATATTGGGATGTTGGCATTAAGACAGCAGAAGGATGACCAGACCCCAGGATGAGGGTTTTTCCCAGTTAAGTGCACACGTGGTCCTTCTATGCTCAAGCTCTTCCACCTGCACGCAAACTCCAGGATGCAGCCTGCTGAGCCTGTGAATGAAAACACCAGCTCCACAGGCTACTGGATCTCTGTCAAAGGGCTCAGCACACATTTTTTCCATGCTGATGAAACTACACCCCTGTCTGCTTCATCATGCATTATTGCTGCTGGTGCCCATTTGCTGGGAGGTGGCAGAGGGAAGGAAGGAAAGGAAACCTAGGTGTCACTTGCAGAGCCAACTGGCCATGCCAAGCAGAGATGTTCTCTGCCCCCATCTGCTGGGGGACATTCATATTCCCCTGCTGTGCTCAAACCATCGGTTTTTACAAAGCAAAAGCACACTGCAGCTCTGGGGTCCCCATGTGGTAAGGCTCCCAAAATCACTTGGATGTTTCCATGTCAGAGCAGGTCTACCAAAAAAATCATCACCGAAGGCAGTATTTATAGTGATGGCAGCAGCTGACCAACAGCTTTGGGAAAACATGTTGTCCATGGATGGGAAGGACTTAACAAGGCAAGCTCTGGACTCCAAATCATTCATGAGCTCCCACACCCTCACTTCTTCACGTGCACCAACATCCTCATCCCAGGTCTCTTCCTGTACCTAATCTCCTTCAAGCAGGATAAGACAAAACTGAGCTGGATCCAAAGCCAAACTTGTGTTCTGCCCATGACCACACATCTGCACAGCTCCACTGGCCCCCAGGGCAGCTCCCGAAGAATCCAGCACCTGAGATGGCCTGAATCAAAGGCCAAGCTCAGGGACACTGGCAAACCTGCAGCAATGGAGGCTACAGAAGGTGAAAAGAAGGAGCTGAAGTTTCTTCCAGTGCAGGCATGGGCAGGATCCCTTTTCTCGGTAGCAACTTGAAGTTCTCAGAGCACAGCTGCGGTGGGACACAGCTGGATTTGGGTCTCCAGGGACAGAAGGAGAGGCCTGGGGTCACCACAGAGGCAGCCTGGATGTGTGGACTTAGGATGGCTTGCAAGGAGGGGTGACTGTGTGCCCCATTAGCACTGAGCATTGGAGACATCCAGCTTGGGCTGTCCCTGTTCCCACTACTCTGCTCCAGCCTCTGCCAGGGAAAGGGGCTCAGCAGAGCAGAGCTGGGCAGCAGTGAGGGCTGGCATGGGGTATATTTCCCAGGGGAAGGGCAGGATGCTGTGTTGCTGATGGGATTCTCCATACTCATGTATAAGGAGCATGGAGCGAGTCTGGCACTGCTGCCCAAAGCAGGGACAGCCCAGTGATTCAAAGTGTGATTCAAAGGGTTTTGGTTGAAGGGGAGCCCAGCATGAATGAGCTGAGGTGTATCAGTGCTCAGCCAAGATAAGCCCCCAGGCAGGGAGACAGTGTGCCCATTCCCAAATTGTCACCTTCCCAGGATGCGAGGCAGGATGCGGCTCACAAGTCTCTTCCTGCCTCCCCAGCTTCTATCTCCACAGACCTTCTGTTTCCTCCTCCCTCCCCAGTGCCAAGCTAAACAGCAGCCTCAGCCCTTTTGGCCAGAGCAGCCCTGCCAGTGCCCATCCCCTGAGGGCAGGCCAAACCAGGACAGGTAGTCCCAGGCAGTCTCAGCACTGTCCCAGGAGGAACAGGTAAGCCTGGGGAGCTGTAAACATCCCCCCGACCCTGGGGAAGGATAATGCAACCACAGGGAGTGAGACTCCTGCTCCTTGAGCTGGAGTAACATCCCACAGCTGATAGGCAGCCACAGGACCCAGGTCCTGCTGATGCTCTGCTCACTGGCCCTCTCCAGCACACACCTGGCTATGTGAGAGCCTTGTGCATGATGTGTGAGGGTAAACACCCATCTCCCATGACCCCTCTGCAAAGGCAGGAAGGGAGGGAAGAGGTGCAGATCCCGCCTGGGATGTTTGCAGACTGCTGCACAGGCAGGACAGGAGCAGGCTCCTGCTCAGCAATGTCATGATGGTCTCCAGGCCAGTTATCTTCCCCTGCAGGGCTTGGCTAGGCAGGGGACTAGCAAGGAAGTATCTGTGATAAAAATCAAGATTTCCTCTGTCCATCCAGAACCTGCAACCACCTAGAGAGTCACCCACCTTCCTGCTGCCAGGCTCTCACCTGTCCTTGAGCTTCCACAGAGGGGATGGGAGCCATGCACACTGCCTACACTGGCTTCCCACAGCACACTGAAGCTCAGGCAGGGATGTTCACCAACATTCCTATGCCCATAGCACACTAAAGGTCAGGCCACAATGCTCTCCAGCATCCCCATCTCCTGCCACATGTAGGATATCTCCCATCACGGCCACCAACTCTTGTGTCAGGGCTCTAGGCCAGCCTGAGGCAAAAGGACAGGCAGGTTTCTATTAATAGTGCCAAAGCAGGCAGTGAGGGGGGTGAGGAGACCCTGCTGCACACAAGAACCGAGGGTGTCTGATAAGCCAGACCCATGGCCCAGCGTGGCAGGAGGGTGAGCTCACCAGCACTGCCCCGAGCGCCGGCGCTGAGCTGGGCACACGCGGCACGGCAGGCGTGGAGCGAGCTCTGAAGGCGCCTTTGTTTCCCCCCCAGCTGAGCTGTCCCCTCCATCTCCCTTGTTAAACATCCTCCAAAATACAAGGGGGAGGGAGGGGGCAGTCAAAGAGGCCTGTGATCCCAGGAGGGCACACAGCCTGCTGAGCTGAGCCTCTGCCTGGGGGAGCGGAGGGAGGGAAGGAATTAATTTCCAATGCTCATTAGGCTTCCAGTCTAAAGAAGGTTAATGGGGTGGCTGCAGGAAGCAAGGGGAGATTGCTCCAGGGAGGCAGCAGTGGATGATGTGACTAACCCAAGGTCGCCTGGCAAGCAAGGACCATAATGTCATTCCTGCAATAGCTGGTGGGAGTGGGCACAGACGCTGCACAAACAGCATCCGGGTCCACGCCATGCCAGGCAGGAGACCTGGATCCGGAGCTGAGAGTGGGCGCTGGTGTCAGTGCACAACTCTGTCCTTGGGGGCTCCGAGTCCGGGGACAAGGGTGGCAGCAGGACATCAAAGGGCTCCTGGAGGAGGTCGGATATCAGAGGGGCCATGGGCACTGAGCACGTGACACAGCCAAAAAGGGACCTTGTGTCCCCCGCCTGTAGAACTCTGGGACACCTCCGGCCTTCCGCCTGCCTCTGGTGCTGACAAATGGCTCCCACCTGCTGCTTTCCTCTGGGGTTTCTTTTGCAACTGAAACCATGTGGGATCACACAGCTGAGAAGCTGCACACAGACATCCCAGGATGGCTCCTGGAGGAGCCTCCCCTCCCAAAATCCCACTCCTCTCCGTGTTTGCAGTCTGTCCCACTGCTATGGCAGAATGTGGATATGCCCATGAGCCATGGCAGCAGATGGCTTTAGCATTAGCTAACAGGGCTGGATGGGCTGGGGGGGCCCAGGGCAGGTTTGCTGGGATGGGGTGAGCCGAGGGACCAGCACCAGGACACTACTGTCATCTAGGACAATGGGGCAGTATTTCCTCTGCTGCTAAATCCTGCCCTAGAAGCAGCACCAAGCATGGTGCTGGCAGAGGAGCTTCATCCTCTCCAGCACCCCACCACCTCTCTCCACCCTGCACCCAGGCCAGTTCTATTTTTAGACTCCAGAAGTGCTCCCCCTCCTCAGGGACCAGTTTTCACAGCACAGAGATAAGAGTTTGGACACAGCCTGCAGTAGCAGAGCCTGTCTTCCCCTCCCCGGCCTCAGCTCCATCACAGAAGCAAAAATCAGGTCTTGCTCCAGCAACCTGCAGAGAGGAGGAAGAGGAAGAGGAGAAGGAAGTTCCAGCCAAGCCAAAACAGGAGTTTCCTGATGTACAGACTCAGCTTTTAGAGGGGGAAAGATAAGACAATCACATGGAGTTTTCATCCCAAGAAAAGCCAGTCTGCAGCCTGAGAGAGCCCTGGGGAGGGGAGATGCTGGAGGAGATGCTGAATCACAGCACTGTAATGCAGTGGGAGGTGCACAGGGACCTGCCCCTGGCAACGCTTCCTCCCGCACCAGGTGATGGCTGGGCTTGAGAGGGACTGGGGGGAAATCGGATGCTGGGAGTAACAGCCATTGTTTGTAGCTAAAATAAAGCCCAAGCACAAATAAATCCTTCCTGTTGGCATAGGCAGGGCCCTGGGACGCCCTGCCTGCCTGCACAGGGCTCCTTACATCTGCCATTGGCAGTACACAAATGTTTATAGCTCCTGGGATGCCACAAATAGGTGGGGTGTGGGCTGGGCAAGGGTCTACCCCAGCACCCAGTGACACCCCAGCCTCAGGAGGATCCCTGAAGGGATGTCCCTGTGGGACAAACAGACCCAGCACTGCCAAAGGAGCTGTTTGCAGCACACAAACCATGCTGACCTCTCCAAGGGCTGATATTGAGCCACCCAGTGCCAGGATATGCCTCCATAGGTATAGGCATGCCCCAGCATAGGCATCACTAGAGGGGTGTTACGCAAAGTGGGTGCTGACAGTCCTCTCCAGCCCCAACTTCCCACCCCAGCAGAACCAGCTTTCCCCCACTGCCGCTCTTTGAGGAAGCCCCTGGCCTCCTGAGCAATTTGCTGAGCTCTCAGGGCAGTTCCTGTTCTCATTCCCATTCCCGAGGAGGTTTCTTTCCAACAGGGAGGAGGCAGGTGCACAGCCAGTGAGGAAGTGCCTTGGGGAGGTGTCACGGCGTTCCCAGAATTGTTCCTTTGTGCAGGAGACAGGAGGACAGAGCACTGCCTGCACCCTGCCTGCAGCCACTGCTCCTCTGGTGTGGGCAGGAGTGCCCTGCCAAGCGGGCAGCACTCAGCCTCCGGAGATGGCAGGGCCTGACATCCAGGCTCTGCTTCCCTGCCAGCCATCACCTGCTGGGAGTGGGGCAAACTGGGATGGGCTGGGGGGGCAGGAACACCAGCCTGGAAAGTACCTCCTCCTCCAAGTCTGTACAGCTATGGAGCAACTTGGCTGGAGGGGTTTTAGGGAAAAGCCAACCATTAATGATCACACTTGAGCTCCGGCAACATCCTGTAACAGTGGAAGATTTGCTAAGGGGCCACTCTGTGCACATGAATCATCT
Source organism: Formicarius rufipectus (assembly GCA_013399695.1). NCBI lineage: Eukaryota > Metazoa > Chordata > Aves > Passeriformes > Formicariidae > Formicarius > Formicarius rufipectus. The sequence goes on from VXAU01004838.1 coordinate 1,743,143, forward strand.
CCTCCCTGGAAACAAGGGCCCCTTGAGTGGGGCGGATGGGGGGAGCGCCTCTGGCTCAGCATCCAACAAATGTCAGCAGGAGCTGAGCACTTGGGACTGGCTCCTGCGTGGCCGGGAGCCCTCCACCCTCCCTGGCTCTCCAAATGCCCCAGCTGGTGCCTCTTCCCACCCTTTGCTGTGATAACTCCCTGGAATCTGCCAGCCATCCCTGCTTCCCCTGCAGCTCCCAGCTTGGGTGCTGGCAGCATCCCTGAGCATTGTGGAGCACGAGGTGAGCTCTGATCTTCCCCAAACTCTCAGCACCTCCCTGCTGCCTCACCCCTGCCTCTGGCACCCCCCACACCCCACCAAGCCAGGCTGCAGCAGGCAGAGCAGCAATGCACATCTCCTGGGGACCTCATCATTGTGACCTCGCCATAACTCATATCCTTAGCTGATAACCTTGAAAAATCAGTCTCGGCAGATGAACATGAAACCTGTTTGCTCAAGGGAGCAGAAGATCCCCCACTGGTTCTGCCTCCCAATGCAGTTGCCTGCTGGCTTTTCTCCTTACAGGGTTTTCAGGGCCCCTCCATCCCACTCTAGTCCTGGGTGAGGGGCTGATTAGCAACCAGAGAGGTTTGGCAGCGTGAAGGGTGCCCTGGCTGTGCCTCCTGAGCCTCCTTCATCGGTGGCCCCATCTGCTCCAGATGCAACCTCAGTGCTGACAGCAGCTTGAGGGGATTCCTCTCCCCGCAGAACTCCAGTAGCCCTACTCCAGCTGCTTTCAGCAGAGCTCATAGAGGGCTCCTGTGCCTGTCCCATTGTCTTTGCCAGCAGCAGCTCATCTTCCCAGTATAAACAGCTCTTCCCAAGCCCTCCTGCCTTACCCTGGCCCCATGTGCAGAGGAGTTTCTTGGAGTTCTCACCACCTCCCAGAAAGGGGAGAAGACCAAGGGCAGCTGTGGCTCTGCCCAGTGCACCCAGCCAGGCACAAGGGAATAGGATGCAGAAGCAGAACTCCAAACATCCCCATCTGAGTGCAGTTTTTCCTGAAGTAGAAACAGTTTCACACCCTCCACAGAGTCTTAAACTAGGAAACAGGAGTCTTGAATAGAGGGAAATGTAATTACAGGCTGACGGATCTCACAAAGGGCAAAGATTATCACCTGCATTCATGCCCCCTGCCAGCTCACACACTGCAGCAACCATCACTCACTCTGTGAGGCCAGACAAGCCTCTTCTCTATGTAACTGGATTAATGGAGAGACTGAAAAACATGCAGATCCTGGCACTTCCCTTCCCACCCAACCCAGTGCCAGCAGCATACCCCTCACAGGGCATCCTAGAGGGATGGCTGTGGAGTGCCACTGAACCTCCAGGCTGAGCCCAGGCTCTCCTGGTGATGCCCACACTCAGGGCATGGCTGTGAGTGGAAAATCTTCCCCTCGGCACCAGGAACTCACCCTGCACACCCCACTTGGCTCCCCAGCCCTTGGGCAGTGACTCACCAGCAGAGCTATGGGGCATCACAGGAACTGAGGCTCTCTGCATGGAATCACTGCTGGGAGAAACCCTGGGACAGCCCTTGTTGGGCTGCAGGGTATGTCTTTCATCACAGCTGCTTCACAGGTAGTGCAGGTAATAATTAACAGGCTGATTAAATTACCCACAACCATCTCCTGCAACCCAAGCAGGTAATGACCCCCCAGTGCCCTGTGCTGCAGCAGGACCTCTCCTCCAGAGGCCATTCCCCCAGCGTCACAGCCCTTTCTCTGCCTCCTGGAGAAGTCTATGGCTGTTTGCTTTAGCTCACCAAAAGCAAACTTTATCCCTCTGACCCAAAGAGGCTGAAGCTGCCCCCATCCCAGAGGAGTAGTAGGTGGTTTCTGGGTCACCCCCTCTTACTGCTGTGCACAGCAAGATGTTGAACAAATAAAGGCACCAAGGTGAGATATCTTAGAGTGACCCCAGGCAGGGCATGGGCAGCTTCCTCCCTGTGCCTTCTCTGTCACAGACCCCTGAACCCTGGGAGTGCTCCTAACCCCAGGTACAAGCTGTTTCAGCTCTGCAAATTGACATAGACCAGATTTAGTACTTCCAGACTACATTTCAAAACTCAGTGCCAGGCTCAGCAGGCACATGGCAGGATGCTCACCCAGCCAGCCTGGAAGCAGAGCTCAGAGGCTCCTGGCTGGAAAACACATTTAAATAATGAATGAAAAAGAGAGGTTTGAGATGCCCTTTAAAGGAATAGTCAGGCAGGGGCAAGACCTGCTGAGTAATGTATAAAAAACAAGCTTCAGGCAGAGGAGAGATGTTAGGATTACTCAGAACCCAGAATAAACTGTGCGTTCTCCAACCAAAATTTTGGTGTCGGCCTTTTCCAAACAAACTCTGCAGCACAAGGAGCAGCAGGTTGGCCTGGGCTCCCCTCCAACACTGGGAGAGGCCCTGGAATGGGTGCCACAACCATGTGCCCACCCCTGTGACCACCCTCCATGGTGGGTAGAGCGCAGGGAAGCCTCTCTGGGTCATACCTTCTTGCCTGTGGCTGTCTTGGAGCTGTGGGGACCTGAAGCTCTCACCTCTCTGTAGCTTTTCATCTCCATCAAACCTCAGCCTCCAGGACAGCTGGAATTACAGCTAGTAGCAGGCATTGTAGTGGCAGCACCCTGGTGCTGATGCCAGCTGTCCAGTGGGCATGTCCTTCTCACTGCCCTGCAACCAGGCAGGCATGGCCATGCCAACACCCAGGGCTGGATTCAGCCCCCACATCTTCAAAATGGGCACCTCAACCCTGCTGCTGGTGGTGGAAAGATCTCTGTATTCCAAGATCTCTGTGTCCTGTACGTCCCCCTTCCTCAGAGCCAAGATCCAAAATGCTTTGAATGCAATACTGGCCCACAGGAGTGAAATGCAGGAAGGTTGGCAGGGCTGACACATCTTCCTAGGATGAAGGTTGTGTCTGGACCCTCAGAAGGAGAGCAGGGTCCAAGACCCTCCTAGCAGCATGATGGGCAGGGCTGATGTGGGATTTGCAGGAAGGAGCTGGTGGATCAACCATCCACTTTCCCAAATGCTTTCAAGAGCATAGCATGATACAGACACATTTTCAGAGGTGGTGCGAGGAGAAACCATAGACCCCTTGTGGGGAAAATACCTCTGTGGACCTGAGGAGAGGGAGATGTACATCTGTCACCCAGCAACCAATGTTTGTACCCCTGCCCTGACCTCAAAAAATGCCCAAGAGTTCTGGAGCCGTGCTGGGCAGGCGTCCTTCCTGCCTGGTGAGGGGTTTGGGACCCTCTCAGTGGCCACCTCAGCCCTGTCCCAGTGTTCCCAGGCTAGCGCAGGCAGAACACAAGAGAGGGTCTCAGTGTTTGGGGGTCGGGGGACCCTCAGTGAGCAGGATAAGCGTATTTTCTCAGCTGAGAACAGCCCTTCCGTTTCCTTCCCTGGCCAGGCTCCGCCGGGAGCATCAGGTGCAGCAGCAAGGCCACCATCCAACAGCGTTTCCTACCCACTTAACCCCTGCAGGGTAGGGCTGGACGGGCAGGACAGCCGGTTTATCCCAGCAGGAATGTTGACAAGCTTGAGCAGGGGAGGATGAGACTGACTGCTCTGGTTGCTGCTGATGGCTTCTCCACTGCTGGGACTGGTTCACCCCTACCTGCTTGTAACTCCAGGACACAAAGCCAGCTATCAAACCTGTTGCTGTGTAACTTCTATTCGTAGCTCTGTCCTTCATGACCTCGGATTCTGAAAGTGTTTCCCAAAACTTTGGACCGTACATACAGTGGGCACTTGAATCCGCTGGAAAAGGAGACACAATGGGGCTGTCCCCCCATCACAAAGTTGGATGGGTTTAATGTTCAAAAACCCCCAGAAGAAATCCAAAGCCATTCTTCAAACTCCTCCTTGCACATCTTCTGCTAATTGCCAGCAATCAGAACATACCAGCATCTCCCAGAGCTCTCTCTTATCACTTCTAGGATCACACACACATGAAACCCACTTCAAAAAACAAAAAAAGTATTTTGAGCATGGAAACCCCTTGCAGCAAAGCTCTGGTTTTGTTCCAAACTCTTACGAAATGTCAGTGTTTTCCCTTGCCTGCCAAAGAGCTGGCTTTGATGTGATGGGAGGCATATCAGGAGCAGAAATGGAAGGGGCTCCTGCAGCAGTGCCGTGGGAGGAGGCCCAAAGATGTTATTTTCATCTCTCCCCACTGCAGAGGCTGCAAATCATCAGCCAAGCATCCACACAGGGACCTGAGCTCCCCAAATGCCGCTGCTTTTAGCGCCTCAGGGTGATGACAGGCTGCTGCTGGCTGCCAGGGTGCCCTCCCTGCTCTATTCACCTCGTGGGTGCCCTGGCAGAGGTGCCAGCCCCTTGTTGGTGCAGGGCTGGCAGTGACCATGCAGAGTTCCTTGGGAGGTTTCCAACTCAATTGTTGTGCTGCTGCCCTGGAAAAGTGAAATTTTATAGATATTTTACAGGATGGAGAGTTGTGTCATTAATTTTAAGATTCCTTTTATCCAGGAGATGTGTGTTCCTCAGGAGAGAGCTTTAGCTGTGCCAGACTAGATAGTAGGGAAGGGTTAAGGGGTTAGGACATCAGTCTGGGATGCCAGAAACTGCTTCAAGCCCCTACTCTGCTGAACTGTTATCATCTGTCCCCAGCAAGTTATTTGGCTACTGAACAACAGGCAAATCTTGGGTCAAACCCAGTGTTCGCTCTCTGTCCTGCTCTGAAAGGGCTTCCCACTGTTTGGGATGAGACAACTTCTTCAAAACCTTAAACAAAGTTTTCCTGGGCAGGGATAAGAACCTCCTGCCAGCTGCCAGGCACATCGCAGCTCAGTTCTGCTCCACGGCAAAGGGCACGTCAGCCTCGCAGCTCAGCACATTTGCACCGGAAAACAGCATTTCCAGGTCAAGAGCAAACGCGGGGGAAAGAGGCAGGTTTTCCAGCCATCCCAGGCAGATAGGACAGTCCCCAGGGTTTGTGGCTGCAGGACACTGCCCCCGCAGCAGCCTCCTTCCCCTCTCCGGCAGCCGCTCTGCAGCAGGCACCCGTGCAGGGCAGGCAGGTCTGTGCCCCTCCAGACCAGTCAGACTGGCTTCAGCAGCGATCCAGCACCTCCACTGAGACTCATTTCCCTGGTTAAGGACAATGCTACACAGAGAGGGATATTGGAAGATCTAGAGGGGCAAATGACTCCAGCGCTTCCCTGCTCCACTCACACCAGCATCCCTGGGGCCGCCCTTCCACCCCACTCTGCGCAGCACTACGGGGCTGGGACAGCCCGAGGGGGGCTCAGCCCCTTCCCCACACGCCCCCGGGCTATAAACAGGCGGTGGCCCCGGGCAGCTGAGTTTCCAGCGGAAGGAATGGCTGCAATGCGGAGGAGAGCTCGGCACTTGCCTGGCTCACTAACAGCTGGCCCGCTCTGTGCTCCTCACCCGCTCCGCACCCCTTGCACCGGCGGGATTCCTGCTGCCAGCGTCGGGCGGCAGGTCAGGAATGATCCCGGCTCCCTCCCACCAGTCCTGCAGCCTCCCCATTCCTGTGGGCGAGCTGGAGCCAAGTTTATCCCTGACACATCTCCAGCGGCTTTGCTGGATTTAGACCCCAGATAAGTTTGGTGCAGGACCTAAATTCTGGGGCCACAAAAGGTCAGAGAGGAGACACTAATGAGGAGAAGCACTGTATGAGCACAGGCCTGTTAGAGCAAAGGCTCTGGCACAGATTACCTCCCACATCACATGCTGTGAACTGTGTTCTCTATCAGCACAACCTGAAATGACTCCGCCAACAGCCCACAGCCCCACTTCCCCCAGTTAGTCACTGGTGTAGAGCTGAACCCTGCACTGGGTGCTTCCCAGCCTGCTGGGGAAGGCAGCAGGCTCAGCTGAAGCATTGAAAGCAATGAAGAAGCTGGCAGATAATAAAGTCAGGATATACCAGGGCCTGAGCAGAACTCCAGGTGAAGAAAGGGGCTGCAAGAGGCTGAGAACGGGACACAGAACTCCTGCACACCACCAAACCCACCATCCCTTGCACTAGGGAAGGGAGCCTGGAGAGACCACCCCACCTTCCCTCTGCGAGTCACAGCTTCCAGAGGGATCCAGTGGCTCTTGATGATGAGCAGGAGGGTCCAGAGGAGGTTTACATTAGCAAAGAGCCATCCAGGTGCCAACAGCAATTAATCACAAGCACTCAAAACAAAGCAGGCAGGCGCTGCTGCCACTATCATAGCAGGCACCAGCAAGGGGGATTAAACAGCTGAGTGGCTCTTCCCTGGCAGGGCCAACCTGTGGAGAGGCCAAACTATGCTCAGACACATCTCCATGATGCTTCCACAGTGTGCTGGACATCAGCTGCCACAAGGTCCCAAATCTGACTGTTGTGGTGGACTAAGATTCAAACAGGGTAACCTCCCATCAGCGCACACAGCAGAACAGAGAAGGCGAGACCCTCAGCTCTCCTCTGTCCTTACTGGTGATGTTCTCTGGGACCTTGAAGAACAGGTCTGGCATCACATGTCATTTGACAACGCTCCTTCTCCTGCAACAGCACCCTCCTTCAGAGCTGGCAAAGGTACCCTGGCTGGCAGGCAGGGCAAGCTGCAGCCACGGGGGAAGGCTGTCCCTGTCACCAGCCCTGTCCCCTCCCGGGCTGCAGGGCACTGACAACTCTGAGCACTGACACCATGAGCAATGTTTCCACAAGTCTCAAAATCCTCATAACTGTATTTCCACTGCGGAAACGCCACCCCATCCTTTTACATCGGCAAGGGGAACTCTTGACCCCTCGGTCTTTCTGGTGCTGACCCACAGCTGCAGACACAGCACTGGCTGAACCAGCATGGGACTGCAGCGTGCTACCAGCCAGCAGAGCCAGATTGAGGCCCCTGCCTGCCCTGTTATCATTTTTGGCTGTTGCTTTTGTAGCACCTCCAAGGACAGGTCAAGGGCCAGGACCCCCATGGTACATCATGTCACCACCTGCTCCTCCTCTGCACTCCCAGACTACTGCTCAGCAGCAGCAAGTAGCAATCCCCCTGAAAGCTTTCCTCTGCTCCCTCCAGGGACCTGCCAACCCTCGCAGAAAACCAGGACCTTGTCTTCAAAGTTGGCTGAAAGCCCTGGCAGGTTTATACTTATCCCAGATCAAAGCCTAACAGCTACGTGAGCCCGATGCCACAAGCTGCAGGCGGGAATCACACAGAAGTGGGAACGCAGCCACTTGGCAGCAGGGTGGGGATCAGGCCCTCTGTGGCTTTGCGAGACCACCAGCGTCTTCCCCAGATAGGAGAACCCTCTGAATCTGATCAGGTTCATCTGGAAATGTCAGCTCCCTTTCTACAACCACAATTTCCCTTAACAAGTGCTTACACCCTATAGACTTCCTTGCAGGCTGCAGGCTTTTTACCCATTGAAACTGGTACCAGTTTATCCCCCAACTGGTTCTGCCGCAAGACTGGTGTGGGGCAAAGGCGCCCTGGGAGCTGGGTCCCATATCGATCCGGTGAGACGCACCCGCTCGGCTGGGACGGGATTCGCGACGCAGGGATGTTCCCTCCCTGGAACTGGGATGGGGCAACCCTTCTACCCTCCGCGCCGTGCTCCGGGGGAAGGGGATGCCCGTCCCGTCCCGTCCCGTCCCCTCTTACCGCTGAGCCGGTCCATGGTGCCGGAGCCGCGGGCAGCACCGGCAGCCCCGGGAGCCGCGGGCGGGCGAGTGTCCCGGGCAGCAGCCGCCCGGCGGGGCCGGCTCTCGGTTCGGAGCGGCCAATCCCTTCGTCCGCCCCTCCCTCGGTGCACGGCAGCGCCGAGCACCGGCACGGCCCGGCACGGCACCGGGAGACAGCCCGGGAGGTGGTCCCAGCCGGCAGCACGGGCGGAAAGGTTGTCCCCAGCGATGGGGACCCTTCATGCGCAGTCTTGCAGCGCCCACCTTTCACGACCCCGCTTGCGCGGCTGGGGGTGTTCTGGGGTTCCCCACATCCCCACCAGGTGCTGTCGCGCACTGGGTGTTGATCATCCTCAGCGACACGCGCTGTGAAGGGTGAGGGTCTAGAATGGGGCACCTCCACCTGCCTGCGGGCGTTGTTGTGTTGGGCAAAAAAACCCGAATTCCCACACACAAAGGCACATGCTGCAAGCAAGCACAGCTCCCCCTTACTGCTCAGTCCTTGCTTCCCCCTCCCCAAAACCCCCTCTACATCTGCCCCTTCCTGATGTCCCCTCATGTGCTCGGCCGCGGTGCTCACGCCACTGTCACTGTCCCTCTCTCAAGGGAGGCCTGGGCTCGGGAGACTTGTGGGGAGAGAGCATCCCACCTGTAGCAGGAAGGACAGTGGCTCCTGGCACCCCCAGGACAACTAGACCTGCAGCTGAGCCCTCTGGGGTCAGCAGGTTGTGACAGAAATGTGGTTTCACACATATACCCAGTTATTGCTTCAGAAAGCAGCAGGTGAAGTATCAGTCGTGCATTAGCAACTGGCCTCGAGGAATTCCCCGTTTGCGACACACTCAGCCCAGGATTGCTATGAGGCAGCAGCCCCTCTGACCCCTCCCTGACCAGCTGGGACACAGTTCCTGCCCGGACACTGCTCCCTGCCTGGGCACTCGTTGCTGGTGCCTCCCGTTTGGATCAAGCCCTGATTTTCTGTTGTAATGTGGGATCAGCTGTGCTCAGGGCATGGGGATGCTCATGAACCAGGGCTGCCAACACTGGCAGGCTCTGGCTGCTTTGTGACTGGGAATTGCAGAGCAAATGAGAGCATGGGCTCAGGTAGGGACAGCTTCCAGGGCAGGTGCAGACAGCTGGGTACTCTGCACAACCCACGAGGGACCCGTGGCATGTCTGCTGCCCCAGAATGGCATGAGTCAGAGAGGCTGCTTTGGTTCTGGGAGGCAGGCACTGAGCCCTGCCTCATTTTCCCCACCTTTGCCACTGAGGCCATCGTGGAGAACAGTTATTTACTGTCCATAAAATGCTTTGAAAATGAAAAGACTCCTGCTGTTGTCTTATTATTGTTATTAATAATACCCTCCAGGCTTTATTACTGAAACTGCTGCTGGAGATGGAAGTTTCGTGTAGACACACAGCTGAGCTTGATTTAGCGAGCCCCAGTTTGTATAACAATTATAAATAAAATCGGTTCAATTAGTGCTGCTCTAAAGCAGACAGGAGTCATTACCACGACAATATTGCCATTTCCACCTCAGTCCCCAGCCCCTCCCATGCTGGTGTAAAGTTCCAGGAGCTGGGGATGCTGCTAATGGGCGATCTCCTGTCCCGAGTTCCCCACACCCTGGCAAACCTCTGCAAACATCTGTTTAGTCACACAGGAACCTGGTGATGCCCTTTTGGGCAAAGCTGAATGGCAGGGGGAGCTTTCAATCCACTCAATGGGAGACAGAAGGGGGGACCAGAACAGGTAGAAGCAGAGCTGGCACATGACACAGTGAAGGCAAGACCCTTGCTGTACCCTTGGAGAAACACTTTTGACCCAGCTCCTTTGGAGATATCCTACAGCCTCCCAGACTGTTTGTGACTGTTCAGTCCTGTCACATTCCTGAAAATTGTGATGGACAAGCAAATAGGAAACCAGAGCACCACAGACACCAGGAAAAATGTTTGTGTGGAAACAACCTTATTAGTTTTATGAAAAAAAAAACAACAGAAAAAACAATCCCAATAGTTTGCAGTAGAGGGAATGGTGAACGGCCCTGGGAATGCCCTTTACTCCTATAGGCTTGAAGAGGGATTCAACAGGGACTCAGGCATCTGTGATGGGGTAATTCAGGTAAACTCAGAAGGGGTTCAGCAGTTAGTGGGACTGGCTTTCCTGGCTCCCCACCTCTGGTCTTTCCCTCGGCTCCCAGCTGGAATATCCCCACCACTCCCACATGGATGCTGAGGTCTTGGAGCCATGGTGCTGGGTGCATGCACACCTGGACTGGGCACACCAGCATGTCCTCTCTCAGCCCTAGATAAACTTGAAGAACAGCAAGAAACTGAACAAGGAGGTGGCTTTGGCTATTTCATATAAGAAGAGCTTGGTTTTGGGATGGCCTGGAAAGCTGCTGTTCCGGAACCTTGGGAGGGTAAACTGGCAATATGGGGTTTGCAGGAAAAGCCAACAGCCCTGGAGGAATCAGGGCTCAGGCTCTTGCCATGGCCACGGGGGCGCACCCTGCTCCCCATGGGGTCCTCACCACTTCTACTCTCCCCTGCTCCAAGCTCTGCATTTCTGATCCAAAAGTGCCCCCAGTCATGGCATGTAAAGGCAGAGAGGGCTTTAAGAAGCCCATACTGAGATCCCACAGTGCCAAGGGCCTTTTCCAACCCATAACTAAACACAGATCAGCTGAGCAGAGAGGGATGGGACACCCCTATCCCAACCTCGTCCCAGAGTCCTACTCTCGCCTAGCCCTGGGTGCCGTGGTGGCAGCAGGAAGATTCTCCCCCTTCCATCATGTTCCTGTGGGGCAGCAGTGACATACACTAAGTGCTTCAGGGCCCACCTGGCTTTAGCTCCTGGGAGAACCCAGGGATTGATACAGAAACAAGGCTGCAAAAGTAAAGGAAACACAGAGCATAAAATGATCTGCGAGACTCCAATTCACTCTCATGGGTGCAGAGGGCACCTCTGCCCCGTACAGCACCGAGAATCATATAGAGCTGCAATATAGAGATCTCTCTATGTATATATTTATAGTTATGTATATATTTATAGTGCACTGCATTTAGAACAGCCGGGCTTGCTTTTTCAGCTCATTCCTCTTCCACAGGGCCAGGCGGTCGAACTCAGCGATGGTCATGCCGAAGATCTGGTAGAATTCCTCCTGGGAAAGGTGCCGCTGGGGAGAGATGAGATGCTGGGCCAGAGCTGGAGACTCTGACCACCACCTGGGATCAGTAGCAACCACCCAGGCTAGAGGGCATCTGAGGGCATGCCCTGCCTGCTGGGGCAATGGGGTGCCAAAACCCCCAGCACTGCTTATTCAGGACAGGGGAAGAACCTGTCTCCCTCCTGCCCCTGTCAAACACACTTGTGCTGTGGGCACGAGAAACAGCTCTGTTTGGCCAGTAGAGCAGCAGGATCACCATGACAGTGCTCCTGGGGATGCTTCTCACACATTCATGAGCCACTGACAGCCACACAGTGCCTGCCAGGGCTAATGGGACATGCTGTGGGATCAGGACCTTCTGTGCCCTCAGGAGATTGTCCCCAGTGGAAAAGGCTCTTCTCACCTCTAACCGAGTCCTGTCCACATCTTTGGGCAGCTGGTTCCTCCCCCGTGTCTTCACCAGAAGCAGCTCATAGGGGTATATCTGCACAGGGACAGGAAGACCATGAGGCAGTTCTGGAGCCAGAGGAAGACAACTGGGGCACACTTGGGAATGAGGCCATGGGGGCCACCAGGGCAAAGCCTCCTCCCGTCATGTTTAGCAGCATTGGGGTGGCACAGCTGACTCCAGCAATTGGATGGGACAAGGCATAGGGGGGACTTGCTCCCAGAGTGATCCTGATGCACCTTAAATCACCTTCGTGGCTCCAGAATAGCCTGTTCACGTGGCAAAACCCGGAGTGACACAGGTACAATTTTGAGTAGGAAGGCACGGCACAACTATCCTACTCTGTTCCTCACCCAGGAGACAATTCTGCTCATCTGAGTGCTTGGGACCCTGGCAGGAGGGGACAGACTCTGGTCGGAGCCCCACAGTCCTGGGATGGGACTGACAGGCAGGGGATGGAGTGGGATGAAGACAGGGCATTGCAAGCAGAGGGCAAAACTTTCCCCTGAAGAGCCTGGGGACACACGGACACATCTCTGGGACTCCCACCTCTGGCTGACAGCCAATCCTTGCAGCAGAAGCATCTTACCTTGTACTCTGTGGAGAGAGAGAAAAGAGAGACATGAGCCACTCCTCCGCTGCCAGGATCCTCCCCCCACGGCTGCAGGGACCCTCCTCCATCTCCCTCCAGCCTCATTCTCCAGAGCTGCCTGCAGGGGGGTTGGCAGCCCCACAGCACCTGGCTCTAGGATGCCCTGAAGGACCCCGGCCCCACGGCCCCTTACCTCGCATCCCCCAGTTCACGGCATTCGTGCTGTCATAGTGGAAAAGCTCAGCACTGGGAGGCTGCAGAAGGAAGAGAGGGAGGGAGCAGTAAGGGGTGTCCTCCAGATACTCAGCACAGCATCTCCCATGGTCCCAGGGGAGAAGGCACCCACCCACCCCAAAGGAGAGTTCACTCCCCACACCTGCCAGTAGGAAAACTGAGGCATGAGGAGGTGAAGTGACAAGCCAAGTCACACAGAGGCAGGACCAGAGCTCCTGATCCCAAGAAATCACTAGCCCAGGATACAAAGCAAAGCTCTTGTGCTCGAAAGGAACACCAGCATTCCTCTGAAACATGCTCTGTGGGAGAGTCAGGGCAGGCACTGCCTGGACAAGGCACTCTGGACCCCAGTAAAGGTCATTTTGGATTGGAGCAGGGCAGCAGGGATGCAGAGAAGGGAAAGAGCAAGACACCCTAGTCACAAAAGCACTGGGGACTTTAAGGAGCCTGGGGAGAATGATGGACAATGCAGAGATGCCTGGTGGCAGCAGGATGTGGGCAGGAAGCACTTACCCTGTGCAGCCCATTCCTCCTGTAGGCAGGAAGGGAGGCCGACTTAGAAATGAGGGGATCTGCAAAGAAGCCACCAAGATGCATAAGGGAGAATGTAGGGATGAGCCTCACATCCTGGGATAGCACCCCTGGACCACCCTACCTCTGTGCTCCCATGTCACCACCCAGCTCCACAGTCACCCAGCTCTGTCTCCTTCCAGCTCCAACTCATTTGCAGCCTGGCTTCCTCCTGTGCTGATATTCCTGTCCTGAAGATCCCTTTCCCATGGCAGCCTTCCCGCCTCACCTTTCGGCACAACACATTCTCCTCTCTCAGTTTCTCTGACTCATCCTCTCCCAGCTCTGCCACCAGCTCTGCCCTGGCTTTCAAGGACTTCGTTTTTAATTCCCTTCTTCCCTCCCTGGTCCCAGCACCTCCTCCATCTTGGGCTCTGGACCCTGCAGCCATGGGGGACCAGCCGTGGAGGGCTGTAGGGTCACACACTCACCGCTGTCAGCCAGGTAGTGGGTTCTGGGAGCTGCAAGGAGAGCAGAGCCAGGTGTCAGGGAGGACCAAGCACCCCATGCCATGCAGTGCTGCCTGTTCCCAGCCCCATGGGTCCTCCTTGGGGCTCCAGAGAGCCCTGTGGGTCTGAGGGACTCCCTGAGCACCCCCAAACAGCCCCAGGTTCATGAGGGCAGATGTGCTATAAAGACAAAGACCCTGGAGCAGGCAGGGCCATCTGTGCTGCCAGGCTCCCAATGCCCCCAGCCCTTCCCACAGCCCCAAGGACAGAGGGACTCAGTGCTCTGGGTGCTGAGTGGTAAGAACAGTGCAAGCAAGGTAGCCCTGGGGTCTGTCACCAGGTCTGGGGTGCCAGAAGGCCCCAGAGCTGCCATTAGTGAGGCACACATGCAGCCAGCCCAAACAGGTCAGAGCAAGGCCAGCACAGCTGTGCTACCAGATTCCCAAGAGACCCTTCAGCCGCCCCATGAGGCACTTCATCAGGTTGTCCAGACACCCTCTGGGCAATGCCCCATTCCAGCTGGGACACAGGGAATGGATGGAGCTCTCCAGAGAGGAAAAGAACTTTCCAAGTCCAACTCTGTGCCCACCACCTCTCCTCATCCCTTCCTAGTCTTGCTCTTCCCTCTCCACTCCAGCAAACTTCCCAGACGGGTGGGGCCATGCTGGGTGGGACAGACAGAGGGACAGGGTCATCCTTACAGCCGTTGAGGGAGCCCTCGTAGCCAGCTGTGTGCAGGGCTTCTCTGCTGCTGGCTGAGCTCCGAGGGGGTGTCCAGGGGTCTGCATAGGAGTTGGACCGAGCCTTCATCTCCTCCCTCAGGATCAGCCTGCCAATGCCGCTCTGGATCTGGGCAGAGGGGAAAGCCACCTCAGACCCTTCCTTTCCTTCCCCAGCCCTCCCTGCCCACTGGCACATCATGACAGCCCTGGCATGGGCGCAGCATCTCCCATCTGCTCCGCCACCCCGGGGATGAGGTGCTGGGGTAGGGTGCTTTGGCAAGGGGGTGCACTCCCTCTCCTTCAGACCTTATGCTGTGGGTTGGCCGAGGAGGGGAGAGATGGCAGAGGATTTCAGGGTGGTGTCCCCTTCTTGGGTGGCGGAGCTAGGCTGAGCCTCCTCCCCAAAGCCAGCTGGGGGTGATTTGCTGACAGTTCTCCCTTGCCAGGCTGTGGTCAGGGACATCACTCACCTTGTGCATGCCACGGTCATACCCATCCTCCTCCCCACCTGAAGAGAATCTTCGGGCCCGAGGGGCTGCAAGAAGACATGTGAGGGGGTCACATGGGGTCAAAAGTGAAGGCAGGTTGTCTCTACTGGAGATAGTCCCCAACCACATGGGGACAATTGAGCCCTAGCAGCTCTTAGGATTTTGGAGTCACTTTGGCAGGTATCTCAGCCCAACCCCACCTTCAGGTGCAGACACAACTCAGAGCAGGGTTCCCTCCCAGAAAATGGCTGGTTTTGGGAGTAGGAATGGGTTTCCCTTTATTGCAGCCCAGTAGGCATTTATTACCTTTGGGTGAGCCTTGGAAGGGCCAGTACTCTGACTCGGAGTGGTAGTATGGATCTGGGGAGTAGGCAGGGCTGTACTTGGATGACTGTGCGATGTCCTCACTGGTTTTGCTTTTTGTGGCTGCAGAGGGATTGTCTGCAAAAGGAGAAAGTAGAGCTATAGTGAGGATCTGCAAAGATCCACCCTGGGATGAAGGCAAATCCTCTCCCTTCCCCAGTAACTGCCAGCAACTCATGGCTGGGACAGCACGTAGCAGAGTTTGGAATAATCAGTTTTCAGACTGCTGACAAGAAAAGGGTGCCGAGGCAGATGGTGGGGACAGTGACAAGCAGAGGGGCTGCTGTTGATGTGCCTGGGAAGGGACTCAAATGGCTGAGAGCCTATGGCAACACAAATGCTGGCTCTTGCACAGTGCTCACCCTAGTCCCAGTCCCACCAGTGCCACCAACCTCCCTGTAACTCTGTGCTGTCCCATAACAGGTGGGAGAGGGATGGAGGAAGGCTCATTCCCAGCAGGAAAAGGGCTCTTGTGGGGGTTGATGCCAGGGCAAGGTATCAGTGAGTTGTGCAGGAGTTGAGGAGCAGAGGGGCTTGGCCCCCACAGCAGGGACACACACAGACAGCTCAGGCTGGGGACTGAGCCTCAGCAGCACAGGTGAGAAACCCAGGAGACAGTCCTGCTGCACCAGGCCAGGAGACTCACAGGGGAAGGAGCACCAAGGACAGAAGGTATAGCAGGGGCATCCCACCGCCTCCAGCAGGCACAGGGGACCCAGCCAACAGCAGGTACTTACAGCAGGAGGAACAGCCAAAAACGGAGCAGTGGGAGTTGGGCAGGAGGGAAGGGAGAGTCCAGGGAGAGAAAGGAGACACAGTTACTGCTGGGGGGAGCTGCTGTCCCTCTATGTGCTAAAGCAAGCGGGAACAGTGCAAACCAGCCCCACTGAGAGACACCAAACACTCTTCCCACCCTGCAACACACCCAGGCCTGTTTCACTCTGGAGCATCCATCCAGGATGGGCTGTGATTTTTCTCGAGGGCTCCATGTGAACCTGAAAATTACCTTCTTCATCGCTTTTCTGAGGCTGCTCTGGACCCTGGCCTCACCAATTAATGGTCACCCTTATGCCCTCTGTCACCCCATCATGGCCTTGCTTCCCCTCCCACAGCTACCCCTGGTACTGCTGACAGACTTCTCCTCCATCCCTCATAAAAGGGATGTCGTCCAAATCTGTCTTTCTCCCACTGAACCTTGCGCTCCGCTTTGCAGCATCCAAACATCTTGCCTTGACACCTGCCCCCATCTCCCACCCTGTCTCTGAGCACGACTCAGCTGGACCAAGCCCCACACTGGTCCCCTCCTTGGGGGGCTATGGGGATGAACTCGCAGCAGGCACATCGTACCGTGGCGCTTGTAGATGGGGGGCTTCCGATAGATGTTACTCTCGCCGGCAGCTGGTGGAAGAAGAGAGAAAAGAAGGGAAGAAAGAAGGAAAGAAGGGGAAAGGAGAGATCAGTGTGGGCATGCTGAGAGCAGACAGGACTGAGGTCCTGCAGGAGACACTACCCCCACACCACATTTCCATCACACAACCGCCTCCGGGCCCATGTGTCCCACGGGAGCGCAGCTCCAGGCTGGTGTGCCGGGCAGCAGGAGCGTGGTCCCGGGCTGCCCGTGGGCAGAGGNGGGAACAGTGCAAACCAGCCCCACTGAGAGACACCAAACACTCTTCCCACCCTGCAACACACCCAGGCCTGTTTCACTCTGGAGCATCCATCCAGGATGGGCTGTGATTTTTCTCGAGGGCTCCATGTGAACCTGAAAATTACCTTCTTCATCGCTTTTCTGAGGCTGCTCTGGACCCTGGCCTCACCAATTAATGGTCACCCTTATGCCCTCTGTCACCCCATCATGGCCTTGCTTCCCCTCCCACAGCTACCCCTGGTACTGCTGACAGACTTCTCCTCCATCCCTCATAAAAGGGATGTCGTCCAAATCTGTCTTTCTCCCACTTAACATTGCGCTCCGCTTTGCAGAAGGGAAGCAGGAGCATCAGACCACCAAAGTCCAGCATCCAAACATCTTGCCTTGACACCTGCCCCCATCTCCCACCCTGTCTCTGAGCACGATTCAGCTGGACCAAGCCTCACACTGGTCCCCTCCTTGGGGGGCTATGGGGATGAACTCGCAGCAGGCACATCGTACCGTGGCGCTTGTAGATGGGGGGCTTCCGATAGATGTTACTCTCGCCGGCAGCTGGTGGAAGAAGAGAGAAAAGAAGGGAAGAAAGAAGGAAAGAAGGGGAAAGGAGAGATCAGTGTGGGCATGCTGAGAGCAGACAGGACTGAGGTCCTGCAGGAGACACTACCCCCACACCACATTTCCATCGCACAACCACCTCCGGGCCCATGTGTCCCACGGGAGTGCAGCTCCAGGCTGGTGTGCCGGGCAGCAGGAGCGTGGTCCCGGGCTGCCCGTGGGCAGAGGTGAGCAGAGGCCATGCAGTGAGTGCCCAGCGTCAGCATGCACCGGGGCGGAGGGCACAGCCAGAGCTGCCGGCTGCCCCTGCCAGCCGGCAGCGAGGCACCACCGCTCACTCTGGGACAGTTTCTCGGGGTGCCAGCTCCTGGAAGAACCGCCTGTGAGCTACCTGGGGTGAGACAACATCAGCCAAAGCCTCTTTCCGCAGCAGAGAGAGAAAAGAGTTGGGAGGGAAAGCGAAAACTGGAGCCTGGCGCCGAGAGCTACAGCCCCTGGGCAGGGGCCAGGCAGCAGAGCTGATGGAGCAGGGAGGGGGCCATCCATAAACCACTGACCGGCAGCGGGAGGGGAGGGCAGGGCAGGGCAGGGTGGGCAGCGGGGCTGAACCCGGGCAGAGATGGGATGGGAGCTGGAGACCATGGTGGGGAGCCTCTGGGTGTCCTTATGGTGCTGTTCCAGGGCATCAGCTATGCACTGCGGGGTGTCCCACGCTTTGGAGGAGGATGAGGGCAGTGGGAGATGCCTTCAGTTGCGTGGGGTTGTCTGGGATTCTGATCCCACTGATTGTGCTGAAGGATGATGGGCAACTCTGCCTGCTTCCCACCCCACTCCATCCCCGTTCCCGTGGGCTCTGTGTGGCTGGGAGCGGGTGGTGGCCCTTACCTGGTGGCCCCCTGCAATCCCTGCAGAAGGGGAGCAGGCATCTGGCAAGCCCAGAAGACTCTGGGGGGAGGGAGCGGCGGGCCCTAGGGGGAGTATAAAATAATCATCTGTAGCGGATGGGGGTGGAAAGGCCTCCGGCAGACACGCTTCAGCTGGTGATCTTGGGGAAGGCAGGGGAGAGGGCAGGCTCTCACCGGGGCACTCATCTTCGTGTGGGGAGTGGAGGAAGGTCAGGGAAGAGGGAGAAGAGGGATGTTGCAAGGATCAAGCAGACTCCGGGTGGCTCTGGGACCTCTGGGTGGTGATGGGGAGGGAAGAGGGTTCAAGCTGCAGGTCCTGTTTATGGATGGCCTCTACCAGGGGCAGATCCTGCTGCCAGCTGGCTCTAGGCAGGCGGCGGAGCTATGCATGCGACACAGCGGGGACGGCACATGCGGGCATGCCACAGACACAGCGCTTCCCCAGGGACTGGGGCGCTCCAGAGCCTACCTGGGATGTGGAAATGCTTGGGTGCTTGGTATGAGGTTGGAGTGGAGGACCTCACATCTAACTGGCTATAGTAGGGGGAGCTGCGCCCGCTCTCGGTGCCTACGCGGTGCCGAGCAGAAGCAGCCGTAAGTGACCGAGAGAGAACAAGAGGCAGAAGAAAATGCGTGTTAAATGCAGCGGTGTTAGAAGAGCAGGAGTGACCCATGTTGGGGGGTGACAGGGACGTGAGCTGGGCCGTGGTCCAGGATGGGGAGTGATGGAGCAGGGGGAGATTTCCCACATCTCCGCAGGAAGATGGGATGCAGAGGAAACCCCGTGGGCAGGTGCTGTTACAGGTCAGCCAGCTGGCCCACCGCTGGTGACAGGAAAGCCGAGCGTGCTGCAGAGACAGACAGTGATGGACCTTTGGCAGTGAAGCACTGGAGTTTGCAGAACCTCTGGACTTACTGACCTTAGATTTTCTCAGTCGTTCCTCCCCAGATCCAAAGGATGGCACAGGCACACTCTGCTACCCCTCAACATGCTGCAGAGCGTGCTTGCATGCACGTGTGCATGTGTAAGGACCTTGCTTACAGCACTGGCTGGGCACAAGCACTCTCGTGCACACCCCTCCCACAGCTACCAAGACAGCTGAGGGGTCTTCATCAGACCTCAGGGTTACCTGCCTCCCCACCCCATCTTCATGATCCCCAGCTGAAGTCTGAGCAACAAAACCACCTTGGCTTGCAAGACAAGTCGAGGGAACCAGAGGATGCATAGAGCACAGTTGGTCACTGTGTCTCTGATGGATCCACCCCCTCCTAGGCCTCCTGCCTGCTCTCCAGAGGAGAGATCACAGAAGTCCCAGGGACATTTTGGTGATCCCCACTCCACATGGGGGTCTGATATTAGCTCAGCCTGGGGTTGCAGCTGAAATCCTCACCTGAGCGGTAGAAATGGTGGGGGGACCTGGGGATGGTGGGGGACATGCCCTGGCGGCTGTAGGTGGGGGAGTCGATGTAGCCCGGGCTGGAGGCTCGCCTCTGCCGCGTGTCAAAGCTCTCATAGATGTCCTGGGGATGGGGAAGGTGTGGAGAGAGTGGTGTTAGAGCTGGCAGGAGGTGTCCCACAGACGAGGGTCCCTGTGCCTGGGGCAGCCTGGGAGGTGCATGATCTGTGGTGTGACACCTGTGGGCAGTGCACATCCTCTCACGCTGGAGGGGGTTCCCACCCTGTTCTGCCTCCCCTGCTGCCAAAGCACAGGCAGCAAAACCTAGAGTTTGAGATCAGGTGACAGTGTCCAGCCAGGGGCTTTTTGCCTGGAGATTGCCTCCTTCTCTGTGCTTGTTGCTGCATCCCGGGTCCATTCTACCAGGGAGGGATTGCACCCTGCTCTCCTCAAGGCTTGAGGGATAGGACTCTGCCAGACAGGGTAGCCCCTCCTTCCCCCCATGCTGGGGCAACCAACAGCTTGGGGGGAATGATGAGCAGAGTCTCTAGGCAGAGGGACATCCTGCAGCAGCAGGTGACAGACCCCCCCAGTGCCCACAGGGGCATTACCTGTGAGTATGGGGAGAGGGTCCCCAGGGACTGGAGGCAGCAGAAGACAAAGTGGGAAGGAAAAGAGAG
Organism: Formicarius rufipectus; assembly: GCA_013399695.1. Classification (NCBI taxonomy): domain Eukaryota; kingdom Metazoa; phylum Chordata; class Aves; order Passeriformes; family Formicariidae; genus Formicarius; species Formicarius rufipectus. Next base: position 1,763,045 of record VXAU01004838.1, read on the forward strand.
AGAGACAGCACACAGTTAAGAGGAGCAGGGACAGACCAGGATCCCACAGCAGCTAATTTTCCCTAAGCTACAGCTGCCAGGCAGTAAAGGTGACTGGTGGTACAGCCAAAGACAAACTGTGCCAGGACACTGGGCAGGGAGCCCCTGGTCAAGAGGAGAACTGGCACAAGGAACCAGCAGCCTGCACCCCTTCCCAGAGACCTTGGTGGAGTGGCTGCAAGGGGGGAAGGCAGCTGCTGGCCCTGGGGTGCCCCACATTGGGCCATGGCCATGCTGCCTGCACCATCCCTGGGTGGGGCTGGAGGAAACCAGGGCCAGAAACCTTGAGACTGGTGATATAAAAGACACTCCTCCTGCTGGCCTTCACCAAGTCCCCTTCCAGGACTACCTCAGGTCCCCCATTTCTGTGTAGGGTGCTCAGACCTTCCATGGACTTACAGAACTTATCTAGCAGTCCCAGCCTGCCTGGGCAGGCAGGACAGTCCTGTGCTAAGTGCTGCTGAGGCATCATCTCATCACACTCTTGTGGAAATGCACTGACCAAGCCCCTTCCCGTCTGCAGAGCCAGCATCCAACAGGGCAGCCCTGCTGTGCTCCAGGGGTACCATGCTGGACTGGGTGGCCAGGAGGATTGTGTGCCAGGTGCCAGGCTCTGGGCTGAGCCTGGGGATTGTCTGTCCCTCCACTCTGGAGGGATGCACACGTGCTGCTGTGTGACCTCCTCTTCCCCAGCTGTGGGCTGTGATGGGTTCCTCCCCTACCACATCACTCCTCCCACGCAGGGCTATCCCTGCAGTCTGGTCTGTGGCTGGTAAGGTCACTGGTGACTGGTAAGGTCACTGGTTTCTTTCTTATTCCACAGCAGCAGCATCAACACTTTATTTTCAGTCCAGGCCCTCTTCCTGGTGGCAATGAGCCTCTGGGAGAAGTCCTACCCCCACCAGAGTGAATGAACCCACACAGAATTCTCCCCCAAACTGGGGCCTGGTCCCTGCAGATCCCAGCATGGGGCACATCAAGAGTCAGTACCTCCCCATAGCTATATCTCTCCAGTGTCTCATCCGACGTGTATCTGTGATAGGGCTCGTAGGAAATGAGGTCAGGACGCTGCACTTCATAGATGGCTTTAATCTTGGGAAGAGCTGCCAGGTCTTTGTAATTAAGGATCTCATTATCCACTTTAGCCTAGGGAGAGGGAGAGACAGACAGAAAGACAGAAAGGAAGAGGAAGAGAGAAAGAAGGAGAGGCTGGAGTGTACAGTGTGGAGCCAGCACAGAGCAGACAGAGCCCACCGTCACCCCAGCAGCGAGAAGAGGTAAGAGGAGATGCCTGAGAGGCAGCAGTGGATAGGGGCAGAGCTGCTGGAAGAGTAGGACTGTGCCCCTCTGAGTGCTCCTGATCCACTCCAATTGCACTGGTGGCACAGCATAGCACTGGGGCAAAGGAACAAGGCTTGTCTGTGCTGTCCCCAAATGCTTAGTTTGTCCCTGGGGGACACCTCACACTGAAAAGCAGCACTGAAAACTGCTGATGCCCAACTTGGGACCCTGGATGAGGGACAGCTGTACTTACGCAGATGACACGGTTTGGGGAGCCAATGCTGGAACCAGGTGGGGAGATGGAGGTTTCTGATGTCCTTCTGTGCTGTGGAAGCAGAAAGGTGGAGGGCAGGTGAGGGCATGGCAAGGAGGGACCCCTGAGCAGGCACATGCTGAGTACAGAAGCCAGATTGCTGGTTTGGGGACTGAATTTCACTGAAGGTCCAGTTTCTCTGCTGCCTGCCAGAGCCCGTGGCTGTTCAGGTTGTCCTGCATCCAGCTCTCAGGCACAGATCTGGAGAGGCCTAGGAAGACCCAGCAGGCAGCTGTTCCCATGGCCAGTCAGGTGTGGGCGTTGTGAGGGGACTGCTGTGCCCCCTCCATAGGCAGGTGTCCATTAATAGCCACAGCCACCCACCACCCTCTGGGCAGCCTTGGGAAACCACTCCAAGCTTGGAAACTGCCACAACAGTTCCTTTCCTGCAGGGACTTGGGGGCAATGTCACCTGGGATGTGCCACGTCTCAAGATGTCCCTCACATTGCTGCCTACCTTCAGCTTCTTCTCTGCTCTGGCCGCCTGCTTGCAGATGGGGTGCCACACTTCAGAGCCTGCAACGCAGCAAAAGGAACGTGTTTCAGCTTCATACACAGCTCACCCTTGCTTCTAAGGATCATCCAAATCCCCCTGCCTTGGGAGAATCCCGTCCTGTCCCTGCCACCTCCAGCAGTGCCACAGGAACATGCCTGGTGGGAAGGCAAGGCACTGAGGACTGTGTGTCCGAACAAAGAACTGCAACAGCTCCCAAGCACTGAGGAGCAGTGACCAAACCTGCAACTGTGACAGGCAAGCAGGGGTTACTGAGAGAAACAAATCCTCCCTCTGCACTGGAGACAGCCCCTAAGACAGGTCCAGGAGGGATAAGCTCCTGACAAAACCAAACCCAAACCATCCATCTGTGCTGAGTGAAAGCCTTTACTCCTCCAGTGCTGCTGGCCAGCTATCCTGGACTGGGGGACCTGGGGAAGGACCACTCTGCCCGACGGCTGGGGAGAGGAGGAAGACAGACACCCTGCACCCATCCCAGGCTCTGTTCACTGGGAAAAAGCCAGGGACACATCCAGGTGTGCCCACCAGTGCTCCCCAGCTGTGCAGGGAGTCTCACAGGGATCAAAAAGCTTCTGATGAGGAACAGTCTCCTCCAGCTCGGTGTCAGAGAAGATTTCATGGAGACAAATGACTGTCACACGACCTAGGAAGAGCATAGGTACTGGGGAGCAGTGGAGAGGGGGGTCTCTGCTGCACAAGGAGACCTTCTCAGTGCCATAAGGACCTGAACCCCAAAGTCCTCCCACTCATGCTGGTCCACATCCTGACAGAGGGCTGGGGAGTCCCTCTTCACCCCTACCTGTGAGGTACATCTCTTCTCCTTCTGTGAACATCTGGTGGCAGCGGACACATCTGGCACAGGTGGGGTGGTAGTGCTTCCCTCCTGCCTGCAAGTGTGAGGAGAGAATAGGGACCCCTGAGCCAGGCAGGACACGGTGACCTGCTCATGTCACTGAGGGCAAGTGACCCTGACAGCCTTCACTGCTGCAATGACATGGTGAATGGGACAAAACTGCCTGGGGTGGCCTCAGAGACCCTCACATCATATGGACAAAACCAGAGACCACTTCATCATGAGTGTTTCTGACCTGCTGGACAAATCAGACTGTGAATTCTCTGATCTCCTGGAAATGTCCAATACACAGGAAAGCAGAACCAGGAGGTCCCAAACCCTCAGGGAAGGTACCCCTACAAAACTGACCCATAATTGATCATCCCTGCACTCTGCAAATAGGCGAGACCCTCTGCAGCAGCACTCAGCCAAGAAGCCATGCTTTGCAGCAGCTTCTCCTCTAGAGTTTGAAAAGAAACACCAAATTTGGCCCAGGATGTCATAGCAGGGAAGCAGGAAAGGGAGAAGGACCCCAAAAATAAACCGCACAAAGCAAAGGCTTCTTCTTGCTGTCAGACCCTCCTTGGCTACCACTGCCAGCTCCCCTCCCTAAATAAACTCTTCATTTTCTGTTGAGCGGTGCCCAAACTTCAGTGCTAGTGACACATTCTTCCACAGCTGAGAGGAAGCTGGGCTGCTCCTTTTGCTCTTTGACAGGGATAACAGCTTAAATTGGGAGCTTGCTCCCCCTCAAAGTGTCTCCTAGCATTTCAATTACAGCCTTGCTTTCTGGGCTGGGAGCCCAGAAAAGAATTTTTTACTCCTGTAATAATCCAAGAAAAGAAGAAGAATTGAAGGTGGCAGAGGGAAGACAAGGTTCTCTCTGACAAAGGAGGGGGTTATGATAGAGGGGGCTGGAACCAGTTTGAAACAGGGAGGGTCAACAGGGAAATTTGCTGTGAGGGTAACTGAGAACCCGCCTGTGGGTTGCCCATAAAAATCAACCTGGAGTTCAGTGTCCTTAGGGCGCAGATTGCAGCCAGTGGCCTTTTCCCTCCAGTCCACAACAAAAATGAACGGAAGGTTTTAGGGCAGGCAGGGGACATGAGTTTGGACCTCTCTTCCTTTCTGCCTCCCCTCATCCCTCTCTGAATATGGAAAGGGTTTAGTCCTCTTGACCTCTATCAATACCCTCAGTGGCTGGGCGTGCTGATAGTAAGGAAAAAAGACCCCACATATATCCATCTTTTTCTATCTGATGTCATAGGTCAGACTGTGCTAAAAGGGGATGTTTTGCAGATCAGGGTGTGGGTGTTCAAGGCCAGGTTCGATAGGTCTAGTGGAAAGTATCCCTGCCCATGGCAAGGGGTTGGAATGAGATGAGCTTTACCTTCCAACCCAAGTCCAAGATTCCATGTGGAGGGAGACTGGCTGCTTCCCTTTGGTATGTACCAGCTCAGTCCCAACTTGCTTGTCAACACAGATCTTCTCCAAATGCCACCCAACATCTCAACACCTAGCACCCCTCGTGAGCAGCAACTCTCCAAACTACTCACAAACCTTGTTCCTTTTATACTGGTTAATGTTACAGCTCATACAAGACTGGTAGAGGCTGCAAGGGAAAAGACCTGCTTGTTATCACTTGGGTCCCTTAAACACTCATTAATCATCCAAGCCTGGCTGCACAGCTTGAAGCAGTTGGGAATGCCTGAAGGCTGCTGGGATAGCATGAGGAGCCTCCTTAATGCTTAAAATTATTTAAAGGCACCCTTTCTGTTTCACACTCTGACAGAAAAAGACAACGAAAGCCTCTGGATTTACAGATGACTCAATACTGCAAGTAGGCACATACCAGGGAGGGTAGGGAGTGTGGGCTGCATGGTCCCTGAGCCTGGGACATGCCCCATCCCTGAAAGTATTCAAGGCCAGGTTGCACAGGGCTCAGAGAAACCAGGTCGAGTGAAAGGTGTTCCTGCCCATGGCAGGGGGCTGGAAAGAGATGATCTTTAAGGTTCCTTCTAACCCAAACCATTCTATGATTCTATGACAGGGGTCCCAGTTCCTCTCTGACTCCTCTCACCCCCTTCCCACACTGAATATCCTGTACCATGTAACACCCACCCTGCTCACACTTCTGGGTGGCTGAGGATGCTCTATCTTAGCACAGGACTATTGGGGACCAGACTGCCCAGGGGAGCAGCAGCAGGGATGTGATGTCAGAGGATCCTCTGGCTTTGCTCTGCTCTGTTCAGACATTTGCTAATCAAGTGACCCCATGATGGGCAGCCGGCTCGTGGCAGCTGCTGCAGTGCTGAGCTCATGCTCCCAGCAGCCAGTGCTGGGACTATTGCTGAAGCCTGGAGTCAGCAGAAAGCCTTTCCAGGCAGAGGCAGCCCCTCAGAGGGGGAAGATGCTGAAAGCTTCCTGGAAACTGGTTCCAGCTTTAGGAGAGGTTCCTTGGACAGGCTGGATGCTCCCAGGCCAGCCCAGCTGGCAGGACCAGAGAGGGTGACAGTTTTTTGCTAGGCTGCAAGTGAAACAGGCTGGATATGTTCTGGAAAAATCCCTCAGCAGACCAGAGACCTGTATAGTCAGTCACTCAGCCCACAGCACCTGTGGCCTGGCTCACTGTGGAGCCACCCTACCTCTGATTTTGGGATACAGCTTCCTATTGTTGCAATGTGGGGATGGAAGGGATGTGGGAGCCCTTCCCTCCTGCTCAGCAGTGCAGAAGGGGAGGTTACAGGAGTGACTGAGAATGCTTTCAGCACTGCTGCCTCTTTGTCACCACAGCCTGGCTCCATAGTACCATCACAACAAGCTTCCTTCTGACATCTTTCTCTGTGCCTCTTCCGCCTTTGTGTTACCCTCAGCTTGGATTTTTGAACCTCAGCAAACACTGGGGTATAAACAGAAAGCATGACAGGACATACCACTTCCAGGAGAGGAGCCACAGACAGGAGGTGGCCACCTAGCTGCCAGGAAGGACCAGCCCTGATGGACCCCCTCTGTCTCTCCCCAACAGCAACCCTCACTCCTCTCACTGGTTGTGCAGTCCCATCAGCACCCAAAACGTGCTCCACAGCCACCTGCATCCATGTCTTGCTGTGGGATCCCTGTGAAATCCCTGCATTCCTCTGTGGCTCTGCCAGAGCAGCTTCTGCTGTCCAGCAATGTGACAAGCAAAGCCCCCTCTGATTTGGCCCAGTGAAGGAGACCCCCTGCTCCAATTGCCACCCTGCAAAGGAGTGTGAATGGGGACTGCAGCCCCTCATCCAGGCTCCTCAGTGGGCAGCTGTGCTGACTGTGTTTCCAAGGCAACAGGCAGGCTGCTGGCACAGGGATGGGCTCAGAAGGTAGGATGGGGTGAGTGTGGTGGAGACATCCAGAGCTAAGCATGGCAGCAGCTCATTAAGATTAATATCCCCACATCTTGGGCTCCAAATATGTCCCAGCACGCCCAGGCCATCGTGTACTCTGGCTGTTTCTAGAGCTCAGGCATCCAAGGCACCTATCCAAAGGTCTGGTGCTCCTTCCTCACTCCCACCCTCCGGAGGAGGGTCATGCTGTGTCCACACACCTGCTGCAGGAAGAGCCATGGCCCCCAGACTGTAGCACGACATGGGGGCAGGATGAGGCAACTCTCCAAGGCAAGTCCCTGCTGCAGACTGGGATGGGGTGGCTGTGGCCCCAGGACTCACCTCCAGGACCCGGCCACTGATGTAGCGGTCGCAGGTCTCGCACTTGATGCCAAACTGGGCATGGTAGTCAGACTCACAGTATGGAATACCATCCCTGTGGGAGAGGGAGGAGAAGTGGGTGAGCAGTGTTTGAGTGGACAGCCCGTCACAGCAGCCCCAGCCCTGCGGGGCACAGCCTGGCAATGCTGCCAGGACAGTGGCACTCACTTGCTGATGTATTCCCCCGTGAGGATGACCCCGCACGTTTGGCACTTGAAGCAGCTGACGTGCCACTGCTTCTCCAGGGCCAGGAGGGACTGGCCTTGCTTGATCTCCTCCTTGCAACCAGCGCAGTCTGTGGGGACAGAAAAGGTGAGGGGGGTGTGGGACCATGGCAGCACAGCAGGAACATCCACATCTGCTGGCCCATACCAAGGCAACCCAGCCATCTAATCGGGCACACCCCTCACATACAGACGAAAGCCCTGCCTCGGAGGACTTTTCTAAGAATGATGCTGTCATAAACATCCTTCTCCTAACACCAGTCCAGGGGCAGCCTCTTGGGGATCATTTCTTTATGAAAATAAGCCACCTCTGTTTGTTCCCAGCAAAGGAACCAGGAGGAAAGCTGGAGCTGGGACCTCTGTGGTCCTGCTGGAACCCAGCCACCCCAGCCATGCTGCAGCACAGAGCTGGGTCTCCCTGCCCGTGATAGGTCTGAGCCAGGGCCAGTGCATGGGCTGCTGGGCCTGTGCTGTCCTGGCAGGTCCCCAGGGACTCCCTGCAGGCAGGAGCAGAGCGGTGGGAAGTGTCCGGCAGCAAGCGCAGCAGAGGAAGGGCTGTGCTCTCCAGCAGCCACGTCCGGCCCCACTGCAGTATTTATGAGACTCCCTTCCTTCCCTGCTTCCCCTGGCTCCCATCAAGGCTGGGAGCAGGAAGCACATGGGCCTCGGACCCCTGACCTTGACTCCTCCTTGTCCTCTTCTCCCCCTGTGCAGCAGGTCTGCCCGGATGGGGTTTCTCCTTAACCCCCTCTCTGCCATGGCACTGCACAGGCAGCAGGAGCTGACAGGCTGTTCCACTCAGCCCATCCCAAGCCACTCTGTGCCAAGTCCTTGCCCACTGGACAAGGCTAAGGTGGCGAGGATTTTTGACCTCTGGAAAAAAGTGGGCTGAGTCAATATCCATTTCTTCTCTCTGGTTTGGAGTTGCTTGCAGGATTGGAGCCACAGCGAGAGGCTCAGCATCCTCCTCCTAGGGATGCTATTCCTGCAGAGTGCAGCAGCACAGGCTCCAGACCACACACCTTCCCTGCCACCCTTCTGGATGGCACTGCCAGGGCCACTAGGGCTGTGAGGGACACATGCAGGAGGCAGGCTGCATCTTCTTGCAGCTGTCCATGAATAAAGCATGGTGCCCTCAGGTAACCCCACTCCACAGGACGGGAAGGAGTGTTGGTGGGAAGGACATGGGAAAGGAAAGGAAGGTGAGAGGCAGAGTGTGTGGCTGCCCTTCCCCTGGCCATGCTATAGGAGACAATGGCTGCTGTGGGCTGGGTACAGCCTGTCTCTGGAGAGCTTGGGGTATGATGGAGGAAGTTGGGAGAATCCCTGTCCTCTGGCTGAGGCTCATTCAAACCCTGCCACATCCCTGAACTCCATCAAGGCCATGGTGAGAGCTGGATGGAGGCAGGGAACTTGGGGGGGCTCTCAGGGACAGCACCAAATTGTAAGTCAACCCACCCAACCATCAGCAGTGCCACCATGGTGACAGGGGGACGCCACAGTCCTGGCTCTGGCCCTGGCTGCAGGACTCTGCTTCAGGCATTGATCTCCAGGGCTCGCCAAGCATGGCATGAAGGGAAGGTAATCCCAACCTGAGGTAAAAAGCAAGGCCAAATCCACCCAAAAGAGCTCATCCATTTCTGCAGCTGACTTTTAGTAGAGGTTCATCATGGTAAGGGGATGAGCATAAAGCCTTTCAAGCACTTGCAGAGGCAGTGAGGAACACCAGTGCTGGACAGCCAGGTGAGCAGTCCCAGAGTTTGCACTTGGACACAGACCTTGGTGCAGATGAACACAAAGCAACTGACTCAGAGCAAATCCAGCTCCAAAACCTCCTCATGATCTCAGACAACACGCGCCAGGGTGGCGGCACCTGCCCAGGTCACACACAGGCCAAGGGAGTTTCCGAAACCAGCAGTGACCTGCAATCCTGGGTGGAGCCACAGGACTTCCCTGTTCCTCCTCCTCCGAAACCTCTGTGAATGCCTGTGGCTTGTGCAGCGCTGCACACTGGCCCCAAAGCCTGTCCTGTCACCCTCCCCAGGCATCATCCATGGGCATGAGGTCCCTCTCCTCGTAGCCATCACATAAACATGCAAGCAATCAACTTACGACTTGGCCCGTGGATCTTGATGGGTTTGGTGCTGATGAGAGAGTGGGAGCAGTTTTGGCAGACACAGTCCTTCCCGCTGAATGTGACCTTGTCTCCGATGGGGAATGGCTTCCTATGGCCAAGGAGAGGGGAGGAGGTGTGAGTTGCTCATTCCCCTGCATCGTGCCTGGGGCTGCCCGTGAGCTCCTGCCCCAGGGGCCAGCAAGACCCACAGTGCTGGCTAGTAGAGGAGCTCCAGGCAAGGGCCACAGGGGGAAGCAGCAAGGGTGCACATGTGCCGGGATGGGAGGACCAAGGAAGGTCTCCAGGCTGCAAAGGGAAGGGTTGGAGACATTCCATTCCCTCCCAAGGGTTTCCACTAAGACAACACAGAGGAGGTGCCTAATGTGGTGCTGAGCAGGGCACAAGGGGCTGTAGGCTAACAAACACCCCTCTGTCTAGTGCATAGCCAAGGGTTGCCCAGGGGTTCTTCAGGGGGTCACAAACCCTTGGTGATGACTTCCACTCACCTGCAGGTGCTGCAGACGAAGCACTTGGGGTGGTAGGTCCTCCCCAGGGCAGAGATGACCTCTCCAGTGATGAAGTCCCCACAGCTGTCACAGCGGGTCCCGTAAAGCTGCTGGTAGTCGTGGGTGCAGATGTACTCCTGGTTCTTAAAGAAGAAGCCCGACTGTGCCAGGTCGCAGCCACACACTGGAGGGAAGGACACACACCCATCATGGGGGCAGTGGGCAGGTCCAGCCTGGGATCTCTGAGCCCACCTCTGCCGCCTCCCCAGCAGCAGAGCCAGGGCATCCCTGCGGACACAGCTTCCTATAGGTATCTGAGAGGGTTTCCCTTCCCACCAGAGTGCTGGGGCCTTCTCCCAGCACCACAAGATGTCAGTGTTGGGCTGTGGCGGGGTACAGGATGGTGCTGCCCAGAGAGCAGCTGGGCGCTCCCAGAGGAAATCCTAGTGCCCAGAGGAAAGCTCTGCAGCCTCCCTGCACCACACACAAAAAGTTTGGCAGGGCCAGTGGCATTGCCTCCTGAATCCACTGCTCAGCCCCTCCGTTTGACAGTCTCATCGTGTCAGAAAGCTGAGAACAGGACTCGCAAAGAGTTGGGAATGCCCTATAGACACCTAGGGAGAGGTGTTCTCCCTGGGGCATGGCTGCCTCTGTGATGAGCTACCTGCACTCCTTGGCCTAGACATGAAGCTGTGCCCTAATGGAAAGAAGTTCCCAGACATGGTGGGGTTGGAGCTCTAAGTGCTTGTTTTTCCATAGGTGTCCAGCCCAACCTTGCTTCCTGCCCTGCTGTGGGAACCGTGGGTGGTGCACAGCCCATCACAGTAACTCAAGCAGACGTGGCCAGCCCTGACCTCAGCATCATTTCCCTCCTATGACTTCTCCATCCAGAGAGACCTTGAGAGCATCAGACCTTGGAAGGCACATCTGGAGTGGCACAAGGACCAGGTCCTGGGGCTTTTGCACAATGCCCATCATCTGTCCTGCAAGGTGACAGGATGGAGGAGGGACTACAGAGCGACTGACCATCCACTGGCACAGTCCATTTGGTCTCTGTTTTACCCTTTAGTTCCAAGAACCTCTCTGTCCTGCCCTTGCATACCCTGCCTGCACCTGTGGGCCAGTTCAAACAGAAGTCACCTTCCCCAGGGTGGCAGGGGACAGCTGGACCCACTCCTGCAGGGCCCACGGGGGCAGAGATGCAGCTCCACTCCCTTGGAGCATCCCTTGGCCAAGTTGCTCCCTGATGCTGTGGGTACCCAGCAGAGGGGCACAGGGTCAGCCAGCATCCACTACTCTCCAAAACAGCCTGTCAGTGACAAGGGACAAGTCACCAGCTCTGGAACAGCACCAGGAAGCAGAAGCAAGGTAAAATGAAACTGGTTTATGCCCTGTTTGCTTTGGGACCCACAGCACATCCTGGGGCTGCACTCCCATGCCAGGCTCCTGCAGATAAGTCAGGGACAGGCAGTTGTGAGAGCTGCAGCCAGCCAGAGGTGGCAGGAGGTGAGAGCTGTGAGGGAAGACGAGACAAGAGGATTTCCTCTCATTATTTATTCCCTTTCACTTGGAAATCGGGCAGTGAGCACTGCCAGGCTCTCCCTGCAGACTCCTGGGCCCTTTGAAGCTGGCAGCTGTCTGAGCTCTTTGTCTGGATGCTTAACTCCTGCTGGATCCTCCATGTCCAAGCTGGGAAAGGGCAGGATGCTCAGCATGGTGCCCTGTAGTGTAGGTCAGCCCCGAGAGCAGACTGGGACACACCTATTTCCCAGAGATCTGGGGCTGCCCATGCCACAAGGGCCAGGGCTGCAGCAGAGGTGGGGACGGTGCAGAAAAACATCCCCTCCAGTCAAACCAACTGTTCCCTGGGGAAGAGCAGCAAAGTATGGTTAAGGGGATGGGGATTTATGTCCTGCTTAGTGCAAGGCGTTGGGAGCATGGAAGACCAGAGACCTTTAAAAAGCACTGAAATTGGATGTTTTACAACCTACAAAAGCAGCCACTGGCCTGGCTAAGAGCAGCTGCTCTAATAAAGGTGCTGAGGAGCCCTTCAGCGTCAGCTCTGCACCATTAGCTTTACAGCTCTGCAGCTCTCCTCTGGTGCTCAGGGAGGACCCAAACAACCTCTCTCCTCCCCTTCTGCGAGCCCTGAGGGCCACTGAATCCCAGCTGCATCCCATGACATCCCATGGCACCTCAGTTGCATCTCACAGGCTGGTGACAGTGACCCAGCCCCATCAGGAACCACACCGGGTATCACCTCACTGCCTCTCAGCCAGGATGGCAATACCTCTTCCTCCTCCTCATTGGGGTGTGGTCAGACACCTGAAGGACATGATGGTCCCCCCCAGAGCACAGATGGGCCGTGGGCATGTTTGGGACCCTCAGACAGCATTGTCCAGGGCTCAGCCACCCCTTCAAGGCAGGGGCACTGCCTGCCCTGTGCCAGCCCCATACCCTTAACTCCCACCTGTGCCATGCCACACCCTCCCTGCAGGAAGCTGCCAACCCCTCGGTGTGTGACCACATCTCAGTGGGCCAGGTAAGTCTGTCCCCAGACTTTTGCTTTCCAGACTGCACCCAGGGCCGTGGGGCAACCTGGCCACCAGATCTTCGGGTGGTCTTGTCCTACCTTGGCAGGTGAAGCAGCGGATGTGGAAGTGATTGCTCTGGACACGCACCACCTCACCCTTGCAGGTGTCCCCACAGCGGTAGCACTGGATCACAGAGGAGCTGCTCCCAGGGGGGTAGGGGTTTTGCTGATAGGGAACTGCTGGCAGAAAGGAGGGAGGGGAAAGTGAGAGAAGGGAAGGATCTGTTAGCATTTGGGACATAGCTGGGTGTCACTGCACTGACCTCCTGTGACAGCGACACAGCTGCTGGACATCACTAAGGGCAAAGGACAGCACCTAGTGACCCTGAGCTGGGTGCCCGTCCCTGACTAGATTTGAGATTTATCTGCCCCACAAAACAGCCCCATCCCATATCTGGCTCACTGGTCTGCAGTTCAAGCGCCCTGGCACTGCACCCTGTCCCTTGCATGGACAACCAGGTCACCCACAGCATCGCCCAAAGCTATGAACACCTCCCTGGATGCTCTCCCGTCTCCTAAGCAGGTGTAGAAGGACGTCACAGGGAGCAGCTACCCACTGCTCTGCTCAGGCCTCGGGCAGCCCTGGCTTGCTGCTGACCCGTTCAGAAACAGCCCAGCGAGCACCGATTTGGCAGCAGCAGGGGAAGGAACTGTTATTTTTTTGGAGCTTCCATTTGTTTGCTCAGGAACTGGAAGAAGAAGTAATTTTTCAAGGAGCTTTCAAACATCACAGCAATTGAGTGTTTGGCCCTGGTGGGACTCTCACCTCCTCGTCAAGGAGCAGCATCCCAGCCCCGCTGCTCCTTCCGGAGCGGCACCGCGGCGCGTGCGGGCTCTGTGCTGAGCTGGGGGCCACGGGGGAGAGGAGGGTAATGTGGCTTCCACAGAGCTGTGGGTCATCACAGAAGAAGAACCAATTTCCTCCTTCTGCAGACAGCACTGGAACTCACCTCCACTCCTCACCCCTCTCCAGCAGTTCCGCAGAACACCACGAAGGTGATGCTCAGCAGCCTCACCCCACGATCCAGTGTAGCAGAGGATCTTTTAGCTGCCTCAACATAATCCACAAACGCAGAGAAAACATGTCACAGAGCAGCTTCTGCATTCCCAGCCCCACCTACAAGTGGCTGGGCTGCGCAGGAGCTGTGGGCAGGCTGACACCATGCCAACCACTGTAGGCAGGGGCCAAACAGCACAGGACTTATTCGCTGTAAGATTTCCGAGAGGGAGTCACGACTTGGGCAACTCGAGCAGCAAAAGGCAGGATTTCAATGGGCCAGTTTTTCTGACCCAGTGCTGAACTGCATTCCCAGGAACAAGAGAAGCAGCTGATTGAAAGCCAGTCTGTGAAGTCCCTTCAGAGCAGGGAAGAATGGGCACAAGACAGAGGAGGTCACTCATCAGAGGCTCCTCACTCACTGAGGGGCAGATCAAGTGACAGGGGACAGAAACAGCTCATTATTGGCTTCAAAAGCAAAGAACAAGAAGTCAAAATGACATTGAGACTGTCTCACAGTAAAATCCAATTCCATATGCCAAGTGCCCAGAGACACACTCTGCAGACGTGCAGCACTGCTTCCCTCTGGGAAACGGGCTGACCCTCCCTGACCACTGCTCTGACCCTGGGGCTGTGGAGCTGCTGGGACAGCCTGCCTCGCAGAGCTCGACCTGAAGGCTGCAAAGGAAGCTGAGGTGCATTCCTATGAATGCCTCACTGCAAAGCTCAGGCTTCATCCCGCCAAGAACTGCTTGAACTTCCCTCCTGATTGTGCTATTGCAGGCCAAGAGCTCTCAGAGGCCAACAGAGGTACCTGAGGCACTAAAGGATACCAAGCGCCAACAGAGGAGCAATGAAATGGGACTTAAGCCTGGATCTCAGACCAGTAGAGACACTAACTAGTCTAAACCTAAATCACCTTGAGTTCCCAAACACAATGAAGGGAGCAGGCTGCCCCTACCCATGCTTTTGCAAGCATGTTTTGCCAAGAGGTGCAAGACCTGGAAACAGGAACCCAGGACCTCCTGCAGCAGCTGCTGGTTGTGGTGTGTGTCCATGAGCTTTGCAGCAGCCTGGGGGGATCAACAGGATCTCCCAAGACTGGAATAAATGCGGGATCTTTTCTGTGAGGGTCTCCAGCAGAGCAAGAGTTACAGCACTGAAACTTCCTCCCACACACCCAGTGCTCACACCCTGGCCCAGAAGGAAGCAGAAGCCAAGCCCTGGGACACAGCCATGGAAATCCACAAAGCTCGGTGAGAAAAGCATGACAGTGCCGGGAGAAAAAGATGGGAATTAATCAACACTTAAGCAAACAATGATAATAAAAAGAAGGGGAAAAAATAATTATGTCAGAAAATGCAGACATCACTTATTCTGGGCTTCTGGTCTCTAGGGAAAACTTCCTGGTGTCCATAGCAACACATCACCAAGCCCTGCATCGGCAGGTCTGATGGGAGGAAGGCAGAGGAATAGGAGCTGAGGATGGAAGAGATGGTTATAGCTGTGTTACACCACAGAAAGAGATGAAACCGATACAGTCGCTCCTGTTTGTGCCCATGGAAACGGGTCAGGACCCGGCTTAGGGAACCATCTCCCTCCCTCCTGCAGGCTTTGTTCAGCGCTACACCCAAAGCTCCCTGATTTGTGATTAACCTCCAGCCCATGCTGGAATTTTGTCCGGGAACATTAATGCATTGTGTTGCTGGGGCTCTGCTTGTTTGTGAGCCGGCAGCTGCCCGCCTCGTGGCCTCGCGCAGGAAGTATTACACATCACTACAGCCCTGAGCAGAGGGACAGCTGAGCGGGGCAAAGCTCATTACACCCAAATAATCCAGTAATAATGTAAGTAGCATTAGTGGCCTCACAGGCCGAGATACAGCGGTCAGGGCCAGGGGGTGGGAGCTGCCCAAGGAATGCCTTAATCTCACCCCGGTTTGCTCCTGTTTTTGCTTGTGGAGCAGCTGCTGGGCTTGCTGGCTTCACCCATGCATTTGTGCTCCATGCTCAGCACAAAAGGCTGCCCAGGGCCAGGCTCCTGTGGGGCTGTGCCCATGTCCTGACTGGCTCTTGATCTGCAATGCCCCAGGAGTGGCAGCGAGCTGCCAGGGGCTGCGTGGGCACTCGACAGATTTCCCCCTGATCCGGATTAAGGTGGCACCTCCGGTCAGGGATTGGTGCCCTGTGCAGCCTTAGGGTCAGGCAGTGGCAGCCACACACAAGTGAGGGAGTGGGAGACCTGGGCAGGGGAGACACCCCCAAACAACACCCATGGCTGCCTGGAGAAGCTCTGTCTCCTAGGAGAGCAGAGGGACCCTGTCCAAGGGATCCTCCAAGGGATGCTGCAGGAGCAATCTGCAAGTTCCTGCAGTGCATTCCGGGGCAATCCCCCTCCTTCACTTCAGAAGGGTCAACAACCTTGTTTGTCTTCCTGTCTTCTTCCGGCACAGAGTCCCAGCCCTCCACCAAGGAGCAGTGGGATAGGGAAATGCTGAACCCTTACTGCTGCCTCTGGAACACTTTGAGCCCTTCAGGAGTGGAGGACTGATGGAGGACACTTTCCATCTCCCTTAGAGGGTTTCCAGTTGAGCACCAATACAAATAACAGGGCAGAGCCCCCAGGGTGTGTCAAACAAGCTCCACCAGCAGATTGTCCCTCCTCCCTCCCACCCAGGCAGCCCCATGTCCCACAGTAACAACTAGGAGCAAGTTTCCAGTAGCAGAAGCTGCACAGAGGCAGCCAGATGCAAAAAAAGATCCATCCATTCTACCTTACTGAGACCAGACCAGGTGCTTCTGGTTTCCCACCTATGTCCCTCTCCCAACCCATTAGCCCTCCAAGAAGGTCTATCAGGTAGAAGCTGCTGCAGGTGGGGTTTGGATCATTATCAACAGGTAATTGAAAGCTCTGATGCAGTTCTGTGTGCCCTGACACTGCATTTGCTGCCAGCATGTTTATGAGACAGCATCTCTACAGGGGGATGGGGATGCCTGACTTAATTAATTACCAGTAATTAATATTTGCACAATGCTGAGAGAGCCACAGGTGAAGGGGACTGTGGAAAAGCAGAGCATTCATCCTGACATTAATAAGGATAGGCAGTGCTGCTGTGGGAAGCTGAGGCAGGTGGGTGCCAGGGGGTGATGCTGGGGCTGAGCATCGGCACATGCAGTGAGGGGTGAACAGGTGGGTGATGGCTGTGTGTGGGGAAGATGTGGGTATCAGCACGGGGTCCAGCTCCAGAAATGTGAGATGTGAGACCCGGGTCGGGGTGGATGCCCAGAGGCAGATGATGCTGGCAGGAGTCCTCACACTTCTGTGGGACTGAGCTCCCTTCCAAAAGCCACTGCCTCCCAGTGAGTGATTCACCACAGTCATCCTCTGCACACACCCTGCCCAAACTGGGGCTGCAAATCATCCTCTCACAGAAGCCCACTGGGGGTGGTGGGGCCAGCACGGCACAGGTTGTGCATGGGATGCAGCTCCCCCAGGGAGGGGGAGGGAAGCCGGGCACCTCACCGGGCACCTGAACCGGGCACAGCTGGCAGACCCTACACCCTCGTGTCCCCAGGGAAGGGTCAATGCCATGGCACTGGGTGAAGGCAAGGGGTCGGAGCGTGGCGGGGCTGGGGCGGCTCAGGAAGAGGAAGCCCAGCCCTGCCAGCACACCAGTCCCGGAGGCGTCAAGGCTGAGGGGCGGCAGTGACTGACCAGAAAGGAATTTTGCTGGAAGCACTGAAGGCTGAGGGAGAGGCTGGGGTGAAGCACCAGTGGTGGGACACAGCATACTGGGCTCGGGGCAGAGCGAGGGGCTGTTAGAGAAACCTCTACTGGGATATTGGGACAAAGAGGTGGAGCTCTGGGAGCCTGCACCCCAAATCCTCTTGCTGCAGCACGGTGACCTGGCTGGCTCCAAGCCCCACGGGAGGTGAGGGGGAGGATTTCCCCTCCAGGCAGGAGCTATGATGCATCCCAAGGGTGGCCAGGGAGGAAGGGTGGGAGCTGCAGCAGCCGTGGGATCTGGGTTTCTCATCAGCAGTGGTACTGAGGGCTCCTGCCTTCTGTCCTGCAGCGGCCAGAGAGCTTGACCATAACCATGAAAATGCCTTGGGGAGGAAAGGAAAGACAGGCTTGAAGCCAAACGATGCTGACTCTTCAGGCAGGCATGAGGAGAGCCTCAGCCTGTGTCCTGTGGGGCTGCCCTTGACACTGGCATGGGGGAAATTGTCTGCTCCAACCACTGTGCCTGCTTGTCCACTCCAGCTCCCTGCTGAGAAGGTGACAGTGGGGAACAGTGGAGTGCTGGGTAAGGGGTTCAGTTGAAGGATTAGTCAAATGAGTTCTGAAATCAAGGAAGGGGCCAGCAGTCAGGATGCTCAGCTCTGGTGGTGAATCTGACACCTGCTGTGACATCTGCATGGCCACCTTGGTGCTCAGGCCACTGTTTCCCATCGAGCTCCCACACATAAAAGTCATTTCAATCAAGATAAAAATGTTGCATTTACCTTTGGACAAGATATTCTGCTTCTGCTCCTTCCCTTAAGTAAAATCCAGAAGCGTCACATGGTTCTTTACATTTTTAAGCTGGGGCAGGTGAAGTGCTCCCAATAGAGGTATGGGCTGAGGACAGGTACCAACCACAGACCTGCTGTGGGATAGTCTGAGCCTGGAGCAGCTTAGGCTGCCTCTCCCAGTATTTACTTTGCATCCACTGCTGTCCCCACGTGTGTGGCACAGGAGTGGGCTGGAACAGGCACTGGCAGGGAGTGGGGCAGTGCAGGGAGTGTGGGCTGGGAGCAGTGGGGACCTCACGCAGAGCAGGCACGGAGGTATTTCCAAGCCATCAGAGAACAGCTCTGTTAGTCAGCTCGGAGTGTCGTGCGGGCGGGATTACAAACCCCCGTCATGTCCACGCCAGTCTCTCCTCTCCTCTCCTGGCTCACGAAAAAAGCCATCTGCAGCTTACAGCTAAAAACCTCCAGCGTGTTGCAGCTCCTAATCCAGCCCTAGGCTTCCCTAATTAGATCATGACCAATTATTGCTTCCACCTGCCTCATGCTGTCCCCTTGCTCCCCCCACTGCTGTCAGTGCTGTCCCTTGGCGTGACACAGGACACAAACAAGCTGTGGGTGCTGTGAGGATGCACCAAGTGAGATGCAGAGGCAGATGCCAGCCCAGGTGAGGGCACAGGGCAGCAAGATGGGGCTGGGATGGGGATGCTGGGCCAGTACCAGCGTCATAAGAGAGAGAGAACACTCTTAGCTGGCTGTTGCAGGGAGGACCTGAATGACTGTGGCTGGATATCACAGGGGATAAAGGCAGCTAAGCTCTATGCAAGTCCTTCCTTTGCAAAGGTAGGTCAAGGATGCAGGGCAGAGATGCCAGCCCCACGTCACCATCCCACAGTACCCTCACTATGCCTCATGTGCCACCAGCTGGCCCACTGTCTCTCCCACTAGGGCTGGCAGCTGGACAAAAGCCCTGCCACAGGCTCCTAAGGAGCTCAGATGAGCACTCTGACCCCACTCCAGTCCCCAACCCTTGGGCACACTGCAGATTTTAACCTCAGGATGCTCACAGGCTCACTTCCTGACTTGGTAGGACATTGGGTGGGAAAGATGGGGCTGTGGATGTGGGAGCTGGCAGCATGGTGCTGCCCAGACAGAGCAGCAGGGTGAGCAGAACCAGCTTTTCTGCTCTGCTCCCCAAGCTTCCAGCACTGCACTGGAAGCAAAATAACCAGTGCTGGGGCGGTTCCCCAAAGCTCATGTCCAGTTGGAATTAGGAGGAAGCAACTGTCACAGACTCAAACTGGGACAGTCAAATGTGTTTGGCCAGTGACAGGGGAAGGTGCCCAAATGGGTGCCAAAGTTCCATGCAAGAGCATGGCAGCACAACATACCAGGGTGGGAGCTGGCTTGCAGGGGGCCACTCTGCTACCACTCCAAAAAGAGCAAGGAAGGAGGTAAAAAACATAGTTAGAGGAGACAAAGGAGAAGGGTAAATAAAGAGGGGAAAAAAATAAAGAGGATAGAAGGAAAAAGGAAAAAATTATGGACCAGTGAATAGCAAGGCCCCTGTCTGCACAACAGAACGTGTTTCTGGCTGCGTTCATGGAAATTATCATCCAAATGGGAGCATGGAGGAAGCACTGATTGTCTCCCCATGCTGACCTGGCCACAGGCAGCTGCCTGTGCCTGCCTGCAGGATGTTTTCTTTCCCGCACAGGCAGCACAGGCAGGGCTGGGACATGCCAGGGAAACCCCAAAGACCCCACTGCTGACTGAAGCGAAAGCAGGTTTCACCTTTTTCCCTGCAGGAACCTGCAACCCCTGGGGCAGCTTCACTGCCAGCAGCACCATGGGCTGTCCTGAGTGAGGGGCCCTGGGATCTCCCTGGTTTGCTGAAAGCACTGACTGCTGCAGCTGTGATTCCTCCAGATTTTCAACAAAAAGAGGAAAAAGTTGCTTTTCTAGTTCTCAGAGCTGCAGGGAAATTTGACGAGCTCTGCGCAGAGCAGACTGACAACAGAAAACCTTGCGTAGTGCTCACGAGCTTCCCCAGCCTGACAGCTACACCCCGGGCTGCACAGAGCACACTGTGTCCCAACAATTCCCAACCATCCACCTCAGCACTGGCCACCATGGGGAACCAGCCTGTGCATGGCATCCTCTGCACAGGGCTGCAGCAACGCTCACACCCGGAGCATTCCTCCAGGGAGAGAGGTCCTTTTGCCACTCACCAGGCAAAGGAGGAGAGTGAGTGCCCTGCCACAGGCTCAGCAGCATCCTCAGTCCCAGCTGATCCATGCCATGGGAGGGTGCCCAGAGCTGGGCTGCACTCCTTGGTATCCTTGCTCTCATCCCATCAGCAGTGCCCATTTAGAGGGCTTCAACCAGTGTTCGCTTCCTAGTGCAGAACCTTCCTTCCAAACTGAAATGTCACTCACCAGTCACAGGAATGAAATAAATGAAGGGCATCATGGCACGAGCCTCCCCTGCCTGGCAAGTGCTGCGGTGTGGGGCACCATCACTTCAGAGTTTCACAGAATCATTTAGGTTGGAAAAGACCTCCAAGGTCACAGAGTCCAGTCTGTGACTGATCCCCACCTTGTCAACCAGACCAGAGAACTGAGGGCCTCATCTAGACATTTCTTGAGTACCTCCAGGGATGGTGACTCCCCCACCTCCCTCGGCAGCCCCTTCTGATGCATGACAACACCTTCTGTGAAGAAATTCTTCCTAATGTCCAACTTAAACCTCCTCTGGCACAGCTTGAGGCCATTTCCTCTTCTCCTGTCACTGTTTGCCTGAGAGAACTAACACCTTCCCTTTCCTGAAAGGACCTTGCCAGGATGGCTGCATGGGGATGGGAGGAGGGCAAAGGGCTGGGAGGGGGGCTGTGCCCCTCCATGTGTGGGTACCTGGGAGGCACAGAGCTTGGGAGGAGGCTGAGGCAAGGGAGGAGGCATTGCAGGTGTAACACCAGAAGAGAGTAAGTTCAAGGTGTGTGTTTGAATACTGGTGCTTGCAGCCACATCAGTGCATGGCTCCTGCATGTGGCTCCACAACGGCTGCTTCTCTCCCATCTCCAACAAGTGCAGCTGGGATATTTTTTCCCCACATAATACTTGTACAGCTTGTCATGGCAACAAGATCTCCTTGAACTGCAATTGCAGCCAGGACGCCTGGTGCTTGCATGTTTGCCTGTCTGCAGACATCATGGGAACCCCTTCCAGCAGAGCTCTGGGCTCCAAGGACCCCAGACTGGTGCAGTTGGAGCCCCCAAGGGAGGCTGCTGCCTGCCTTCCCATGCCAGGCTCAAGCTGCCCCTCAGCAAGGATGGAACAGGGATGTGGGTATTTTTTGCAATGCCTAAGAGAGAGCACCTGGCAGTTCCTCTCATTTGATCTCTTTTGAGAAGGGTCTGTGGGATGCTCAGCCCTCCTGCACTGGGTCAGCTGCTCCCCACCTTGTGTGTGTCTGTCCGCCCAGCAGCAATTTGCAGGAGGGATGGAAGAACTGGCTGAAGTGGAGGAAGGAAGGCTGTGATCCAGCTGTGTTTCTCACAGCTGGGGCTGCTCCTCCTGGAGTCACCCTCCCGGGCACAGCACTCAGTACTGCAGGCAAAATCCAGACTGCTGCCTGCCTCTGCTCCTGACAGTGTTTGCACCAGGATCTGTTCCCCACAAGCAATATTTACTGAACCACAGAATCATTAAAGTTGGAAAGGAACTGTGAGATCATCGAGTCCCACCTGTGACCCATCACCACCTTATCAAGCAGCCCAGAGCACTGAGTGCCATGTCCAGTCATTTCTTGTACATCTCCAGGGAAGGGACTCCACCACCTCTCTGGGCAGCCCATTCCAATGACTGACAACCATTTCTGAGAAGAAACTCTTCTTGATGTCCATCCTGAGCCTTCTCTGGCACAGCTTAAGGCTGTTTCCTCTTGACCTGTCATTTGCTACCTGGGAGAAGAGGTCAATCTCCATTTGTCTACAATCTTCATTCAAGTTGTTGTAGAGAGTGAGGCTCTTCGCTGAGCCTCCTTTTCTCTGGGACAAGACCTTCCAGCTCCCCCAGCCAAACCTCACACACATCCTCATCCTAACATACAATATCACACCTAGAGTGCCTCTCTCACTGGGATCCCAGCCTGCATCCCAAACTGACACCAACTGCTGCAGATAACCATGGAGGGATGAGGGGTTCAGCCCCTCTGAAGACCTGTGGAAAAAAGATCTCCCAGTACCTGGTGTACCCTACCCATGTGATGAGTGAACATGCCTGTACGTCCTACCTGGAGAGCCCAGGCTTCCCAGCAGGCATGGTAATTCCATTGAGTGTGGGGCTGGAGATGTAGTGCTCAGCAGGGAATCACAGGCTCCAGGAATGGAAATAAATCTCCAAAAGGCACAGCTCAAATTTCACAGTAACTATTTAATTCCTCCCCCTATTATCCCTGAGAATCCTTTAGCAGTACTTGGTGTCTTGGGGAGAGGAAGAGAAAGGATAGATTGCATTTTAATTAATAATTGCTGAAATGCATGGCTGCCCAGGGCAGGAGCTTCAGCCAGCCCAGAGCAGAGAGTTATGCCAAACAGAAGGGGATGGCATGATGGTTCTCAGGTGCCACAGAGCTGGTGCCACGTCCTGTCCTGGGGTGTCTCCAGCATTACAGCTGTGAGCAGCCCCCTCTGCCACTTTCTCAGGGGGGAGCAAGGATGCTCTGCACCTCTGCAAGCCAGGAGGCTACTTTCCTTCTTCCTCTTGCAATCTCTGCAAGGACTTTAGCTGGTCCCAGCTCTGATGCTCACATCCTGCACTGACACAAGGTCAGGCTCATGAAGGAGTTCCAGAACAGCCCACCGATGGGGGAGGTGCCCCAAGGGTGAGGTTGGTGAGTGCCAGGTGTCCACACAGCCATCCCTGTGGCTGAGGCTCTTGCTTGTGAGAGCCTGGGCTCAGTGGGGCACCAGTGAGGACCAAAAGAGTCCCAAGCATGCATTTGGGGTGAGCAGGACTGCTCCTTAATGGTGCAGACTATCCAGCTGCTATCCAGGTTCAGTGTCAGGGTATGAAGCCCCCACCAGCAGCTTGGGAATAGCAGTGTTGAGAAGTGAGATGCTTCCCCCAGCACATGCAGTGTCCATCTCCATTCCTCAGATGGCTACAAGGGAACTTGTGCTGTCTCTCTGGGTCTCTCACCCTCTGCCAGAGCAGCCTGACCAGGAAATTCTTGGTTGGCACAGGTATCAGGTGTAGCTGGGCTCGAGGGAGCTAGACCAGAGCTGGTGTTGTCTCCAGGGCCCTGGGGCATCACTGCAGCACAGCTGGAGCAGATCCCAGGTCCACTGGACTCCCCATAGCCAAGGTCCCTGCACAAGGCACTTCGGCCCCAAGCTTCAGTGCCTGGGGGCTTTGGTGCACAGGAAGTGGATGGCTGAGAAGGGCTTGATTCAGACACCTTGAAGTACCTGCACCTCCTGTGGTTGGGCTCAGGGAGCCAACCAAGCTGTGCAGGGACTGCCACTAAGCCAGTGCAGAGCCAGTGGCAGGGCAGGACACTGTGGTGGCACACCAGGCTGGACAGCACAAGCAGGGGAGCTGTGCAGAGCCACCCAAGAGCACAGACAGCTGTCGATTTGCTTTGCTTTCAAGAAAAATGGAGCAGTGAAACCATGGGGGAGAGGGGGTGAGGCATGTGTTTGCAAGCTGAAGGAGAGATGGAGGATGCAGACAGAAAACCAGCATTCCCAGGGGACAAATCCACAGAAGGGACACTGCCCAGAGCTCCTCTCTCCCCCTCATCCCAGCAGGAGATGATGAAGGTGTTCCACCACTGTGGGGGACACACACTTGTACACCCTGAGCAGATCCCTGCACATCAGCTCAGCACTCAGGAGGCTGCTGAGATGCTGGACCTGGGCCCAGGAAGCCAGAGCAGGTCCCTCTTGAGGGGCTACCCCTTGATTCTGAGGGTCAGCTGCAAATTAGGAGGTCTGATGAAACAATAAGCAGCAGGGGCAAAGCTCACAGTGACACAGAGGTGCAGGAGCCAGCGGGGAGCTGCCAAGAACCCCCAGCCACGTGCTGTTCATTCCAGCCCTGCACTGGGATGGTCACAGCCCTCCAGGTCCAGAGCCCTCACAGCACCTGCCAGGAGAGGCGAGACCAGCCTTCTATGGCACCACACAAACCCCACACTTTCACACACACAGCCAACAACAACATGGCCAGGAACAGAGCAAGAGCCCAAAAACACACTCCTGCCCTCTTGCTCCTGCACACATCCCCCTGGAGCATCCCAAGCCTGCTGTGTGCAGCTGGGCACTGTGCCAGGGCTGCTCCCACTGCCACTTGCCATCAGTGGCTCCCACCGCTGCCCCGGCAGATGCGCCGCACTCTCTGAGCTCAGCAGTTTGGGCTGCAGAAAGGTTTATTTGAGGCGGGTGAGAAGGAAACCCTGCTGAGAGGCTGAAGATGGGATTTCATCCTTACATCTGGTTCAGCTTAAAAAGTCTTGCCTGAGCTGTTACAGATGCAAACAAATAGTGTATGAGGGAGGGGGCGTGAGGCGGATGATGTACACAGGCACGTTGCACATCCATGCCTTGAGCTCTGCCTGTCTCCCAAAGCAGGGTTGGGATGGGAATAGGGATACCCGACCCTGGGATAGGGCTCTGGGTGAGCACAAATCCGCATGAGTGGTCACAGAGCCACATGGCTGCTCTTGGTGGCCCCTCTGTGAATCCCAGGTGGAGCAGGACCAGCCGAGGACACACTGGGGAGGACACCACACTGCAGTGTACAGCATAGTCCAAGGTAGCAGCTTTCCTCTGTCCTGCTGCTGGACCCTACCATACCAAGGGCACACATGTCCAGTGGGGTGACACAGTCCCAGCCCCAACTCTCCAGTGCTGCAGAGCAAGAGCAAATATGAAAGGCTTCCCCACACCCCTTCCTCCACTGCAGTCACCCTGTGGCCAGGCTAGACAGAGTTTTGAGCAAGCTGGTATGGTGGAAGGTGCCCCCACCCGTGGCAGGGGGTTGGAACTGGATGACCTCTAAAGTCCCTTCCAGTCCAAACCATTCCACAATTTGATGACATCTCCCTCTCTCAGTGCACACAACCTCTGTATCCCAACTGAGCGTGGGGCCAAACCTGAGCTGCTGCTCCCAGCAGGAGCTTTGAGCCACCCATGGGTCCCAGTAGCCCACTGCTGCCCTTGGCCACCCCAGCCTCTCTCCTGCCCACCTAGGGAGAGGACCTGGCAGGGTGGTCTCGAGGGAGACAGCTTACTTGGCAGCCAAGCACTGGCCAAAGCCCATCTCCTCCCCCAGATTTTATTCATGAGGCATGACAAGTGGGTGAGCCACAGCCAAGCAGCTCACCCAGCAGCCTCAGCCTGTGAGAACACATGAGGAGTGACCCTGGCTGTGGGCTGGACCCAGTTCCAGCCCACATGATGCTATTTTCAGCTCTATCTGGGCTGGACAGGTTTGAGGGGTCCATGCAAGGGATATCCTTGAGTCCTAGAGTTGAGGGGTGCCAGATGTGCATAGTAGCAGAGTCTAAACTTGAGGTCCTGGCCAAAAGATGAAAACCCTTAGCTCATCATTTTGCCGAGGCCAGATTTCCTGCTAAATAGAGTCTGTGTTTAGTGCTGGGAGACAATTCGGGCTGCGTGGGAGTGCAGGGAGCCCGAGGGACTCTCCCCTTGCTGCCAAAGCCCACCCACTGCCACCAGCCAGGAAGGCAGACGCCTGGGCGAGCTTTAGCAGGAGAGACCCACCCCAGACAAAGAAAAAAAAAAAAAACAAAACCAAAAAACCCAAACAGAAAGCAGCAAAGGAGCTTTCAGAGGAAGGAAAAGGGCAAAGGAGCTGTCAGATGGTCTCCGACACGGTGGCATCTCCCACTGGGCCTTGGAGGGGGCTGCAGAGTCAGTGCCAGGGTGTCCAGGACAGGAGATGACACAATGGAAACATTCAAGCTCGTTCCTCGCACGCACCCGAACGCGCCGGAGACAGCCGGGACAGAAAGGAGCTTATTTCTGGCTGATGCGTGGAGGGATTTTCTGTTTGCTGCTGTGTTTTGTGTTTGCAGCTTCCCGTATGGAAATGCTTTTTCCCTTTAACCTCCACTCGCGAGTCCAAAGGATTTTGTTGCAGTTTCCAAAACATATGGTGCATACATCAAAAACATAAAGGATTCTATATTTAAAATATTACAAAGAAAGCCAGGAGCTGACATTTTTAAACTAGGGCAGTGTCTGGGAGTGAAAAATGTGGGGATTTAGGATTTTCTATGCCAGATCAGAGAAACAGCCCTGGTAGATGAGGCAGAGCCAGGCTGGCAACCCACCACCTCACAGCAGACTGTTGCTTATATAGTCTGGTACCACTTTTGGGAGAGGATCCACCCGCGGGGAGACTGTGCTTGCACCCTGGTACTTCCAAGGAGCCTCAGTGCTGCTGAGTCCAGCACATCCCAGCCCCAGTCGTGGAGTTTGATGTACAGCCGATACTTGGCAAGGTGATCCTCACGTGATGCTCTGGAAAGACAGCCCCAAACCATAATGCATTGAGCTCATTTCTTCCTGGTTTCTTCTGCGATGGGTTGATTCCCTCATGAGCTGAGAACCTCCTGTATTACTCCACTAATCGCTCTCATTGCAGCATTATTTATCTGGCCAACACAAGCACTGCAAGAGAGAAAATGCATGCCTTTTGCAAGCACAGGTTAGAAGACCAGAGGCCTCTCCATGACATTTTTCCAGGCTGGAGCTTGTTTCTCCTATTCTACAGAGGCAGAACACTCACTTGCTTTATTTTAAACCATATTCATGTTGGCATTGTAACTCCAACCTGGGAGACTGCGTCATAGCCAGGGAATGAGGGGTGTTGGATTTACTATTTTTAACTCTTTCTACTCCAGGGAGTGAACTGAAATCAAATCTTCATCCAGAGACACTGTATGGATATTAATGCAATGAAATAAGAATTTGGACTGGGGGTGACAGCTGGCAAAGTGAGCCCTGGCGTCACAAAGGGGACAATCTCCCCATAAATAGGATGCATGGAAGAGATATATATTACAGAGCAGTTTCAATGCCATCAGCACGTGCTCAGAGGGATGGAAGGCTCAAGACCAGCCACCACCCAGCCAGTTCCATTCCAGGGGATGAATTACAGCTCAGGACTGGTGGTAAAACACTATCAGGAGCTTCCCTGGCAGGCTCCAAATTCCTCTAACCACGCTTATATCCTGGGAAGGTGCTTTCTGAAACAACTGGGATCTGTTTCAGCTGTGCTCCTCGGGTGGGGGCAGAGGGGGGCAACATGGCCCTGGGCTGCATCAGGAAGGGCACTGCCACATACCCTTGGAGCTCTGCTGAACCATCAAACTCGCTGCAAACCATGGCGTCAGAAGACACAAAACATGCTCCTGCAGCCCACTAAAACAGAGCATCCCACAAAAACTGTGCAAACCCCTTCCAGGTTTCAGCAGAGCCCCTGCAGGTCCCTGTGGCACAGAGGGTGTTTACTGCTTTCCTTAATCTATTGTGATCCCTGCTCTAATTCTGTTAAAGGTAGCAAATGGAGCCTTTAAGTGGTCATAAAAAGATTGTATTCACCCCCCATGGAGCTTATTTGAGACACCTGGCCGTGCATATGGGTGCCAGAGAGCGGAACACAGCAGGCACCAGAGCTGTGCCAGTGGTGGGGAGCAATGGGGAACAGCCTCATGCCAGGCAGAGCCCCAGGGCCACTAATGTGTTTCATAGAATCATTTAGGTTGGAAAAGACCTCCAAGATCATCAGAGTCCTACCTTTGACCAATCCCCATCTTGTCAATCAGACCAGAGCACTGAGTGCCATGTCCAGCCATTTCTTGAACAGCAGCAGGGCTGGTGACTTCACCACATCCCAATGCATTCCTTGTGGTGTTTCAGGCACCACGAGCACTGCAGGACAGCTCAAAGCATCAGACATGCTGACCCACAGGCTCCACAGGACAGTACTGGAAAACACCCCACCACCAGTCCACAGCTAGCTGATGTCCATCTCACCTATCCCATCACAAGTGCTGGTGTTTGGGGTAAAACCCCATGGGACAGAGAAATCTTCCACACCCTCTGAAGAGCACACACAGGTCCTTGGCACTGTGAGGGCCAACAGAAGGGTACCCCAGAGGGGATGCTCTCCCTGCAGCAGCACCTGAACACTGCATCACCAGCAGCATCCAAAGCCTCTCTGCAAGTCACTGCCCCAACCCACACACCAGAGGTAAAGGGTGGGTTCAGAGAGAGTAAACTCCCTCCCATGCAGGGATGCACTAAGCAGAGAAGACTGGAATAGTCACAGCCCCCTCAGAGCAGAGCCAGTGTGGGGCTTTTGTCAGTCTGTACCTGCAAGCCCCCTGCTCGTGGCTGTCTCTACCACACATAGGTGTGCACTGCCAGACACCACTGCAGCCTGGTACCCCCATTCCTCCCCGACAACTGCTGCAGGCTCAGGTCCATCCTGCTGCCTCAGGAGAGACAGATCCCCCCTTGAGCTCTGCAAGAGCTCCTGCAGAGGCTGATCTCACCCAAAGCCATTAATGTTTAGCTTCTCCCATGTGTGGGTTTCAGTTGGCCGGAAACGAAGCTCTCACTATTAAAAGACAGCAGTTTTTGTTCTTCTTGCCATCTGTATGTTTGTGTATTTCCCTTACCACCATAATTAGCAGGCTGGGCTCCAGCCAGGCTCAGGAGGAGATCTTAGGAGACGTCTTCCCAGCAATCTGAACAGCTTCATTGTTTCTTTTATGGCTCCCCTAGTGCAGCCCCCATCATCAGGATCATCACAGCCCAAACTGACACTGCCAGCTCCCTGGCACAGGCAGCAGGGACGGCAGTGCTGTGTTCCAAACACCAGCACCTGGGCAGCTGGGAGGGCCAGCACCCCAGCAGCACAGGTAAGGACCAAAACACCACTCCATGAGAGGCAGCAGGAGTTTTCCCACGCTCCTGCCCGATCTCCAGCATGGACCCATGCCACCAGAGCTCTGCCACAGTGACCCAGCTCTCTCTGCCCTCCCTGGGGTGCTTTAGCTGCATGCTTGTTGCAAAAACAATAAAATGAATTAGTGTAGCTTCAACAACAAACAGCCCATCTGATGCCTGGAAGCTCCCTTCCACTCTGAGGGGAGCTGGTAGCACCACAACCTACTGGTCCAGGGTCAGTCACTTTCTCCCAGCATCATGCCTCCAATTCCTCCCTCCGATCCAGTCACCAGCATTACAGCTTGGAAAGTCACTGCAGCTGGCCCAGGGGAGGTCAGGACTCAACCAAGCCCCACACAGCCTCAGGTTCCATCCTAGGCAAGTGCTGTTGAAAGCCCCCACAGGGGTTTTGGCAACTGCTTCTCTCCTCCCTGTGCACTCACAGCCATGGGCAAGCCCAGGATGCTCCAGAGGCACACAGACTCCTACAGCTGCTTCTGCTGCCCTCGGTGCCACCCCCAGAACAAAGACAAGGGTTTGGAATGGCCAGGCACAGCAGTGTTTCTGAAGCACTTGTGTGTGAGCAGCACTGGTAGCAGGAAGCCAGAATGTGTCAGGTTTGTCCATGTGGGACCACAGGAGAGGAACGTCGCTGTTCCTGTAACTGCTCTGCCTTGGCAAACCATATTCTGGTTTCAGGCTGTCTGATAAACAGACTTGAGCTTGCACATACACAGACATCTGCCCCAGGCAAACAGCAGGACAGAAATGAACAAGCAAATCTGGCAACTTTATGTGAATTAAATGTGCATTTAATTGAGATTTATAGGGGGGATGCAATAGCAATTGATTATCAAAATCAGATTATTTATGGGGGTTTAGCAGCTATACAGGAGATTAATGTTGTTTCCAGAATAAATCCTCAGTAAATGTATGTTTCCCTAGTAATCAGCTAATAACAAGTCATCCTAATTATCTCATGAAAGGGACACAGATTTTGACAAATACTGAAAAGATAAATTGTCATCTGCAAACTGGCACCTGAAAACCACAAACTGCACTCTGCCTCCAAACCACAGCTCCACTGGTGTCTTCCCACACCAGACCATGGGCAAGAGATACAGCCTTAGTCCTCTACATGTCAGGAGCAAAGACGAGATCTAGGATTCAGACTCTACCCAGAGGCACAGGGAAGTTTTCATCCTAAGGGCCTGAGCCTGGCCAAGTCACCGCCAGTTATCTGCAAGTTGACAGGTGGTGGTATCAAGAGAATAAAAAGCATGGCTCTTAGGATGGAAAAGAAAGCTTAATCCCAAGAGGAAACATGTACACACCATGCAACAAAATGCAGCTCTCTATTTGTATATGGAGAGGGACTATTTACAAGAGCATGTAGTGACGGGACAAGGGGGAATGGTTTCAAACTGAAAGAGAGCACGTTTAGACTGGATACTGGGAAGAAATTCTTTCCTGTGAGGGTGGTGTGGCCCTGGCACAGGTTGCCCAAAGAACTTGTGGCTGCCCCATTCCTGGAAGTGTTCAAGGCCAGGTTGCATTGGGCTTGGAGCAACCTGGTCTAGTGGAAGGTGTCCCTGCCCATGGCAGAGGATTGGGATTAAAATGAAAGGAGTTTTAAAGGCTCCTTCTAATTCTGTGATTCTATAATTTCTGTAGTTTTATACTCCTTGCTGCTGACAGGTGATAGTGTCCTCTTCAACCCAAAGAGACCCAGAGCACACAGAGGTGTGCTACAGCAGCTCCTCTGTTTTCCTCAAGTAGTATTTGTTCATTAAAAAATATTTATCAAACATTTTATCATTTTGAAACATTTCTGGCAGAAAGAGGCTTTAACAAAGCTGTGCCATGGAGCCAGCCTTGCCTATTCCTCCCCTAACCCCCTGCATAAGGTGCTGCACGGCCCCATCCTGAGCTGGTGAGGGCCACCCCATGCCCTAGTCTCTCCTCTTCACCAGGAGATGTTTCAGGGATGTCCTGAAGGATCTCCACCCCAGGAAGGAGGCAGCAGATGGTCCTTCTGAGGGGCAGAAAGGTGCCCTGCCACTCCCTATGGTGAGGGCAAGCACAGGACCACTACTCCCAGATGCAGAGATGCTCTGGCAGTCACCATGGCAACCACAGTACACAGCCAGGCGAACAAAGCTGATAGGAGAGAAAGAAGAGAAATGAAAGAGGAAAGGAAGGTGGGGGGAGAAAGAAAAAAAAAAAAAAAAAGAGGAAAAGCAAATAGTCTAAAGTCATGGAGCAAAGGCTAGGAAAGGAGGGAGTAATGGAGTGACAAAACAACTGTTGTGGAACATGGAGAGCTGCCTTTAAGCTCCTCACCTTGAGATGACCTTCAGCAAAGTGACCCAAGGTGTGCCCTGAATGCACCACTGAGACATTTTTTGTCGGTCCCACCGTCCCAGCAAAGGATTCCTCTAGGGCATGGCATGCCCCCCTGCCAGTTCCCAGCCTGGCAGCCAAAGGCTACGCTGTGGATGTCTCACTGCAGTGCAGAAGGTGGCACCTGTTAGAGACCCAGGAGGCTGCAAGGAGCCCTTCCACACCCTGAGGCAGCTCTCAAACCTCAAACTCAAGAGACCCATAAAGTGATGGATGAATGGATGCCAGGGCCAGGTTATTCAGCACCTTTCTTCTTCCATCAGCACAGATGGATTAGCTCAGCTTTTGGGTCACAGCATACCGCATAAATCATGCTAGTTCTGGGCTCTCACACTCTACCCCAGTTTTGGGATCCAGGCACATTTCTCAGCCCAGCTGTGCCAGCTCTTTGTCCTGCTACCTCCCAAACAGACAAGAGCTGCCTGCATCTCCTGAGCCCTCAAGAAGGCATTTTAGGGGTCAAAACACCAAGACCTTTCACAGTAATAGCCAGCCCCAAACCCACAACAGGGGGCAATCTTCATGACTGGCTGTGAAAGGAGCATGGAGACACCAGAGGACAAAGTACAGGACATTTCATTGCATGGCTTGGGACTCACCTGAATGCCTAACCGAAGGTCAGAGTAGGGGTGCAACCACAAATACACTGACATAAGACTTTGTGCTGCAAGGACACAAACTGCAACCACATGCTCCACTCTTGTTTATCTGCCCCACTTCAAAGGCAGAGAATTAAAAAACAGACATCAGGGTTTGGGTCAAAAAGCAGCAACTACAACCTCTCAGCTGGAATGGAAAATAACATCCCACTTGGCTGTTTATTCTAATGAAATAACAAATCTCAGAGGGAAGCTCCCCCTCTTCAGAGCTGCCCTGAATGGTAAACACAGACACAGCCTCTTGCAAGCAGAGAGCAAGTGCTGGGGTGGTGCCTCAGCTCACCAGTCACAGGGACAAGAGCAGGTATCCACGGAGCAGGAAGGGGTCAGTGGGGTTTTTGCTGTACATGGAAACCTGGCAGGTACAGGAGAAAAACTGAGAAAACCCTTAGGAAAAGCACTGGGTAAACCAACTCAGCCATTTTAGTAATGAGAAGATGAGAGGAACCACTGAAGTGAGTGGCACAGATGCCACAGAAGCTACTGGAGCAGGTGATGGCACCCAGAAAGCTGCTGCTGTCGGGGAGGAGGTCCCATCCCCACCATGGCATGGGGATGTCTCCACAGGTAAAAACACACCTCTGCACCAGTGTGACACTCCCGGGTGGGCTTCATATCCCCTCCCAGCCACACCCTGAGCCTCAGCCAGGGGGACACGGGGCTGACCAGCAACAGGGCCAAGAGGTGCCAACCAAAGGGTGTGGTGCTGCGTAAGGACAACCCAGGCTGGGGACAGCGGGGGACGTGGCAGGACGAGGCACACCTCGAACAACACACTCCCATGAGCGACCCAAGTGTTCGGCACACGTAATGCTCTCCCCTCCTCCGTGCCGCACTCGTGCTCTCCTTGGCTCCTGCGTACGCCCAGAAACCCGACTTCCAAAGCAGGGGGGACTGCCAGCCAGGGGGGACTGCCAGCGCGGGGAGCGCCGGGCAGGCAGACACGGCTGTCTGCGGCTAAAAGCCTTCGGTGCCTTCCATCGGGGCTGGGGGGACGCAGCCTTCAGCCGTCTCGCTGGAGGCAGGCGGCCAAGCCCCAACATCGGGAGCTGCTGCCCAGCAGCACTTTGCCCCCTGACCGTGGACAGGAGATTTCACCCTCCCCTCCTGGACAGGGCGAGTTTAGCGTTCCCCATCCCACCTCCCTGCTCCACGTGCGTAAATAAATCCATCTGTGTACTGCAAAGCACCAGAGATCCTCTTAACCCTCCAGGCTCTCCGCTCCAGAGTCAGGGCTAAGCGCTGTCCTCCCGTGCTGCAGGCACAGGAATCAGAGCATTCTTCATTAACAAACCCATTCATGCAGCTCAGCTCACCCACGCCGAGGTCACCGCTCTCTTCCCTGCCGAGATGTCCCTCCCAAGCTGAAGCGACAGTCTGTCCCCAACAGCCTCTGGAAGCCACTTCTCCCAGCACCTCATTAGCGGCAATTAACAGGCAATCAACGGGCCCAGCAGAGCTGGCACTTTCCAGGGAACAAGTCCCCTTTCAACAGGGGAAAATGAACATGTGCTTTGTTGTGCATGGTTGTGGTTAAATGAGCCAAAATCTGCCTGCCAAGGAACGGAATTATTTCCCAAACTGAACCCTTTATGCCACCTGACCAGCCAAGCGGGTAGTGAAGGCTGGGGCAGCTGCAGGTGTCCTCTCCTGGCCAGTCCCCTTGCCCTGGACACCTGCAGGATGCCCTCAGCAGCCCAGGAAAGGACAGGCAAGGTGGGAGCAGGGACTCGGTGTAGAATTATACACTAGTTTAGGTTGGAAGGGACCTTAAAGCTCATCTGTTTCCAATCCCTGCAATGGGCAGGGACACCTTCCACTAGACCAGGTTGCTTCAAGCCCCATCCAACCTGGACTTGAACACTTCCAGGGATGGGGCAGTCACAGCTTCTCTGGGAAACTTGTGCCAGGGCCACACCACCCTCACAGGGAATAATTTCTTCCCAATATCCAATCTAAACCTCCTCTCTTTCGGTTTGAAACCATTCCCCCCTTGTCCTGTCACCCCAGGCCCTTTTAAATAGTCTCTCTCAATTTTTCCTCTAGGGTTCTTCAGATAGTGGAAGGCAACAATTAGGTCACCCCAAAGCTTTTCTTTCCAGCTTGAATAACACCAATTCTCTCATCCTTTCATCATAGTGGAGTTGCTTCATCCCTCTATCTTGGTAGTGTCTTCTGGACTCACTCCAACAGGTCCATGCTCTTCCTATGCTGAGGACTCCAGAGCTGGGCACAGCACTCATGGTAGAGGGTGGCACTTGCCAGCAAGGACTATGCTGCTGACTCAGAACCACCCACTGGCTCCTCCAAAAGTTATTTCAGACCATGTGAGAAGCTCCTCAGAGTTCACAGAAGCCAGCCAGGGCAAGAGACACCTTTCCACCGTTCCCAGGGAGGAGGCTGCCCTGAGGTTTGGCAAAGGAGGGAGGAAGAGGCCTCAGCACCCACAGTGTGGCTGGGCTTGGACTTCAGCTCCCATGCTAGTGTCAAAAGAAAAAAAAACAAACAAAAAAAGCTGTGGACTTGAGAAATACAGCAAGATGAGCACACAGATGTGTGCTGATCAACCTTTGGCAAGAGGCCAGTGCAAGGACCAGGCAACACACTCTCTCCAGCTTCACCATTCCCAAGACTGGCACCAGGCAGAATCAATCCATCCCAACCTCTGCTTCCCTGGGTTCTTGGCTAGCTGATGAGGAAGGGAAAAAATAAGGACAAGAAAGCAAGAGGGAGACAGCCTGGATATGACAGGCTGGTGAATCTGACAGAGGAGTCTTGTTAGCAGCATTTTTCCCTGCAGTTCAAGCAGTGGAAAAGCCAAGGAATGCTTCCCAGGAGTCTGCACCATCAAGCCCACTTGCACAGGGCTTGTATTGCCAGTGGCAGAGCAGTGGTGGACAGCAGCACCCCAGGGGTCCAGGAGGACAGATAGAGGAGTGATGACAGCTCCTGCCACAGCACAAGCTCCATCCTTATCCCCCAGGATGGGAAACTCCTGTTATCCCTCCAGACACACTCCCTGCAGCATAAGGGGTGCACTGTGCCCACCAGGGGCTGAGCTTGGGGTGTTCCACCCTGAGGCTGCAACGTCCTGAAGAGAGTTCACAGTGCCTTGTGCCACTGGATATTGGGACCCACATCTGGGCCAGTATGGAGACAAGAAGGGGCCCAGGGATGTGGGGATCAGCAACAGCCACCCTAGACCTTCACCAGCTCTTCAGGAGAAGGAGAAGGATATGGCAGATCTCTAAGCTGACTAAGAGCTCTGAGTGCCCAGTGGCTCTGCTGTGCCAAGCGCAAGCCAAAGCAATTAGCATTTCTTGGAGACACTCCGTGTAATCTTCCCTGAGTGATGGCGGGAGCTGCCACAAGCACAGCAAAGGGCCTGGAGCTGCTTCCCTGGCCCAGGGAGATGCTGTGCTGGCAGTGACACACAGCAGAGCTGCACTGTCCCACTCCAGGGGACTCCTGCCAGCAGCTCTGGGACCGCTGCTCCAGCCAGGCACTGGGGAACAGTGCCCTCACTGAGCGCCAGTCCCACCACCACCAGATCTTGCCTCCAGGCCCTGCAGGCTGTCAGGCAGCAGAAAGACAGAGCAGAGAGGCAGCTCTCAGCATCTTTCCTGGAGCATAGCCCAGGTGAGAAAGGCCACCGCAGGGAAGTCCAGGGCTAGGACTGACCTCTTCCATCAGCTCCCAGGCAAAGCGCTCAGCCCGAGCCTCGAGGCAGAAAAGGAGCAGAGATGAGCCTGGAGCTGTTGGGGGAATCAGGCAGGAGCAGCAGCTGCAGCCAGTCCTGGCCAGCCATTCAAGAGTCACGGATTATTTTTAACAGCTACTTGTAGAATGCAGTGAGTGCCTGCAGGAGAGACAGCCCAAGCTGATGCTCACCCCATCCCTCTCCCCAGCACGTGCAAGGAACATATCTCACAGCCAGGCTTTTTATAGGGTTTCCTGCTCCCACTGGGCATGCAGCTCAGCGGCTCGGTATGACCACACCACCCCCTCCCTCAGTAATCACTCACATGCCGTTCACTAAAGTCTTTCCATTCCCTCTCTAGCTGTTTCCTCTTCTCTCCTTATTAGGGATCCACCTACCTATCCATCTTCTCATTCTCTCCCCCTCCCCGTGGCTATTTTTAAGATGCCATAAAAGCTTTCAACGAGTAGCATCCTCAGGGATGAAAGGGATTTTATATGCAGCCCGTCACAAGGAGCCATCACCACATAACTCACCATGCAGGCAGTGACGATTTTTTCCCCCCCCAAAAGCAGGTGAGGGGAATATATCCCCACTGAGTTTCTCAGGTCTCCCTAGTCATCTCACCCAGGGCAGCTGTGCCAGGCGTGTCCTGTTTCAAAGGGAAAGGATCAGATCCAGCTCACTCCACTCCCAAGGGGGCAGCTGGACCAGATGGCAGGACAACACTGCAACTCCTCTCAAGTAGCAACTGGATGTATGAAGGGATGGTTTTGCTCACTGATAAAAGGCTCCAAGCTGGGGATCATCCAGCTTCATGCCTCAGCATCTCCCAGCAGAGGAAGGAAGGTCTCCTCACTGAAGAGATGGCTGTAGTTCTCCCTGTATGCCCATGCACCTGGAAGCGGCTGTACTGCTTGGTTCATGATCAAGAGGTGAGGGAAATGTCAACAAAACTGTGTCCAAAGGCACAGCCTGCCCCACAAACTGTCTGGCAACAGTCTGGACAGATAAGGAGGACTAAGGTTTTCCTGATCCATACATGCACCACACACCCCTCTTTTCTCTCCTTGATCTGGCTATTCCCTGAAGAATAGCTGCCTTCCCTTTTCTCTCCTAAAAGTCTGGTCAGAAACCTGACACACATACCAGAGACACCCCCTCATCCTGCCGCCTCCACACCGCCTGCACCCCAACACAGCTTGGCAAGAGCCAAAAGCAGGTCGCCACGTCTCTGCTGCAGGGACAAGGAAGGCTCCCCGGTGCAAGCTGACACACTGCCACTGCCAGCGAGGTGTGGGCACACTGACCCGGCTGCAGGGCACAGCTTCAGTGGCTGCCAGCTGGGATTAGGCTGTGCATAACCTGAGAGGTGTCCCGCTGTGCGCTAATGCGATGACACGCTCGGTGTCGCTGGCGGGACCCGCCGGACGCTTCTCACCACGGGTTGGTTGAGCCTGCGACAGAGGCACCGGGTCCCCAGGAGCCCGAACCTGATCACATCCCTCTCAGACGGTGCTTGGGTGACGTGACTATTTATAGCACAGAGGAGGTAAGAGAGCTCATCTTACCTTGCTCCACCTTCTTCATCCTCTGAGGAGCAGGAGCTGATGTGAAAGGTGCAGAGGCAGAAGGCGGAGGCAGGAGATGGGGAGGGAGACTCCAGGGCACAGCACAGGGAAGGAGAGTCTGCAGGGACCAGAGCTGAGCTGTGATCCGAGTGCAGACGAGTGCCAGGGAAACCTGTACTCTATCACACTCGAGCGCTGCTGTGATATGAGCAGAGAGAGAGAAAATCCGGAGCAGAGCTGCCTGCTCAGGAGGCAGGAGAAGCCGGTGCCGAGCGGCATAGCCCAGACTTGGCTCCCGTGGCCCTGCACAGGTTTCTGCCCCATATGGGCTGCATTTGGGCTGGGTGCTCAAAGTGGGGTCTGCACTACCCTTGGAGGAGCTGTGACACCTCTGCCTGCTCCAGCCCCCATTTCTGTGGACTTTGGCTTTAAGGAGAACCTTCCCATGCCTTTGTCGTACTTGGCACCTGATCACTGATCTCTGGCTCACCATGGGCACCTGCAGTAAGTCCTTCTGGGAGCCCAGAGACCTGTTTGCTCCTATTGTCACACACAGGCATCCTGGCTGGTGCAGACCTTGCAGCCACACCAGGCTGCTGAGAAAGCCACTCACCACCCCAGCCAAGCACCACTGTGGTCAGTGCAGACAGAGCTTACTTCACCAGGAAGAACCCTCAGTGACCCAGGGCAGCAGGAGCTGCCAGACAAGCCCTGATCCAGCACCTCTTGGCCAAGGCAAGGAAGACCCTTCCTCCAGAGAGGGGTTGCTGGTGGGAAGCAGCTGCCTCTCATACAGCTCTGGGGCATGGATGGGCTGCAGCTCCCAAAGCACAATAGAAACAAGTTTCCCACGCATATTCCTTCTCTCATTTTCTAAAGCTTTTAGCAGGGAAAGGTTCTTGGCCAGTAGGCGAAGTACAGCCACCTTGGGCCATCCACCCTGCTGGGACTGTCTGTCTCCACTGAGAATCCAGGCTGGGGAGCAGATGTGATTGGGAGATCCCCAGCACAGGACTCAACATGTCCCAACAAGGGCTGCTGAGCCAGAGAATGACCCACCCAATTCCCCAGTGACTTTAAAAATAGCTCCCCTTCACCAGCAAGTGCATCTGGGCTGGGCAGGGCTCCCTGTGACACCTCTGCACAACACTGTCCCCAGGGCTGCAGGTGGTGGATGCCAAGAGAGAAGCAGCAAGATCTTGGAGAGATGACTTACAAAAGCATGTAGTGACAGAACAAGGGGATTGGTTTCAAACTGAAAGAGCAGGTTTAGATTAGGTATTAGGAAAAAATTCTTTACTGGGAGGGTGGTGAGGCCCTGGCACAGGCTGCCCAGAGAAGCTGTGGCTGCCCCATACCTGGAAGTGTTCAAGGCCAGGTTGGATGGGGCTTGGAGCAACCTGCTCTGGTGGAAGGTGGCCCTGCCCATGGCAGAGGCTTGGAACAAGGTGATCTTTAAGATCTCTTCTAATCCAAATTATTCTGTGATTTATGATCTCCAGGGCTGGTAGTACAACTGGGATGCTGGGAAGGACAGGCAGGGCCTTGCAATGTGCCTTCACAAGTGAGATGCTACAAACATGTTTCTGCAGGGGGCTGTACCACGGGGCCTGGCACGTGGACTTTGGGAGCTCACACTGAGTCCTGGTCTACATTATGCTTGTTTGATCTCTGCAGCCTGGCCAAGTGTAGCTGAGAAACAGTCACAACTCACTGCTGTGACAACAGGTCAAACCCTGAAACTTAAATTCTCATTGCAATGGACTCCAGCCGGGCTGAGGAAGGGCTTCACTTGCACCAGCAAAGCCCTTCTTGCCCCACAGCAGTGGAGTACTCTCCAAGATGTACCACTTGTTGCCAAGAAAGAACAGAAGTCAACAGGGTGGGATCAAAGATGCAAGAACCTGCTCCCCTCTTACACTGTCCTGTTCCTTAGAGAAACATTCTCCCAAGGACTTTCTCATTTGTCCAAGTCTCAGAAAGATGATTCAAAATGGAATTGCAGTAAAGTGTCCATGAACAGACAAACCAATGATTCCTGGGGCTCAGAGGACCTTGCCAGGGCAGCAAGGGTAAGAAGAAAGGAAGGTCAGACAGGCTGTGTAAGGAAACCAGAGAACCAGCTCCTTTTCCTTTCTGCTCTCAGCCTCAGGCAATGGAGAAAGCACATCAATTCCCAGGCCAGGGCTTATCACTGATACTGATAAAGCATTCAGAAAACTATACCTGAACTGAAAAATGCACATATAAACTGTGCTCTATCAAATACCTGAGCCACCACCAAATAAATGGGAACTGTGCATCTGAGTTTGCTGCTGGATAAATCAGTTTGGTCCTGCTAAGCTTCAAGACAGTCCTTTCCTAGAAAGCAAGGCATGGCAACTGGAGCTGTGCAACAACCCACTCCAGCTCTTCCACTCCCCCAGTAATATGTTCAGCCCACAGATTCCAAAAGCAGAGCAGCTGGCCACAAGAGGACTTGGGACAGCCTGTCCTCCAAGCAAGAACCACCTTCCATGCTGCAGGTTGCCAGTCACCCTGCCAACCTTGCCCTGAGCCGCTCACAACCAAACTCACTGAGCCAGAGGCACCTGGACTTGGGCTCTGCCTTCCCTATACCCACTGTGGTCACTCCTCATTCCCTTTCATCTTTCAAAGCTCTCCTTCCCCCATCACTCTCCACTCGAGATCTTGCCATCACTAGTTTACCCCCAGGATACCTTCTGGATGTCCTGCAGTGCTCACAACTGAGGCACTGATGTATTTAGTCTAAAAATATCTAATTAGACATTCCAACCACTTCATTACAGCACCATCATGACAGGACTGCAGGGTCTGGCAGGAACTTGGTGGGTTTGCCTTCCCTCCTCCCCAGCTTTGCAGAGAGCAAAGGCAGCACCACACAGACGCCTTGCTGATACCAGGACAGCCTGTCAGTCCAGGCTGCTGGCATCTCAAATACCATTATCTGGCTAAACCAATCATCACTTTATCACTAGAAAATGTGCTATTTATTTTATAAGAGCATGGTAGGCCCCTGAAATAATTCAATTGCTTCAATTGACCTTACAGCACACACTCCACTGGCCTGCAGGGCCACTTTCCATGGCTCCTGCTCTTCAAAGGGCGAGCTGCCAAGAAAGAGGGTTTGCAGAACCTGAACAAAGCTCAGGGAGAGAACAGAGTCCATCCACCAGCTCGAGGACAGAGAGATGCTGCCTGGGATCTGAATTTTCTGGCACCAAAGCAAATCCAATGGATGACTATCCCTTTGACGGGCTGCTTAAGAGAACAGAGTGGGACAATTTGTATCTGGTTGTTTGTGGCAGCATTGTCAGGGCTGGGTATTAATGGAGAGGATCAAAATGTGGGCAGAGAGTCTGGGAGTTACCCTTGGTGGCCAAATTCTGCAAAACAAACTGCTCATCACATCAACAGGCTGATCCCTCTGGGTTCAATGCACTTCTGAGCACAGGGGAAAAAAACACCATGTCCTCAGTATGTCCCATCCCACAGGGTGGGGAGACCTGGTGAATCACTTACCTGCTGAGCAGAGCTGGAGCTCCCAGAGATGTGCAGCACCATGTGATTCCTCTTTAATTACACAGGGACTTAATAGAGTTTGCTGGTAAACACCTTGTAACCACATGTGCTTAGAGATTACTGGGTAATTATGCTTAGTGGATCACGATGTAACAGGGAGCATGATTTAGGAAAGACAAAAATAACCAGGCAAACGTTGCATTCGTCAGTATCTGTCATGAAGCCTTCCTGCCCAAATGCTTAGCTGTCCAGCCTTTCTTCATGTCTCTTTCCCTGGCTTTCTGAGAGTAGGGCAGGAATTTGGGAAGTGCCAGGGATTGGAATGGTCTGGGGAAACTTTTTACTCGGCATACCATATCCCCTGCAAGAACTCTCCATGCTCTGACAGCCTATCAGCTGCTCAGAGGAGAAAGGATGGGGAAGAAACAATACTGACTCACCCCATCCCAAATTAAGTTTGCCACAGGGACAAATTCTGGCCTTCCTTTCCAAGGGTGCACGTTGGACACAGCAGTCTGGAAGATCTCTAGGTTCTGAGCCAGTCCCAATCACCCACTGCCACACTGATCTAGATCCTGTCAAACCTGGTCTGACTCAGGAGCTCTCCATGGTTTCACCTCCCCAGGAGCTGTGAATTTTTCAGGGCCATGCTGGTCTGAGCAGAGACAAGGGGCACCTTGCTTCTAACAAGACCAATGCCAAGACTTTGATCAGCCCCTCTCCCACTTCAGCAGAGCTGGAGCAAAAGAGATGGTGTGCAAATCTCATGGGTCCCACTGGAGTGACCCCCACTCTCAGACAGTCACTTCATGGACTTGTAATACCCAAAACTGATGGCTCCCTCCAAAACAGCAGAAGGGACTATTCACACTCATTTCAAAGAGTCTTAAATCCCCGGGGAAATGACAGCTTCAACCCTCTGCCTTTTAATGAGCACAAAACACAGCATTGATCCCTTTAAAATCCCTGCCCAGATTCCAACAGAAATGTTGATGCAGACACAGGAGATTTCAGGGGCTGATTTTAAGGGATGTTCTCTTGGGCAGGGGTTTGTGCTACAAGCTCCAGTTTCAATGGAAATGCCAAGCAGCATCCATAGGCCTGTTTACAAAGGTATGAATCCATTTGCAATCTATTAGCAGTGCTAACCGGAGTGAGAAGCAGCGATAGCATAGCTAATGTACATACCAACACTGTGCCCTGCAAATGCTCACTGCACACCTGGGGAGCTCAGATAGAGAGGCCACCCTCCCATTCAGCACACCCTTTCACCCTCAGGGCCATCTGATCTGCTCTGCAGCCTCAGGATACAAGTTTATGCCCGAGATCAAGGGCTTTTTCCTCTTCACCTTAAAAGTAAGATTTCTATATGGCTTTGCCTTCATCGTGGGAGAGATGACAGCATGGGGCCTCCAACCCTGGGACCCATACCAAGGTGAAAATCAATCCCCCTGTCCCCTCAGCAAGAGCAGGTAAGATTCCTGTGTGCTGTGCATGGAGCATCTCCAGAGGTTCACCTGTGAGCCAAGATGTACAACTCCGGGCTCCAAGAGGCTTCACAGATACCTCTGCTCAAGAGTGTGGCTTGAGGCCAGCCATGGCCCACAGCCACAGGTTTCCTGCCTCACATCAGCTTCAGACAGGAGAGGAGTGTTATCAAAATGCAC
This sequence comes from Formicarius rufipectus, assembly GCA_013399695.1. Classification (NCBI taxonomy): domain Eukaryota; kingdom Metazoa; phylum Chordata; class Aves; order Passeriformes; family Formicariidae; genus Formicarius; species Formicarius rufipectus. Next base: position 1,805,242 of record VXAU01004838.1, read on the forward strand.
CAAGCACCATGGAAAGGAGTGGTGGGAATTCACAGATCAGATGGTGGCACTTTATCCTCAGCTGCAGCATCTCATCTATTTGCCAGCCCCAAAATTTTAGTGCCGCAGCCACAGGTACACCTGTACATCACCAGTCCCATGCACAGTCTGGCTTCATCATCCATCCTCCTTCTCTTCCAGTGTCTCACTCTCTCCTCTCATCTGCACAGGCAGGGGCCTGTGCACCGGAGGGAGACCAGACAGGGAAGGCTGGAGTGTCCCTGAGACAGCTGGTGAATCCCACCACATCTGAGCCATCAGTCATTACAGGGCAGCAGAGCTGGCCATGCCTGGAAAGCCTCTGACAACAAGTGGCACCAAGCTCCCCTGAGCCACTGGCCCTAGCAAAGGGGTACAGAAGCCATGGCAGGTCACTGCTGGGTAGCATCAGTGGGGTGGAACAGAGATAGCAGAGAGGACACTGACACAAGGATCCTGGGCTTCTCTTTTTTGGCTCACAGGCAGATGCATTTGAGGGATAGTCTGAGAAGCAGTGCACAGAGATGGGTGAGGCAGCAGCAAGTGGGGAGAGACAGCAATGTTCACACCAGTCCCAGAACATGCTGATGGAAGAAGTGGCCCTGCACCCTTGGTCACAGAATCAGCTGGGAGAAGACTGCCATTGCTAAGAACAGAGATGAGCCAGCATTTGGCTATGGCAAGCCCTGCTTTGAGCACCTCAGCCTACTGAGGAAATGTCTGGAACACTGACAGGGCAGAGCCCACTGCCTTGCAGGGCTTGCATAGCCCTTCTGCCTGGTGAGGTCCCAAAGGGAGGAGTAATTCGTAAGCAATCAACCCACTGCACAGTAAGAGACCAGATGTCACAGAGTTGCCAAACCTTTACTAAAACACGTGGCTACTTAGAACGAGGTAATGGCAATATTTAGGCAAAGACTGCAAAGCCATCCAAAGAACTGGGCAAGAGCCATGGGAGCAGCCTGGTGCTGGCAAATCCAGAAGTTGAGGCATGGCTGAGGTGCCCAAGGCCACAGAAGAAGGCAGCAGCAGCAGGACATGCTCCCAAAGGACTCCCAGCTCTGCACTTGCTGCCTGCCCAGTGGCCTCTTCCCGTGAGTCACGTCAGAGCAGCGGGCAGGCAGCATGTTTAGTTCCCTGGCATCTTGCTGTGTGCGTGGGAGGACCCAGCTGAAGGAGTTTTGCAGCACAATCAGATAGTTATAACACACCAATGCCATAAACAGCCCTTATCTCCATCAGCAGCTAAGCCAGCTATTAAGAACTGGAAAGGAATCCCAAAAGGAACCAACACGCATTTGTCAAAATTGGCTTAGTGGAAGCTTAACAGTCCCACCTGACCACGGTGGCCACTGACCCCACAGCCCTCTGCACCAGACGGAGCTCATCACCCAGAGGAGCAAAGGGAGGACCCTTTGTTATCAGGCATCCTGCAGGCTCACAAAGAATCAGTCCCTATTGTTTCCTACCTGGTCCCCTGGGAAGGGGGCTTGCTCCTGGTCCCAGGTGTGGCTTGTGCAGAGGGCACCTGGAAAGTTTTCTTGCCTCTGACACAGCCCAACAGAGCTGGAATCACCTGTTCTGTTGCCTTGCAGCATGCCAAGGTATTTTTCACGGTGTTTTGCTTGGGAACCACCCCAAGCCCTCGGATTGAGAAACCTCAACACGTCAATGCAATGGAGAAGTTGCTGCTCTGCTTTCTGCCTGGGGAAGTGCTCCTCTCTTCACACATCCTCCAGAACCCACAGGAGGGGGTAAGGGGGCTTCCCTGAACAGGTTACCCCAGCAGGAAGCCCCTCAGGTGGCCATCAACATCACTTGCTTTGCCTATGAGCCAGCTGCTTTTAAAGGCAGGGATCAAAGCTGTGCCAGCAAGGTGGGTACAGCTGTCACACATCACAGCAGTGAGGAAAAAGAGATTGATTGTGACTTGATCAAACCTGATCAATCTTTCTAGACTTTGCAACAAGGACACAAAACCAGAAGTGACCAGACTTATACCCAGTGCCAGTTCTCATCTTATGCAGCACATTTCCAAGCTCTGCTTCTTTAGAAATTCATACATAGCGCATGAGTGCCTCTGTCCCCGTCTCACACACACAATAGAAACACCCACATCCCCAGCTGCAGAAGGTTCGTGTTTTCAGTATTGCACCTGTGCTTTGCTCAAGTCCCTGCATTCTGGGTCTCTCCCTGCTCCTCCTCCCCATCGGCTCTTCCCCCCACGTCCGCTTAGCCACAGGCAGCGGCAGCAGCAAGTGAGCCTGCTGCCTGCCAGAGCGCTCCTGGCTCCCCCTCACCATGTTGCGTATCGACATTTTAGTCGATGATCTGCCCTCCAAACCCTAGAAATACAAGCCAAGAAAAGTACTCAGTGGAGATAAGCACCACAGCTCAGCCCACATGAAAGACAGGCCAGCAAAGCCAGACCCTGTCAGAAAGCAAAACGCAGGCAGGATAATAAACCAAAATTCCATCCCACTCGGCTTGTCAACGCTGTTATGACATTTTCTTTCCAATTCCTCCCAGCCAGATCGGTGCGGCAGCAGCCCCATTCCCACAGCGAAGGCAAGAGGAAGCCGTACTCACTGCTAGTGCTCATCCTGCCGTTCCTCCCCTGCCCTTCTCATCCAACAAAGGGGCAAAGATGCTCTTTAAATCCTCTTTTCTTGCGGCCCCCCCCTCGCAGCGCGGCAGGAGGCTGCCTCTCTCCTTCCTAGGAGAGATCTCTATTTCCGCGCGATCCGCCGGCTAACACATCCCGCGGCGCCTCCCCGACCCGGCGCGGCTGTGCCCAAGGCTGCCGNGGCGGCACCGCCCGCGGGCGACACCGGGCGGGGGCGGCGGCTGCTTGGGCACGGCCACGGACCCCCTCGTGTCCCCCAACGTGGATGTGGACACGGACACGGAGCTGGGGGGCAGCTGCGGGACGCGCCGCCTCGGCACCGCCTGCCCGCTGCCGGGCGCTGCCTGTCCTGCCTGCAGTCTTGCCCGATGCTTTGGTTGCTGCCGCTGTCCTGCCCTGCGCTGCCTTGTCCTGCCATGCCCTGCCCTGTCCTGTCCTGCCTGCAGTCTTGCCCGCTGACCGGCTCACTGACCTGCACGCTGTCCTGCTCTGCCCTGACTTCAGTCCTGCACACTGCCATGCTCTGCCATGCCCTGCCCTGCCTGCTGCCCTACTCTCTTCTGCCCTGCCCTACCCTGCTTGCAGTCTTGCTTGCTGCCCTGCCCGGCCCTGCTCTGTCCTTCCCACAGTTTATCCCTGCTCGCTGCCCTGCTCTGTCCTGCCCTGCTTTGCCCACTCCTCTCCTCTGCCTGCTGCCTTGCTCTCTTCAGCCTTGTCCTGCCTGCAGTCCTGGTCACTGCCCTGCCCTGCTCTGTCCTGCTCACAATCCAGCCCTGCCCACTGCCCTGCCTTGCTCTTCAAGTTGTCCTGTTTCCAATCATGCCTGCTGCCCTACCAGGTAACCTACTCACTGGCTTGCCATCAGTGCTGCCAGTGTTCCTGCCTGTGCCTCTGCCTGCAGTTCTTGAGTCCCCTAGTTGGTCCATCCTTGTCATGGGGCTGCCACCCAGTCCTGGGTGACACTGACTGTCAGCCACACACTGTTCATGCTCTGTCTTGGCCCTTCAGTGGCTGAGCATCCAAAAAATGCTGTCCTAGGACAGAGGTGGGGAGAGGGATACAGTTTATGAAGAAAACTGGATTTCCTCTAGTGCCAAGGTTCTCTCCCTCTGCTGTCCAGGCTGGCAGCCTGAGTCCCCTGCAGCCTGAGCATCTCTCCCATGGCAGGACCAGGGAGGGAGCTGTGGGTGTTGGTACGGCTGCAGGATGGAGAGGGGGCTTTTCTCTTGAGATCAGCAAGCAGCCTTCTCTGCTGGCATCAGGATTCCTGGAAGTACTTCAAAGCCCTCAGCTCCTTGTTTTGTCAGTGACATGCTCTCTATCAATATAAAACCATATCCAGGCTGCTCCCCAGGCGCCTGCAGAGATGGGGTTGTGCCTGCCTGCCTGTGAAGCCCCTGAGAAGCTGCAATTCCAAGATGTGAGCTACAGCCTTGCCACTAATGAAAGAGGTTTTTCATGCAGCATGACAGGCTCAGCATCTCTCCCGCTCCTGGGGCTGGAATGCCTCTCAGAGAGGGCCTTTTGCTTTCCCTTTCTCTTGCTGTTTTATTTGCGGCAGCAGATGTTCACAGTGACGTGACAAGACAGGTAGCAGGTCGCGTGAGCTATGCCTGTACTGCCAGTGATGCAGCCAGTTCTCTGCAAGCCCTGCTGCCTGTCCCCTTTGGCTGTCCCCTCCCCAGAGGCATCAGGTGGCTGGGAAGAGCAGAACCAGCAGTGGGAGGTGGGAGCCTGGAGGTTCCTGCAGGGCTGGGGGGAACAGAGCTGCTGACACAAGAAGGGCGGAGCATGTAGTGACAGGACAAGGAGGAATGGCTTCAAACTGAAAGAGAGTAGTTTTAGCTTAGATATTGGGAAGAAATTCTTCCCTGTGAGAGTGGTGAAGCAGTGGCACAGGTCGCTCAGAGAAGCTGTGGCTGCCCCATTCCTGGAAGTGTTTAAGTCCAGTTTGGATGGGGCTTGGAGCAACCTGATCTAGTAGAAGCTGTCCCTGCCCATGGCAGAGGGTTACAATGCGATGATCTTTAAGGTCCCTTTCAACCCAAACCATTCTATAATTCATTGATGATCCTATGATACAGCACAGTGAGATGATTTGGGCTGTCCCACAGCACTGATTTTGGGCCCTTTGTGAAGTTTCCCTGTGCCTGAGGACTGCCCAGATGTCCCCTTCTTGAGGGAAGAGTGCAGGACCCCATCACAGCCAGGCCCACGTGTATGGTATCAGTAACATCCCTTCGAGGAGTCAATAAAGGAGACACGATGTGAGCTGGTCCCCCACGGTTCAGCAAACTGATTGAGCCTCTTCCACTGACCTGGTTTCCAAATCTTGTTAACTTACTGCCTTCAGAACAACTTGAAATTTCCAGCACAGACAGGCTGGGATTGCAGAGGGCTTCAGAGGAGGACAGGGTGCTTTGGTGAAGCTCAGAGGGCAGTGCAGAACCTCTTCCCCTTTGTCCCCTCCCAGCTGGGTGGTCCTGGCACTGCAGAGCTGCGCTGTGGGACAAGGGGAGTGGGCACTGCCAGTGGGACAGGTGGGCAGGGTCTCAGGTGCTCCCCGTGGTGGGATCTTTGAGTTTTGCTACTGGTGAGATGGCAGTAAGGAGCTCTAATCCTCATCTCCTCCCTACCTCAGCCAGTAGCTCCTGTGCAAGGACTTGGCCCTGGCTGTGCTGTAAGGCACTGGCTGGAGCCCCTCACCACCAATGCTGTCCCAGAGTGTCTTGGAAATCCCATTTCCTTTTCTTTGTCTGCAAAAGCAGCCATAAAAGGATGTTAGGGATGCTTGAGACAAGAAGTGAGAAATGAGGAAATGTCAGGATGTTAACGCAGCCTCCTTTCATCCCTTTGTGTCTGTGCGCTGCAACATAGTTTTTTGCAGCAATTATTAGATGCGCATTTTTCCCACAAAGCGCCTGCTTCGTTCAGCACCCAGCACGTCCCACGGAGCTCAGGCTGGGCAGAGGAAGGTGCTGCTTGCAGGACCACACACCATTCAGTGAAAAGAGGCACAGTAGTTATAGAGAAAGAGGACAGAAGAAAAAATGGTGCTAATTTAATTTCATTTTGCTGATGGCTTCCCTGTATACTGGGTTTCTTATCCCTGCCTCCATGCTCTTGTAGGATGCTGAGAGTCACCTGAACCAAACTTCCCCCTCCAGGTCAATAACTCTCCCTTCTTTCCCTGATTCCTGACTGGAACACCAGCTGGCTGATGACTGGAAGAGGTGGAAGTTTCTGGCTGCATGTTGAATCACCAGAAGCTGGGCTCAAAAAATATCTTTTGCTACACCAGCAGCAGAAATTCTGAGAAATCCAGTTCACTGCCTCTCCCACTGGTGGCTTGGGAAGCCACCAGCTGTGTGTTTCCATGTGAGGCTGCGAGTGCAGCTGCTGAGTAGCTGCTGTCCCTCGGAAGGGATGTTTCTCCTCAGGGCTGGAGGGACAGCCCCCATCCTTCCCCCACAGAGCAAGGTGTCCAGAGAAAGCCTCCAGGGAAGGGGGTTCCCCCTCACTCCTCTGTGACTTAGGGACTGGATGAGGAATGGTGAGGCTACAAGGGAAATATCAGACATCAGGTCCCAAGGCCTGGAGACACAGGGTTAGGAGAGGTCAGAGAGTTAAAAAGTCACACAAGATCTCTGTCCTGAAGGCGCATGGTAGGATGGTCCATCAGCAACCTTAGCTCTGGCATTTCTAGTTCATTTGAAGCTGTAGCATCCCTTGCAGCACACCTGTGTATGGACACATGCACATACATGTTTGCAAACATACAGTCACATGGACCACCTTTCAGAGGTCCCAGGCTTTCCACCCACTTTCTTTCCCCTTCAACTGGAAGTCATTTTGGTGCACAACCTTCACTGTTGGCCTCTGAGAACCACTGAAGGAGTGGAAATGCCTTGGCCAGAGATCCCAGATGCAGCCCTTGCCCCAGGGTGCTGTAGCACAAATGTGTCTGTCTGTCCCTGAGGCACCAGCTGGCCAAACACATCCCTGCCAGCCTGAGCCCCCGGCAGACCTCCTGCATGTGCTCTGGCAGCAGAAGGCTCTCCTTTCTCAGCAGTAGGATTTAAGTCCAAACAACAGCAGTGAGATGCCCGTGGGGACCCCGGCGTGGCACAGCCCAACGTCTTGCACGAAGCAGTGGGCAGGCTGCAGAGAAACAGGACTCTGACTCATCAGAAGCTGGTGACATTTTCCAAAAAAAGCCTTTAAGTCCAGGGCTGTAGTATTCCCAAAAGGCAACAGAGAAGCCTAAGGGGTCTGGAGACCCCATTATACCACAGCACATGGTCTGTGTCACGGGATGGAGGAAATTCTGCCTCACTGGGCAATTCCCCACCCATATTTCTCTAGTCTCCTGCATCCCCTGTGAGGGGAGATCTGGCAGAGGCAAAGTCAGGAGTGGTCAGATGCTGCTGCCTGTTGCCCCAGTGCAAAGCCAGACTTGCTCTTCTAGTGAATTACTTTCCACATGATGGAAATGAACATTTCACTTTGTGAGTCCCTGGACCACAGAGTAACTGGGACCAGAGGCAATGAACTGGGCAGTGGGTATTTTAAGAGCGGACTCAGGTGGCTCATCCAGCACAGAACCCCACTCCTCCTCAGCCACAATCACCACCAAGTCATTTGCCAGTGGTTTGGCTTTCTTCCACTTTACACAGCAGCACAACAGCCCTTCCCAGCAATTCCCCGCAACAGCAGGAGGAGACACAGACTGGCAGAGGCAGATGTTCCCCAGGCTGCCTGCATTAAAGTGATAATCAAATGATAGATTATTTTCAAGCAAACTCACATTTTCAGTCATTCTGTGCAAATAGTTTCAACAAAAAATAAAAATTACCCAGACAGTGGAGAATGTTTGGGATCTGGATCTGCTCCAGGTGATGCTGATGCGCCACAGCCCATCTGTAACCTGTGGCCATCCTGCAAAGCCAGGAAGGGATGGCCACATCCTTTGGCTATATCCTGCACGAGAGGGGCTGCAGGCCCTCTGGCATTATCCCTCTCATCATCACAAAGGCTGAGTCTCTAGGTCAAATGCAACAAACCTTCCCAAACCAACAGCAGATGAGTGAAAACAAGTGTTGCAGAAGCTCTAGAGTTACTTGTCCTGCGTGACAGGAGTGTTCAGCTCCCCTCCTGAAAATCAGGACATCGGGAGAGGAGAGGTGTTGCATGACCTAAACTAACAGAGGAGTGATGGCACAGGCTTTAGGGTACTGAAAGTTGATGTTTGTCCTAAAACCTGCACGTCCTGCACCCCATAGCCCTTGGCTCACGTTTCTGCACAGGAAAAGTCAAGGTTGTTATGGCACTCAGCAAGTCTGGGGCTCCCAGACAGTGTCTGGGCTAATTGCTTGAGCTTGAGCTTGGGATTCTCAGGGCTGCTTTGTTTGCATTTCACACTCTGCATGGGTAGTTTCCCCTTCTGCATGTGAAAACGAGTCTGTCTGTACTGCGGGGACCCACCAGAGATGGCCACCCTGCAAAGCCCAGCTGGCACATCCTGCCAAGCAACATCAGCAAAGCAATGTAAAGGGAGTTCTATACCAGCTGCAGCTCTGGCCCCGAGGTGCCTGACCTGCTTTCCCATTACCAACTATGTTTCAACCCGTTAAAGGTCATGGGAAGTTGGGTTTATTTTTAGTTTTCCCTTTTTAAGTTGCCCTGAAGCAGCAAGGACTGATGCAAGACAAAATTTCCTCCCTTCCGTCAGCAGTTTGATCAGGATCACGAGATGTTAATGGACAGTCCTACCCATCATGAGCCACCTGTGAGAAGCCCAGCCCTGAGACCTCTGCACTCATGGAAGCTTCCTGGCACATCTCCTGTCTTCCCAGAGCTCTTTGGGGAGCACCACCTGCTCAGAAGGAGCAGTTCACCTTGGTAAATGCTGTTTCTTTCTTACTGCTGGAGTGGCATTATCACAATAATTTGGTTTTCCTTTTGTTCCTTATATTTTGTCATGGGAAAACTGAGGATCAGGTTGATCCCAGGAAAATTTAAGGGACTGTCAACCTGGAACATGGTACTACTTGCTCGAGGGACTGGCCAGATTTCCAGAACACGCTGCCAGTCCAGAAGGAGACCAAATGATATAATTAAGGAGAAATAATTTCCTTTTACAATTCTAAGCTGCAGAATGGCTTGCCCCAGGTAAGCAGCGGGTTATCTCTTTTCTAGGAAATCTCTCTTCCCCCCCCCCNAATAAATTCCCGGAGAACACCACTGAGCAAACACAACGGGCTTTGAATCAAAGTGTTTGGATTAATTAGCTTAAACTGAAAGCTTTCATTCTGATTTCAGCCTTGACTTTATGTAGAAGAAATTAAAGCAGCAAAGCTTTGGAAGTTGAAAAATCAAAATGTTCCACCACGGAAATATCAAAACAAGATACTTAGCCTTACTGAGCTGCTTTGTTGCTTTCTGAAAGGAAATGGCATCAAGACCAACACCTTTACAAGCAGCTTGGATCATTAAGAGCTTCAAAAAACCTGTAGATCAGCATAAGCAATTAATTCCTTAATTAGTTTTCCTCTTTTTCTTGCAGAGGGAAGTCTAAAAATATTGATTTTTTTTCCCCAATTTATCAAAAGATTAAATATGATCCTCTCACTGTATGGTTAAGCTTGAGCTTGGGCTGTGAGAATTAGATAGAGTGGTTCATACGAATTCACTTTGTCATGTTTCGTTCTCCTTCCTTGTCCTGTTTATTTCTGTTTCAATGGCAAAATGGGACCAGAGTAAAGGCAGAGGGAGGAGAGAATAATAAAGGTAAGGAGAGACTAGAAGGGAGAAACACAGAGAAATTGAAAATTAAAATGACTTATTTTGAAAGTCTCATTTTCTAGAGACATTTCCAAGCGAAACACATTTCCTTTGGAAACCTCTGAGGAGAAGAGTTTTGATGTTTTGAGCAGTTTTTCCTTCTGATTTTCAGTCAGCTCTATCTGAGACAGCACCTGAATGAACCTGGGCTGTATGTTTCCAGCAGAGTTTGCTTGATGTGTTACCTGACCCGGGGTGTCTTTAGCACAGGAACAACAAAATCACCTCTGGAACTGTGTGGCCTCACTGGCTGCTCACCACCAAGTCAGCACCCAGCAGTTCCCAGCAGTCCTTTGCAGATGGGCTTCACAAAGTCATTTGCACTAGAGATGAGCTCCTGACCTGGCTCTTGTGTCCCTGTTGCTGCTTCAGATGCTGGTCCCTTCTTTCATAGCCTTCCCTCATTTTTCCTGGCAAGCCCAGCTCTGCAACCCCACGGCGCTTGGGGTTGTTTGCCCACCCCACGCTCCAGCCTGCAGAGCAGGTGCAGCTGCTGGTGCTCAGGGCAGCTGGGCTGGGGACTGGCTCCAAGCCCGTTTTTGCAATGTTGGGATGCTGGTGGCACGGTTCCTGCTGCCATCTAATGGCTCTGACAATAAATATCCAGGAGAGAGAGTCTGGCTGCACTGTGCACTGCCAGCATGGTAGCAGCAGCCCGTGAGTTCTCCCGAGGGCTGCTGGAGGGAACACTGAGCCCAAAACGCAGCTTGGCATCCCTACAGTGACACTGGACACAGAGGGCAAGGCAGGAGTCAGGCATTCCTATTGCAAAGCTTAGGACAAACTCCTCAGAGGTGATGTTTGCTGGTCTCAGCAGCTCTGCCCTTCTTGGTGGTGGGTGGATGAATGCACCATCATATCCTACAGCCTGCAAACTCATGAATCAGAGAATATCCTGAGTTGGAAGGGACCACAAAGATCATCCAAGTCCAACTCCTATGCGCAGGACATCCCAACAATCCCATCCTGTTCCTGAGGGTGTTTTTCCAAATGCTCCTTGAGCTCTGTCACCCTTTGGGCCATGACCACTGCCCTGGAGAGCTTCTTCAGTGCCCAGCCACCCTCTTGGGGGAAGAACCTTTTCCTAATAGCGAACCTAATCCTGCCCTTCATGCTGCATCATGCCATCCCTGGGATTCATGGAAGCAGCAGAATTTGTGTGCTGAAGATCTGCATCCTAAACTTGCCTTGGGGATGAAATGGGAGTCTCCTGCCTGGCCACATTCAGGGACACAGTCTCAAGGTGCCTGCCATCAATTCTTCTGCATTATTGATGGACTTGAGGACATTCGATGTCCTGGCCAGTGCTGAGCATCGATACTTCCAGTCTGGGAGAAGAGCAGGGATGAGAGGCTGAGGAGAGAAGCCATGACTGGATGGGGCAGCAGAAAGGGTGGAGCTGAGAGACCTTTTCATATCAGTTCTTTCAGCAGCCTAGAGAGATCAAGTGGCCAGGAGACACCTTCCATCACCTGGGGACCCTCCTCTGCTGTGAACACTGGATCTGGCTGCCGGCTGTGAGTCCACTAGTGTGGTGCTGATTCCTGGGATGGGTGGACATCTACTCTGGGTGCACAACAGGGCCAGGTTCCATGGCAAGGAGAGCTGAAAAAGTGGTGTTGGGGGGTAAAAGGGGAAGCACTGGTTAGAGGGACCTTGGAAAGGGTTTCTCTTCTGCAGGTGATGTGGAAAGCAGCCACTGCTCCATCCCAGAAGAGTCAGGGGCTGGGACTGGGCTGCCTGGGGATGTGTCACATTGTTAGACAAGCTGGGAGCATCAGAAGCTCATGACACATCTTGTGTCTCCTTGTGCCCTCTGCTGGGGCACAGGTATTCTTGAGCAGGATGGGGTTGCTGTGGGGCAGAGAGCCTGGCAGCCCACCCCTCATCCCTGCAACCTTGTTGTAGTGCACGCAGGAGAGAGCTGACAGAAGTAAGAGGGAGCTCAGAGGAGGATCCTGAGGGTGCAGAGAGGTTACATGTGCTGTTAACTCAGATCTTGCAGAGAACACGAGGTCCAGGCTACCTCTGTGACCTTGGAAGAAGTTGTTCTAGAGGCAGAAAGATTTTCAATGGTAGTCCTGTTCCTAAAACCTGCAGTGACATGTGATGCTGTGGCTGTTCCCCCTGCAGCGATTGCCAAAGCAGTGGTGGTGCTAGATAGGGTTGTAGCTCTGCCTGTGCCTGAGTGAGGGCGCCTGAGGAAGGCAGTGGTGCTGGAGCAGTGACTGTGCAATGATCAGGAGAACTCAAAATGCCTGTGAAAGGCTTGTGACTATTATTCCTTCCCGTTCTCCTACAACTTATCAAGAGCATGTAGTGACAGGACAAGGGGGAATGGCTTCAAACTGAGAGTAGGTTTAGCTTGGATATGGGGCATAAATTCTTTACTTCGAGGGTGGGCAGGCCCTGGCACAGGCTGCCCAGAGTTGCTGTGGCTAGTCTATCCCTGGAAGGGTTCAAGGCCAGGTTAGATGGGGCTTGGAGCAAACTCATCTAGTGGAAGATGTCTCTGCCCATGGCAGGGGATTGGAATGAGATAATCTCCAAGATTCCTTCCAACCCAAACCATTCCATGATCCTATGATCATTAAGCTCTCTACAGTGAAGTCCATGCCTCTGAGACACCTGTATATGGAGTATCACAGCGGGGATTTCCCTGACACATTCAAACCTTCCTGCAAGTGGAACTGGAAAAAAAAACCAACCAGGACTTTGCACAGAGGTGAACTAGAAGGCTTCTTTCAGTGATACAGTTCCAGGCAGGGGCTGCAGAGATTTTTCAGCCCTGGAGCTCAGCTGACTGGCTCTGGTCCTTCCTTCTTCCTTCCCATGCCTTATCTGTGGCCTCCACTTCCGTGGCTCTGTCTCCATGCAGTCTGGAGGCTCCCCAGGTGGAAATACTGTGCTGCTGCCTTTGAAGTGGTGGTTGCAGGCAGGAGCAGGGAGGATGGTCAGGGTTCACCCCCTAATGCCAAAGAGAAGACCTCAGAGCAGCAGCCTGGGTGACTCCTGCACAGCTCCTGGTGTGCCAAAGGCTGGTCAGCCTCCTGACCCACCCGGGTACGGCGACACACGCGGCCAGTTTTCCAGGAGCACTTACTTCCTCCAGCTCTGGCTGAAAACAATGCAAGAGGAGCAGGTCTCAGCAGTTCTGAAAATGAAGCGCTGACTTCAGCTTGGTTCAGCCCCAGAGCCAGCTTAACCCGTTAGCTGCAGGATGGAGCAAATTTCCTGCTGCAGCAGCGGCTTTGGCTTGCCATGTGTAGAGGAAAAGTAACTCAGGTCTTGGGGGTGAGAGAAAATCCTCGAGTGGGGGCCATCAATGAAAAGCAATATATTAAAGCCAAGCCAGTCTGGCTGCATTCAGGGACTCACCACATCAGTTTGGCTGCAAAACTCTTGTACTTCTCCCATGTCCTGCAGCCACACGTGAACCCCCTTTTTCCAGCTGTCCCCAGCTGCTGGCACAGCAGGGAAGATACTGTCCCAAGGCCACCCTTGTGTATGCAAAGGTGTGAGAGGAGGTATATGGGGCAGGTCCCTGTTCCCCATGCTCCTGTTCCTGAGTTGGGCATCCTGAGGGGTGCTGGGTTGTCAGGGGAGGGGGGGGGTGAGAAACATGGGGTGGGCACGTACTTTATTGCTGCTCTGCCCATTTGCAGAGGGTGAAAGCAAAAGCCGAGAGTGAAGCAATGAGGAAATGTTCTTGAAAAATGTCTCCACTGACCCTTGTGCTCTTGCCAGTGCCCCAGTGCTCCCCCCTCCACTGCAGTGGGTGCTGGGCTGGGTGGGCTTTCAGAGTCGGAGGGAAGAAAAACTCTGCTCTACCTCACATCAAAATGGGTCCCCCTGCTCACACCAGAGAATCAAATCCATTAAACAGGCTTTTTGGCCTGAAACAAAATGTTTCGTCTTGTTTGTTTGCTTTTTTCCCTGAGTGAAGTCAGGTTTCCACTGACTTCCTTTTCTTTCAGGTTCATTTTTAAATAACAAGTTAAAAAGCAATGAGGCTTCGTTTTGAACCTGCCAAGGAACAGCTGACTTCTGAGCATTCCCAGAAGGAAACAGAGATATTGGGAAAGCTTGATATTAACTGTTTCATTGTTTCCAAGAGAAAAAAAAAATCCCCGTGTTTTCCTCTGTTGTGGAGTTTAGCCGGGAAGCACAAATACTGCTGGGTCCACAGATCTCTTGTTCTGTGTGTCTGTATTTGCATTTTGTTAGGGAAGAAGGGGGGGTTCAGAGCTGGGTGCCTCTGCCACCTCCCCAGGATCACCCAGGAATGCCTCTCGCAGGACTTTGCTGTCGCAAAGGCAGTCGGAGCACAGGCAGGACAGAAGGTCACCAGCCTGAAGGACGCGCCGCCGGGGCTGGGAGCAGGGGACAGGTGAGTCCGGGAGAGGCTGCTCATGCAAAGCAGCTGTTTGGAGTGGGGGAGAGCCGTGTCCACGCTGGGACTGAGCCAAGCCTTGACACCATGCCCTGCCACTGTGCCCATGGGCATCCTCGCCAGCCCTTGTTTACTGCAGAGCCAGGGTGAAGGTGGTGCCTGGGCGTTCGTGCTTCCCTTCGGGAGCCGGCAGTCTGCCGGAGCGCCGGGCTGTTTATAGCATAACTCTGGGTAACTCATTGACCTCAGCGCCAGCAGCTCTGCTGGGAAACGGAGGTTCCCAAGATGATAAGCCGCTCTTGGAAGAAATTCCTTTCCTCGTGTGAGGGAGTGGCGGCGCAGGGCACGCTCGCCCGCCTTGCAAACACGTACACAGCCCTGTGCACACGCACGGGTGCACACTGCGTCCCAGCACAGGCAGCTTTCCCCCGGGGAAACCGGCCTGGAGAGCTTGGAGTTCTGTGGCCAAGAGATCTCCGTGAGGAAAGCAGTGCTGGGGAGCAGAGCAAGGGGCGTGTGTGCAGGAGCAGGTCAGTACAGCTGCCGTGCCGGGTCTCTCGCTGGGTGCTGGGTGCCTGTCTGTGCCCTTCGTCCCCAGCGGAGCAAACACAGCTGGGATGTGGTGGTTGCAGGTGTCTGGAGAGATCCAGCACAGAGACATGGCTGAGGAAATCCAAGTTGGGGCAGAGAGTGTGTGTTTTTGGTTCCAGCTGACTTTGAGGCTCAGGTGCGACAGTTTGGTTTGGGACCTTTGTGCCCAGGAACTGACAGGAGAAATCAGAGCAGACATGCTGGATTTAGGAAAGAGGATTTGGTCCCTGGGATGGGTGGTGTGTGACAGCCCTGGGGACATACAGTGTCTATGGCAGCTCTGTCCCCAAGCTAAAGGGTGTCTGGACAACCACACTTCTCCTGATGCATGCCGTGGGTAGGGAAGCTTGCTGGCTGACACTCCACCTGCAGAGCCTGCCCAGGCTCACAAAGAGAGCAGAGACCCTGGAGAGCTGCCACAGGTAGAGATCCCCAGCTGGAACAGGCTGAGATCCCAGAAAATTGCTTCCATAGTTATCAGGAAGCATTTCCAGGGAGTGCAGGCTGATGGACTTCAGCAGCAGCAATGGGTGCTGGTATGTAGAGAGGTAAGAAGTGGAATGGGAGGTTTTCAGGTTACTGGCCAAAAGGCAAATTCCAGTTTAGGTCAAACAGGAGATGATACCTTTGCTTGTACAGGGATGGGTTTGGTTGCTTAGTTATTAAGGTAAACTTAAAAGCAAAACGAATCTCAAAACCACAAGACATTTTTGTTTAAAGAATTAAAAAGATCCCAAACCATTCTCTTGATTTAAACTAATATTTTCCCCTGCGTAGAAGAATTTGCTGCTAATTGTTGAGCAGGTGTTCCCTCAGCCTTCTGAGGGAAGCAAAAAGCTTTATTTGGAAACACCCTGCCTTGCTCAAGCACTAGACCACTTTGACAACTTGGACCCAGAACAGCAACACTTTTTATTGTAAAAATGTGTCTGACTCCATCACAAAACTCCACCTAAGTGTTCTCAGCACAGGCAGGCTGACACCTGCATCTGGATCTGAATTACCCCTCCAGTTCTACACCTCAGAGCATCCCTAGGTCAACTGAGAGAGTTTTCTAAATGTGGAGTTTTCCAGGACCAGTGAGCAATGGGAACAGACAGTGTCTTTGCCACAGGGAGAGCAGTGCCAACCCGTCCCAGCTCTCACCTTCATGCAGGTCCTTGCAGATGCACAGCTTTGCATGAAAAACCCCAGCCAGGAGAGCATTCAGCTCCCTGACATCTGGGGCTCAGAAGGATGGTCCTTTCTCCAGGCAACTCCAGTATTTTGACATCTAATTTTTCCCTGTTGAGGACTAGGAATCCTCACTATTTCAGTTTTCTCCTGGACAGACAGAAGGGTGGCCAGGGCTGCACAGGAGCATTGCTCAGTGCAACCATCCCTGCAGAGCCTCTTGGCTTGACTTTACTTTTGTTTGAAATTTCCCAGTCAGCTCTATGAAGATGGGCTCCATCCTGCCACAGCTGGCCGATAGCTGAGTAATCCCCATGCTTTGCATACCATGCAGGGGTATCATGGTGGTGCCAGGCAGCCCCTGTCACAGTATGGGAATGTGGTGCAAAATACCCTTTCTGGGTCATAGAATCACAGAATGATTTAGGTTGGAAGGGACCTTAAATCTCATGTTGTTTCATCCCTGTACCATTGGCAGGGACACCTTCCACTGGACTAGGCTGCTCAGAGATGCATTCAATCTGGCCTATATTACTCACTGGAGTGACTACTCACTACTCTGGAGAAATTCAAGGCATTGCCATGCATTGGGATTCAGCCTGGCTGTCTGGGAAAGCCAGCAATGCTCCTGGAGAACCACAGCAGACATATCACTGCTGTGGTGGCACTGACTGGTTGCTGAAGTAAAGGTACATCACTAAAAGACCTCTCCTCCTGCAACTTCTCTCCTGAGAGCTTATGAGTTTTATTTTGCAGGGACTGTGTTGCTTTTCCCCTGAGATGCCCTGCAGACATCTGCAACCCCCAGCACAGTGAGGCAGCACAGCCAGCACTGAGTCCTGGTCCTGGAAAGGGGAAAGCTCAGAGCATGTGAGCAAGGGGGGAATGACACTCATCCTGTGTAGCCCAAGGGATCCTGTACAGCAGCCAAACACATCCCTCCTGGTGTTTAGATCTGGGTTTCAGACAGCCCTGATCTCGGAGATGCGGTGAGCCCTGCCAGCCCCACCAAAGCCCACAGTGTCTGGGCTTGCAGAGGACTCACCTGTGGCTTGCCTGAATGTGGCTCTGCTCTGCTGAGGTTGGCACAGAGTGGGCAGTGCTGCCAGCTGCCCCCATGGTGAAACAAGGAAAGTGTCAGGCAGGAAGGTGGTCCAGGAACATGGACAGCTCTGGATGGAGTATGCTGGATTGGCCCCCGTGGGGCGTCCCTGCAGGTGAGGCAGGTGCTTGCAGTGGTGTCAGGAACAGGATTTCTCTTGGAAGTGGGGAGAGATCAGTGTTGAAGCTTTCTAGAGGGACCAGCTGTAAGCTCAAGCAGGCTTGGCAAGCTGAGGGGTTCTCCATGCTGCAGCTGGTGGGAGGAATGAGAGGAATGTGTCATGTAGGCTGGGCAATGTGCTCCCACAGGGGAGGGAGTTCAGGGTAACTGAGAGCTAGAACAGCACAGCAGTGCCAGTGGATTGGGGTGAGCCCTCTCAAGAGTGCTGCATCGAGCTCTGTGGCCCCCAGCACAAGAAAGACATGGGCCTGTCAGAGGGGATCCAGTGCACAGCCATGAAAATGACTGTAGGGCTGGAACGCCTCTCCTAGGAAGAAAGGCTAATAATGCTCTGGAGAGACCTTATTGCAATCTTTCAACAGCTAAAGGGCTAATAAGATGGAGCAGTGTGTCCAGATGGGCAAGAAGACTAATGTCTTCCTGGCTTGTACCAGCAATATCGTGGCCAGCAGGACTGGGGCAGTGATTTTCCCTCTGTACTGGGAAATGTTGAAGAACTTCAAGTGCTATGTCCATTTCTGGGTCCTCCGTTGCAAGAAAGACACTGAGAGTCTGGAGCATGTCCAGGGAAGGGAGGGGATCTGGTGAAGGGTCTGTAGTGTCAGTCCTGTGAGGAAAGGCTGAGGAGTCTGGGGTAGCTCAGCCTGGAGGAAAGGAGGCTCAATGGGACCTTCTCACTCTCTACAACTCCCTGACAGGAGGGTGGAGCCAGGTGGGGATCAGGCTCTGCTCCCAGGGAGCAAGGGACAGAATGAGAGGAAATGGCTTCAAACTGTGCTGGGGGGGGGTTTAGATTGGATCCTAGGAAAGATTTCTTCATGGAATGGGTTGTTGAGCATTGAAACATGCTGCCCAGGGAAGTCACCATCCCTGGAGGGATTTAGATGTGTAAATGTGGCACATAGGGATGTGATTTAGCATTGAATTTGGCAGTATTAAGTATAGGGTCAGACTGGACGATTTTAAAGGCCTTTTCTGCCCTAAATGATGCTCTGACTCTCTGACTCCAACCCAAACCATTCCCTGACTCTGTGCCCTCGCCCCCGCCGCGCTGGCAGCCGGTGCCCTGTCAAAAGGCGCATTGTGCATTGTGGCTGGGCCAGGCAGCAGCAGCAGCAGCAGCCCACTGCCCTGGGGCTGGCAGTGCCACTGGACACATGGGCTGCTGCCTGGGGACCCCCTGGCACCAGGACCTGTCCCTGGGATGCACAGGTAAGCTGCCTGTGGGGATGCCACAGCCCTGCTCTGTCTGAGCTGGGCTGCGAGACCTGTGGCTGCAGAGCTGGTCCCGCTGGATGGGGCCTCTGGGGAGGCTCTGGTGCTGAGCACTGACCCCTTTGGCTGTTTGTCTGCCTTTCCTGAGATGGATGCTGGTGTCCCCTCCTCTTGCTGAGGACTGGATTAGCATGTGTAGGGATTGAGGCAGGACATTTTGTCCAGGGAGGGGACACAGTGACTCAGGGGGTTGGTTTATTCCCATGTTCTCACCTTTCCGGGAGTCCCTTACCACCCCTGTCCAGCTGACATTGCTGCCCAGGAGTCCCCCAGGCATTGCAAAGCTTGCAGAGCCCGAGGGGTGTTGTCAGCCCCTAAGGCACCTGTACCAGTGTGTCCAAATGAGGTCAGGGGGCTGTGCTAAAGGGCTGGAGGAGGGAGGTGGCCCAGGGCCAGCAGCTGTGGCCACACGTCCCCCAGGAGAGCCAGTGCCAGAGGGTGCCATGAGCACTCAGCCCAGGCTGCCAGGAGTGCTGCCCAAAGCTCTGGGACCTGCACTTGGCTCTGGGTTGGGGCTGTTTCCTGCCCACTGTTACAAAATATTTCAGCACCAGGGAGGTAAATGACTCATTGGCAGGACTGGGAGCGACTTCTCACCAGGAGTTTCAATTGGTCTCTTGAAAACAGTTCCCAGTTCCCTTTCTGAGCCTGGCCCAAACAAAAATAAGCACTGAATCTGTGAGAGCAAACCCATTTCTCTGCTCACCCAACTAAGTCCTCATCCCTGCCTGGCTCTGGAGACCCACGGGCATGTTCTGTCCTGCCACTGACGAAGGTGGCATGAGCAGTGTCCAACGTGCCACCTCCTTTGGCATATCCTATGGAGACCTCTTAAGCAGGGAGCATCTTGCTGGGGATCAGAATGCCTCTGCCCACCCTCTGTC
This sequence comes from Formicarius rufipectus, assembly GCA_013399695.1. Taxonomy (NCBI): domain Eukaryota; kingdom Metazoa; phylum Chordata; class Aves; order Passeriformes; family Formicariidae; genus Formicarius; species Formicarius rufipectus. The sequence goes on from VXAU01004838.1 coordinate 1,824,327, forward strand.
TCCCCCAGGGGAAGAGTGTGACTCCTGCTGTGCCCGCTCGCCCGTGCACCTGCCCTGCTGGGACCGTCTGCACCAAACTGCAGCTGAACATCAGGGAAAATGGTGTCAGGAGAAGACCATGGCATCAGGTACCCATCCCCAGGGAAGTGGGACCCAGCCCTTGCTCACCAGGCCATGCCGAGCCCGGTGAAGCCTGACAGGGTCTGCTGGGATGCAGGGAGGGGAGGAGGCGATGGAGGAGTGGAGAAACTGGTAGGCGAGCCCGGCCTGGCAGGAACCAGTTTGGATTTAGCTTTGCCTCTGTCTCCTTTCACTTCCCCTTCTGTTTCCACCACGTGTGGAAGGGGACAGAGCTGCTGCATGAGGTCCTTTGTTAAGTGTTCTCGAATCAGCTGTTGAGAAATGTAGAGCCTTTTCTTTCAAAGAAAAGCTCATTCATGACATGTGCAGCCTTGGGCCATTCTTTTTTATTTGCTAACTATAAATAAGGATTATAATTCTGCATGCAAATAACAGTTTATTTGACTGAATAGCAAAGCTGGTTTACTTAGAAGAACTGTATAGTTACGGTCACAGATGTGACTTACAGAAACTGCTATAGGTTTCAGCTCCAGATCTCTGGGTACATGGTTGTCATACAAGTCCAATCTGATTACTGACAAAAATTGGGGTTTAATCTTGTTATCCCTTCACAGCCAATACAGCTGTGGAAGAGCAAGCTCGATTTTTGTGTGCCTCAGCTTTCATTAACATAATTACCAGCTAAAGTTTCAGTTCTTGAATCCTTTATGGCAATAGTTGACAATGTGTGAAGAAGAGAATGCAGCTTGGATTTCAGATAACAACCAGGCAGGGGAGAAAATCTCATTTTGATTGTCAAAATTGATGAGCAAATAATTTTGCAAAGCCTTGGCTCTCTTGTGCTGGGGAATTGCTCTTGATCTGAGGTCTCAAAAAAATAAATCTCTATGTCTCAGGGTCATCCTTCTAACAGATCTGTTCAATGGGGGCCTGTCCAAGAGCAAGGAGAGAATATCCCCCCACTCCGAAGTCACTCCAGCGAGAGTAGCAAGTGTATCATGTATTTAAGACACATCTGTTCCATGGATCTTGCCTCCAACCTAGACCATGATTATAGGGTGCCAGCAGATTCACACAGTCTCAGCCAGATCTGTAGTGCAACCCACTGGCTGAGCCCTCAGGTGCTCTCAGGTTAGGCATCATAAACTGCCACACCACTTGACAGCAGCTCTTCCATGTGTCCCCTCCTCACTAGGTAAGCCCGGGGCACTGGAGCCCAGCAGCCCCACTACTGAGGCAGGAGATGGCTCCCCAGACACCTCCTTGGAGCTGCTGCCTGTCAAGGAGGGCTTTCCACCAGGTAAGATGCCCGTGGACTCTCTCAAATTTCCAGTGATTGAATGTAATAGGGACTGCCATTCCTTGAGTCTCTTACCTTGGTGGCTGAAGGGGGAGGATGGGCTGGGTTTGTGTTCTTAGAGCATTCAGCCAGGCTAGAGGCACTGGTGGGCCTGGCAGTGTGGTACAGGCAGCTCTGGGTGCCGTGGAGCTCCTTCTACCCCTTAACCCCCTTAACTTTTTCTTTTCAAGAGATATCACTCTTCTTCTCCATCGAGAGTCGCACCTCTGGCTGCCTCAACTCCCAGCTCCAGGAAGCAGCCAGAAAGAAGCTGTGGGCCCTTGAGAGCAATGACAGAGATGTCTGTGCCCTGTTCAAGGTAGAAGTGACAACCTGGCAGAGCAGAACATGTGCTGGCATGCTCTAGGGATGTGTGATGGGATACCAAACCTAGCTGAGAAAGAGAAGTTCCTCTAAGGCCACTGCAGGATGTGTTCCTGCACACAGGGACTCTGGAGGGGACTGGAAGGATGGCAGAAACAAACTGGTAACAGGTGAGAGGCGAAACTGAGCCTCATGTCAGGAGCCTCATACTGGGGGCTCTGATCTGCCTGAGCGATCATGCAGATAGTCCTGGGTGAGCCTAAATAGCCAGAAATTCACAGGGCTGGGATCACCAATCTATTTGCCAGACTCAGATGGTGGTGACATCTCTGAAAATGGACAGGGGTTCTCATATTATGATTTCTTTAAAAAAATATCACTATAGGTATAGAGACTGAACTAAACTCTCCTTCCCTGCTGGATTTTAAGGCCTTCATCCCTCAGAGCTCCATGCAGAGCTTCCCAGAAGACCTGGAACCATGCAGACATACAAGTGCCAGCAATAGTGGCAGGAGAGCTCCTCCCTCAAGGCACAGCTACTGCTTTCAATCTCAGAGCTGCAGGTTGGAAGTTGTGCCTGTCCTTCATGGAATGTAAGCCCTTGGCAGAGTAGTTGGACTGGGTGATCTCCAGAGGTCCCTTCCAATCTCAGCTACTCTGTGATTCTGAGATTCTTCACCCTCTGCACCATGGGGAGTTGTCACTGTGGGTGCTCCATCACCCCTGGCTGACGGACTCAGCTGGCTTAACCCCAGGCAACCAACTCACACAGCTTCAGCCTCAACTATGCTGATATAGGAGTCCCAGTCTCATTCCAGCATCTAATATCATTAGACCCTCTGTCAGAGTCCCAGGAGTGTCCCTGAATCCTGGTTTGTCTCTGATGTGTAGGAGCTGTCAGCCAGGCTGGTCTGCATGCAAGCACAGGAGGATCGGTTCCTCCTCACCTTCAAAACCCTGGAAGAAGTCTGGAAGTTCTCCACATATCTGACTTTAGGTAATGTTTTCAAGGTGTTGGGAGTTCTCAACAAACAGTGTGAGAAGCATCTTTGGAGAAGGTGCTGTAAAGCAAGAGGATGGAAGGTGAAGAATATGAATTAGAAAACCTTACAGTCCTATGACTGTTCATGAAACCACTGTCTGGACCAGTGAAAAACACCCAGGAGGATTACCTTTTGGGTAATCCTCCTATTGCATTTTGGGGATGGTGGAGGCATAATTAGAAGCTTTTGCCTCACAGTATCATTGCAGGGGGCAGACTGGGAAACATCCAGAGCCCTTCATGCTGCCCATGAAGGATCAGCTAATACTGATTTTCCTCTTGATTTCCTAGGGTACGTGGGCAGCTGTCTGGAGCAGCTTCTCTTTGACCAGGAGTACTGGCTAAACTGTGCCCTGATGGAGGACACAGAGATCAGAGTCACTGTGGATGAAGATCATTTGGCCACCATATATATGGATCTACTGCTCCAGGAAGGTGTGAAGGGACTTTGCATGTATAGAGTTCCTCAAAATCCTTTGAGCAGGGCTGTGTTGAAGCCCTGTGCTGGGCCATGCCTTGCACAGGTGCCACTGACCTGGGCATGACTCTGTCTATCTGCAGGTAACTTTTTCTCCAGAGCAATGCCAGGTGTCTGGAAGGTGGAGCAGGAGGGAGAAGAAGGCCTGCAGCTCTGCAGGAATGAGCTGATCCATGTGAAGAATGTTGGAGAGGACTCAAAATGGGAAGGGATGTCCTTACTGACAGGTCAACGAGGTGTGGTGTCCATGACAGCTCTAGAGCCAATACCTCACCCATTTTACCAGTAAGTAAACTGGTGAATTAATAGGGCTTGAACCCAGATGATTTCCTGATCCTGGTGCGTGAGCTGGCACCAAGCCTGGTGTGGGAAACTGCTCTTGCCTCTGACAATGGGCAAGAGCCTCACAGTTCCATGAGGATACACATTATGCCTAAAGACAACCCCTGGAACAAATTCGGGTCCTGCTAATGAGACAGCACAAGGAAATACTTGTACTTCAGATCTCATTCTTGTATGATACGGATTCAGGTCATACATGAGGTTTTCTGTGATTTACAGATGAGTAAGTGGAGAAAAAATATAGGCAATTTCAGCCAAAGTGGGGCTTCATGTTGGTCACTTAGCTGAGCCTCAAAGACACCTGCAGCTCCTCTTAGATGGTGAAATCCTCCTTAACGCCTGACAAATTTATCCTGCTCTTACTGTGGTGTATAAGGCTGCAGTTGTGAGGTGCAAACTGCCCTCCATGCCCAGTAAAACCATTACAATGAATTACTGGACTGGCTGTGCTGGCTGTGTTGGCACTTCCATGGAACGGAGCATCTCTCCTGCTTGTGTGACACCAGAACTGCTCAGTCAGGACCAACGTGATTTCCTGTTGCCTTGCAGGTGGTTCCTGAGGAATTATGCTATGAATTTTAGCATCTCCCAGGAGATCAGTGGGACAACCTCTCAGCCAATTGGTAAGTGATACCTGTGTAGGGCAGCATCCCAGGGAAGGGCACAGCTCTCATACACCTGGTTTTGGCCACAAATGCCAAGGGTCCATGTCTTGTTCTGGCAATGGCACACAGTTGCAGGGTGCTCTAAGGGAATATTGCATCTCTGGACCCTCTGGAATGGAGAAGAGAGCTTGCAAACTGTGTGCTTATAAGGACAATCTGGGGAACACAGAACACAGAGGGCTGTTGGTGGCACCCTTCTGCCCCTGGGTGTTCCCATTCCACTACAATTTCATGTCTCCTTTCGTTCTCTCAGGATTGAAGTTTTAACTAATGAGGGTCCCACAGTGTGCACATGAAACCTGTGCCCACAATTCACCAGTTAGTGCTTCCATTCACCTTCCAGACTGCAGCTCTCAGAGGCTTCAGCCTTTATGTGTTTATCCTTCCCTCCTGTATATTTTATTAGAATCCATTTCTCAAGAAGAAATGACAAATATCTGAATCCAAGAGCACAGTAAATTGTAGGACAGAAAGAGGCAGCCTTCTCAAGCTGAAATAATGGTCTTGCCTTGCCCAAGTCTTTTCCAGCATAAAAGTTTTAGCAGTGGCCTTACACTAAAATGCCCTTGTTTGCTTTGATTTTCCAGTCAAAGGCAGGTGCACTGCCACCGAGGACCACAGAGGAGAAGCATGGGATGAACTGAGTTTCTCCAAAGGAGACAAGATAGAAGTCATAGGCTTCTTCATTCCAGGACTCCCATGGTTTGTGGGAAAATCTCTCAGCAGTGGGAGCATTGGCTTTGTTCCAACACGATGCATAAGTCCCGAGGCTTGTGATCCTGTGTAAGTTTTCTTATTACATTAAATTCAGGAGAAAATTAAGGGAAGCAAATGGGATGCAGCAGTCTCTGCCCAGACATAGACAAAGCAATTGTATTTCACTTGCCTCAGGTGATTCTTGGAGAGAAAGGGATTTAGCCCTGGGCTAACCTGGCTCCATGCTAAGGCAGCCCAGGACATCTGTGTAGAAGACAAACTGGCTTCACATTTCCTCCTAGAAATATCTTCAGTTTGTAGCTTTGTTTGAGACGCTATGAGTCTGGTAAGGGTGGGAAGAGCAATCTCTGATGAGGAAACCAAGTCTTGCTTGTCTTCCTTCTGCTCCTTTGCTTTCTGTAGGATGTCAAGGCAGAATGACCACTGGCATACTTCCTCCCTGGGCAGAATCCAATAGCCTTTCAAGGACACAGAGTTATCCAGGGAAGGAGGGTGGCACAACCCCACTGACAACTTGGGCAGTTGTCTCTGTTGGTGTCTTAAAGATATAGCTGCAATTCAGTGCTCATCCAAAAACTGGTTCCTTCATGGAGAACCTGGGTGGGGAAGGTGTCCAAAATCCTGTGTTCATCTGTAGCAGAGCTTTTATGGTGGGAAGAAGAGGAGGGATGGAAAATCCCATTCCACAGGACAGCTGTAGTGTCAGGGATGGGGAGACAGTGACTGTCTTCTTCCAACATCTGCCTCACCCCAGGGGAAAGGGCCTGGTGTTTCTGAGTGAAGAAGAAAAGTCCCCCCTCCTGCGCATCCCCTGCAATGGTGACGAGCAGCACTTCACCACCCTCCTCGGGGACCTGGCACACACTGACATCACCTCTGTGTACCGCCTGGGTGAGTGCCCCCTCTCCTTACATTCCCAGCCCCATGGATCCCCATGGAGAACAATGCTGGACAGTGCCTAGGGAACTTCTTGCTTGGGTTTTGCAGTGGAGACAACTGCTGTGGCTGATCCAACCTCCAAACCCTATGCTCAGCCTGGTCATTGAGGTTGTAGATATCCCCAAGAGATGACCCCTGCCACACTGCAGTTTGTAGGGGTCTTCCATGCTCCCAGGGCAGCTTCTCAGCTGCGGGGAACCATGGCAGGTGCTGCTGTCCACCGATCCTGGCTGTAGGTCCCTGCCTACAGGAGCCAGGATCAGGGTTCCTGAGTCTTCTTCTCAGTTTCTCTGATTGCTGTGTGGCTTTTGGACTTCACCTGGTTTCTGTGTCTCTCTTTCTTGATTTCTCACTACCTAGAAGCACAATGGGGCCATGCAGAGCTGAGCTTGGGATCCCTGGGATTCAGGGGACCTCCCAGAGAAGCCATACTGGGGGCAATGAGCCTGAGGTACAGACAGACACATACCTGAAAACCTCTGAATAGACACCTCAAGGTTCTTAAGAGAGAGTGAGCTGATAAAACCCTACTTGAAAAGTAAGACCTGCTTGTTCCCAGGTCACTATCACATTGCCTCACCTCACCACCAGCTAAAAACTGTTCTCTGTGGTCTTACACAGCACCAAACCCCAGCAGATCCCCGGGATTTGAGCTGCAGCTGCCTATATCTGCAACTAGAAGCCACTCTTGAGTCTGGGGTTTAGCAGAGCTGCAGGAGATCCTTGTGAGGTTTGAGGACTGTGTCTGCACATTAACATTGACCAAGGCTTTAGGCTTTTTGTTTTCTGTTCTTCTTTTTTATATAGATGGTTTTGAACCTGCAGCCATGTTCACAAAAGTGCCGTCAGGTGAGTATGAGGAAGGGACAGAATGGGATGGGGTTTTGTTGACTTCTGAGGACAAATTTTGACATAAGGAAACATAATGGAATCATACAATGGTTTGGGTTGGAAGGGACCTTAAAGCTCATCTTGTTCCAAACCCCTGCCATGGGCAGGGACACCTTCCACTATCCCAGGTTGCTCCAAACCCCATCCATCCTGGCCTTGAACACTTACAGGGATGGTGCGACCACAGCTTCTCTGGGCAACCTCTGCCAGGCCCTGCCCAGCCTCACATTAAGGAATTTCTTCCTAATCTTTCTATGGTTTTCCTGTCCCCTCCAGAGGCTGTTCTCCAGGGCAGTAAAGATATCCAACTGCTCCAGTCTTGGGAGGAGATAAATGAATTGGCTACAAGTAGCACCTCTGAGCTATCCAGCCCAGGGAGTGAATCAGCCCCTTCTACATTAGAAGATGTTCTCCTGGAGAAGTTGGATGACTTTGATTATCCCAAGTTCTTTATTGACCTGAATGCTGGACACATGGATGATGCTGATGTCTTTGACCCCATATTGACCTTCCTTAACCAAGATAGTTATGTGCCCAGTTTTCAAAGCCTCTATGACCTCAGCTTTTCCTTTCTCCACTCCACTTTTTATGGTTTCTGTGATGAGGATGAACTGGTCCTGTACCTTGAGACATCCAGGAATTGGGCCAAGAGGACTCATTCAGTTTGGGCTCATGTCAGGCTCTGTTTCCTCTTGGGTAAGCTCTGCATCAAAAAAGTCAAGTTCTCCCAGGCTCGAGTCTACTTTGAGGAAGCCATGACTGTCCTGGACAGGGGATTTGGGGACCTGCCCCTGTTGGCAGCGTTGCATGTGAACCTTGCCTGCATCTACTTGAAACAGAACATGAAGCACAAGTTCTCCTCCCTGCTGGGGAAAATGGTGGCCTTGCTGGTCTGCTTGCCTGGCCGCTCTTTCAGCTCTGAGAACGAGCTGGAACTCATGGTGTACGTCCTGAGGGAAGCCATTGCTGTGGGCAACACTCCCTTGGAGGCACGGGTCTGCTTCCTCATTGTCAAGCTTCTCCTACAATTGGGCAAAACCAATGAAGTGCTGCCCTTTATGGAGCATCTTCAGTGTCTCACCACCACTTTGCTCAGCCTGGACACCAGTTCTGGGCCACTGGGTGCCACTGCCATCTTGAGCTACCTGTATGACAAGAAGTACCTGCCAAATATTGCACTGGCCTCTGCCAGGTTATTTGTTCCCAGTAGCACCAAGGGAGCACTGACACCCGTTTGGAGAGCTGGCTTCATCCTCCAAAATACTTCCAAACTACTGGGAAGCCAATCGGAGAGAGGCAGAATCCCAGCTCTGGCTTGCTTCTATCTCAAGCAAGCACTGCATTTCTCCTGTGAGAGCAGAGCTGTGCCCACGCAGAGGACGCTCTGTGCCATCTTGTCCAGGATGTACCTTCAGCACGGGGTGTTGGATGGGGCAGTTTGTTATGCAGCCAGGGCTGTAGCCCTCAGCAGACTGATGGGTGAGGAGGAGGCTTTTGAATCTTCCCTCTCTTTGGGATGGATGTACCTCCTGCAGGGCCAGCCAGGTCCAGCTGCAGAGATCCTGTGGCAGCTCCTGCGGTCCCTGCGTGGGACAGACAGCGTGACTCAGGGTGGAGCCGTGCACAACCTCCTGGCCGTTGCCCTCAAGGGAGAAGGGCAGGTGCAGGCAGCTGCAGAGAACTTCCTCCGGGCTCTGCACAAGGCCAAGGACACTGGGAACAAGAGGAATCAGGCCATAGCCCTGGCTAACCTGGGGCAGCTGAGCCTCTGGTGTGGGGCCAGCCAGCTGGCTGAGCTCTACCTGCTCCAGTCAGCCCAGCTCTATGCTGAGCTCCAGGGCAGTGCAGACCCCGAGATGGAGCTGGTGCAGGTGCTGCTGTGGCTGGCACAGGCCATGGTGCACAGGCAGAGGACGGAAGATGGCAAGCTCTGTTATGAACTGGCACTGCTTTTTGCCCTGAAGTGGCATAACGTGAGGAGTGAGTACAGGGGGGACCAGGGCAGCTTTCACCTCTAAGCTACACCCTGCCAGCTCCCTAACACAGCCCCCTGACCTGTGCTTTTCCCTTTCCCTGTACCATGCAGGTCAGCTTCACATCACTGAGTCTCTCTGCCATTTCTACAGCAAAGTGTCCCCTGATCTCCATGCCTGCATCACCTACCATGAGCACTGGGTGTCCTTGGCACAACAGCTGCAGGACAGAGAGCTGGAAGGCAATGCCCAGCAGGCCCTCAGCCAGCTCTACCAGGCTTTGGGCACATCTGAGTAAGTGCTGTCTGTGCCTGTTAGATGCTGTTAGAGCAGGGTCCCTGCTCACCCAGAGCAAGAGCAGTGGCTTTCTTGGGGTATCCCTCAAGTCAGGTGGGAAGGTATGGTGGCTCCAGCTGCCTTGCAGACTCTGGTTCTGAGATTTATGAGCTGTCACTGTGCTGTGAAGGAGGGAACAGTTCAATGTCAACCAGAGCATCATGACAGCTGGGTAAAAGTTGTCCCAGAAGGAACTGGGGTCTGGCCAAACACAGTTTTCCACAGCAACATCCAGCCTTCATCGGAGCGGACCCAGTGGCAGGGAATTCATTACTTCCTTTGGAGGCTTATTCCAGTGATTAATCACCATTCACCAGTAAAAATAGGTTCCTTATCTGTTATTTGAATGTCTGGTTTCAGCCTCCAGCTGCTAAGTCTGCCCTTCCTATATCTGCTGGGATATTTTCCCCAGGGAAGTACTTAAGGTCTGGTAGGAGGTACTTAAGACTCCGTATCAGCTCAGCTTTCAATCTTCTACTTGGCACCTGCAGGTGACTGATTAGATTAGGCAGGAGAGGAGAGAAGGAGACTAGGACAGACCACAGACTTCAGTCCTTGAAGGTAAATGTGTCATACAGTGGAGAGCTAGTTCCCATATCCCAGAAGGACAAATGGGCAGGGGCTATCCCTAAATGGGATGTTCACGTCCTCATGTTAGGTCACAGTGAGTTCAGAGGGAAGGTATTTAGGAAGCAGATGTCTGTCATGTGAATGGTGCTATTTAAGATCACAAAGCCCCCCACTCCCTGGACTCAAAGGTCAGCTGGGGCCTGGTTGCCAGCAGGAGAGACACAAAGTGAACAAAATGCCCTGGGCTCTCCCTTCACCACATCAGACCTTATGTCAAACCCACTGGCTCATCCTGCTGCTTATTCCAGTATCCAGGGGTTTGAAAAGGTAGTATAAGGTCTTTCATAGGTAGCCACAGATCCGTCCCTTTGACTATCCAAGGGACAAATATTAGGCAGCCTTGTGGGATTGGATGCCTGATGCTGTCTGGGAGATGAAGGTACAAGAACTCCCTGCCTGTGCTCCCAAGTGAAGCTGGGAGTGACTTTGGGGATCAATGTAGGGGTGCAACTAGTGCTTGCAGGTGACCTGGGCAAACTTCTGTTTATCAGGGGAGCCATGCAGGGTTGGGGACCAGTCCCTGGGGGAGCACTGAGATCCTGTGCTGCTCTAAAGTTGCCAGATGATACCTACACATGCACTACAACATGGAGACTTCCATGATCTTACCAGGGCACAACACTCAGAGCTGTGGGTCTCCATTGGTCTCTAAACTTGGATAACTATAGGAAGAGAGGACAGGTTTACCATGAAAAGGTGGTGACAGCTTTGCAGCCAATGGCTGGGACAGTCCTATGATTCCTCTGTAATGGTTTTTTGCCTGTTACCATCACAGGGCTTTGAGGCAGTCCCTGGATTGCACCAAACAGAGTCTAAGGATCTTCATCGACCTTGAGGAGACTGTCAAAGCAGCAGAGGCCTGGCTGCAGGCTGGAAGGCTCTATTATCTCATGCAGGAAGATGAGCTGGTGGAAATGTACTTTCAGGTATGGATAAGGTGGCTAGAGCAGTGCCATTCCCATCATGGCTAGGTGCATTCCCATCACTTATCCTCACTAGGAGCCTTTTGGGGCTGGAAGATCTGGAAGGCAAGTTCTTATGAGTGGTGTAAACCTGCTGCTGGAAGGAGGAGCTGTTGCCTTACACTCAGGCATTACCTGGCACTAAATTTCCTATGATTTTCCCATGCACTGGGTTTAGAGGATTCTTAGGTGAAAGTAAGTGAATTCATTGAGTAAGAAAGTCATGTAGGAGTGCCAAAGGAAGCTGGAGGTGCCAAGTGACCAGTTCCTATTGAAATATACATAGATAAGGGGAAAGTGCCAGGGAAGTCATTGGTGACTTCTTGGAGTAGAAGACTACTGGCTTCCCTCCATCTCTAGCATTATTTTATCAGCTGAGCTGCAAAGTGGAAGAGCAGCTCATAAAATATTGTTTTCATTTAATCACACTAATGTATATATGCAAATGTCTCTTTCCAACTCTCACTCCAGTTCCTCTTCCTTCTAGGCAGCCATTCAGCCTGCTCTGAAAAGGGAGAACTTCTCCTTGGCCATGGATCTTTATGAGAAAGCAGGTGATACCTTTTTTAATGGCAGCCGGAACAGGGATCGAGCAGTGGAGTTTTACAGGGTACTGATCCCCCTGAGCATTTCTGTCCTTGTGTCCTCACAAGGTGATGGCTGTGAGGGGCTTTGGCACAGGGCTGATTGAAGCACTTTGTGGCCAGGCAGGAGGGATGGAGGGTGAAAAGGGATGGGGTGGCCCTGAGCGTGCCATAGTGGGAAGCTTGGAGCAAGGACCTGTTTTGCATTGGCCACAGCTCTCCCCAGAGATGATCTGGGAGGTGGGAACAGGGTCCTGACATTACAAATCCTGGTGGTGTTAGCTGTGAGCTGGTCATTTCTGGGGATTTTCAAGGAAGGGCAGGGATATGAGGCCCAGGTTTTGAGAACCAGGCTCAGGAATATAAAACTCATTTTCAAGGGAAAGAAGGGACTAGAACTTAAATGTGCTGTGCTCAACTGCCCCATCCTCTGCCTGCCATGCCTAGTGCTTGTCCTTGTCCTGCTGTTCTGTCCCCCCTCTGCAGGCACTGGTGATACCTCCAGAAACATCCTAGACTCACTCTTCTCTCTCACTAGGGAGGTGCTGTGCCCTTGGCCAGGAAACTAAAGGCCACCAAGACAGAGCTACGGCTGTTCAATAAGCTGGCAGAGCTGCAGATCAGGCTGCAGGGCTATGAGAAGGCACTGGAGTTTGCTACGCTGGCAGCCAGGCTGAGCCTCAGGGTTGGTGAGTGATGCACATGAGGTACTGGGAGTTACTGGCCTGTGAGTGCGGCACATCCACAGGACACTTGGAGTCACTGTCTCCTGTGTATGAGAAGTGTTCATGTAAAAGAGGGATCTCCTTCTTTCCTAACACTGCTGGACCTATTCCTGCCCTAAGTGGTAATACCTTTTTAAGGCCATTTCCCCTTTTAAGCTGTGTGGCAGCAGAGAGTCGTTGCTACACTGAGCATGGGAAGTGTGATGATAACACGGACTGAGCAGTTCCTCTCTGCCCTGGCTCTTTTAGTAAATTCACCCCTTCCCATTACAGAAATAGTTTGGATGAGCAAACTGTCAGCATGAATGTCTGAGATGGAACCAGTCCTGTAATAGCCCCTTCCAGCAAGAAATCTTGATATTCTCCCAAAGCAATGTGTGCAGCTGTGATATCAGCAACCCTACTCATGGCTCTGTTTTCTCCACCTCAGTGTCTCCTTATGAAGGTATCCATGCCCCCAGGCTGTTGAAAAAATACATCCAAAGTGTCTTAGCATGCCAGACTGGAGATGGATTGAGAGTGCTGCAGGCTGACTATATCAGCAACTCTTTTTCAGGAGATCAACTGCAGGAGCTGGTGGCATTCCACCGCCTGGCTACAGTCTACTATTTTCTGAATATGTATGAGATGGCAGAAGATTGCTACCTGAAGACACTTGCCATGCGACCCCCCTTGCTGCAGTGCTCAGGAGAGGCCCTGTACTACTGCAAGGTGTATTGCCACCTTGGCAACCTGACCCTGCACAAGCTGAAGGTAAGAAATCATGTTTTCCATTATGCATCTCGAGCACTCTGGCCTCGATGAGGAGCTGAAGGTGAGATGTCACACCTTCCAGCAGAGCAGACACACATTTAGATGGCTGCAGCCTGTAACTCTCCCTCCTACCTGCAGGTTTAGAATAAATGCCCACAATGCTGGCACAACGACTTTTTAAGGGGGAAAGGCAATTGGGAAAGAAGTGCTGGCACAGCTGCAATTGTATGGAGCCCATTTCAATGAAATCAAGTGTCACTGGGCTCTGCCTGGAACCACCAGGCTCTGTTCCAGTTCCCTTCAGCCCTGTGACCTTTAATTAATCCACTTCCTAACGCCTGCCCTGTTCTTTATGGTCAGGATGAAGAGGATGCAGCAGCCTACTTCCTCCTGGCCCTCGCCGCTGCAACCGAGCTGGGAGACCAGGACCTTCAAGCCCTCATTCATGCCAAGCTGGGAGCCATCCCCAGTGCCCCACAGGGGCCTGAGGGCACCCCAGGCTGTGCCACGTACCGACCCAGGTGGCTGAGCGAAGGTGGCCACGTCGTCTGACCCATCTGCCACCCCGGGGACTCCAGTGTGAGCTGTCGAGGAGTGTCATGCCCAGGTCCCTGTGATCTCCAGAACAACCAGCCCAGGACCAGTTCTGCACCACATCCTAAGGAGCTGGCAGCGTTTGATCTCCTTGTCCCCAACAGGCATTGAGACCCTGCCCTCATATTGCAGGAGCAAGGCTGTGCACCACAGCCAAGGTGGCTCTCCAAGGCTGGGTGTCCAGGCAGGATGAGGCCTTGGCAGTGGTGCTGGAGCATGGGGTGCAGTGAGGCTGAACTAGTGATGGTGTTTCAGAAGTGCTCTGCCCAGAACGGGGACAGGAGAGTGCTGCCATGTGCCTACCTGTCCCCCCAGCTGCCCACCTCATGTCCCGTGAGGAAGCTCAGCCCGACCCAAATGTGTTTTAACTTGAATAGCAACTCCTTTATTTATTCCTGCCTGGTTTCTCTCCTGTCTGCTCCACAGAGGTCTGTGACCCATACCCCTGCCATACGCTTGATTTGGAGAAAGCACCACCAAAGTTTTTGTCAGTGAGAGACAGAATTAGGGAGATGAGGAAGAATGAAAGGGGTTCATCGAGCCTTGTCTGGGCACCAGACCCATATGCAGACAAAAGCTGCTCTGGGGGAGGCAGAGTCCACCCATGCCCCACCCCTGTCATTGAGCTCTAGCTCTGGCACTGGAGCAGCCAGGTGGCCTCTTCTACCTCACAGTCCATGTGCACTTTCAGCCTCTAAAGCAGAAGTACAGGAAAAGAGCACTGGAGCAGGTTACCCAGGGAAGCAGTGGAATCACCATCCCTGGAGGTGATTCCGCCACACATCCCTAGAGATGTGGCACTTAGAAGCATGGTTTAGTTTGGCAGTGCTGAGTTAATGGTTGGACTCAATGCTCTTAATTGTCTTATCCAACATAAACGACTCTGATTCTCAGAACTGTCAGTCCCAACTTGGCCCAGGTTTTGCAGCCCTGTACCCTCTCCCCAGTCTCCCTTCTCCTGGCCTCAGAGTCCCTCGGGATGCAGGAGCACCAGGAGCACTGGCCTGCAGTGTGGCACATATCCAGCCCCTGGGCAGGGGTGCTGATGGAGCACAGGGGGGGCTTTTGGTGAGGAGAGGCAGCTGCACTGCCCTTGCCTGGGTCACTGACAGCCCAAGGACAGCTGGTCGCCCTGCAAGCAGCAATTTGCCTTCCAGTATCTTGAGCCATGTGGCTGGAAGGGAAACAAAACTCTGTGGAGTGACCAGAGGCAGCAGAAAGCTCCAAGGAGGCTTCTCCTGGGTACTCCAGCACAGCACACCACTCTCCTCCGCAGCCCATCTCACCACCAGAGAGCAATAAATGCCCATTTTTGCAGTGAGAGCTGCTTCCTGGCGAACACGGACCTCAGCTCTCAGTCTGGGCCGGTGCAGAGGGAAGTAGGAGCAGTTTTTCCAAGTGATCTCTTTGCTTTGACAACCAGTGGCCAGACACCGATCTGAGGCTTCACAGCCAGACCCTGTTCCAAGTTTTCCACCTCCCTGACCATGCACCCCAGCACAGGATTGCTAAATGCAGAACATTTGTTTCCTCCCTGCTCTTTGCAAATGCTGAGCTCATCTTCCTCTTCTAATCCCTTCGAGGCATCCATCACCGGGGCAATGAATAGTTTACTGCTTGTTTACCGAGCATTCCTGTAATGCTCCTGGGGAGCCTCAGCCCGGAGCTCAGAAGAGGTAAATCTTCATCCTGTTTGAAATACAGCGAGTTCAGGGGAGAACCAGTCCCCAAAACCTTTCTGCCCCACTCGACGGGGCTGCCTGTTCTTGGTACAGGTTGCTGGTGCTCATTGTGCCAGGGCAGGATCTTTTCAGCAGTTTTTCTGGTCAGTTCTCCTTTTTCTTGTCATACACAGGAAAAAACACATTCTCACATCTTTGTACCAGAGAGCAGATTGACAACTGGACATCAGGCTATTGAGGGAAGGGGAATGGACAGAGGGACGCTCTGATGCCTCTGGGAGACCTGACAGTGTGTGTGGTGCAGAATTGCCCTCCCTTGGCACCAAAGTGTCCACCCATCTCTCATGCCATCCCCAGCCTCTCACTTAGGGATGCTGCCTGGACCCATAGTAGCATCCCTACACTCAAACTGTCTGGCCTTTGCAGTGCCCTTTAGGTCCCTGAGATGAAGGTCAAGACCACCATGAGACTTTTCTAAGCAGTGGTTGCAGCAGCTGGTGCTGTGCCTCTGGCTGGGCTCTGTGCTTTGGGGCTGGGATCCGGGTGGCTGTGCCTCTACCTGTGCTAGAGCCCACAGACCCACAACAGTGACCAGCAAATGTTATGTTCTTGTCAAAGTTCAGTCTGGTGGTTTGTGAATCATGAAGAGAGCATCCCTGCTAAAATATCCTTTCCAGAGCCAAAGCTGAGGCTGTTCTGCCTGGCACTAGTGAGAAAAAATGGGCTTTGTTTAAACATAGAGGGTCAGTGTCTCAGCTGATCTAAATCAGTGAAACTCCATGAGTCAAACAGAGATGTTCTGATTTGCAGGGACTGTGAAGCTGGCCCGTGGTTTGAAACCAAGTGTCCTCCTTAAATCACAGCAAACAAATTTGTGGTGCCTGTGGGAAAATAAAAAGTCTTGCTCCCTGGGAACATCCTACAAAACATCATTTCCCCTCCATCCTCCTGCCCGTTCCCACATGCTGTGACAAAGCTGGGCTGCTTTCCTAGTGGGATGTGAGCTCAGGGTGGCCAGAGTTAATTAAACTCCATAACAACATTTTGAAATAAAGTGAAACTTTATTTGGTTTTTATTTGGCTTTATTTTGGTTGAAACTTTTATTTGGATTGGTGGTGTGTACCAGCTCCTGAGCTTGTGTCCAGAGGAGAGTGAGGATACTCCGTCCCTCCAGATAGCAGCAGAGTTTTGTGGGCAGAGGAAATTTGGGGACTTTGTGCCAGAGAAGGTCACCCTGTGATGGCTTAGGTTCTGAGCAGCCAGAGTCAGGGTAATAATCCTCCACCTTCCCTGGGATGAGGGATCTTGTCCATGATTCCTGAGGCATGTCCGGGAGCTGTCAGTATTTTAGACACAGCAGGGATCATCCCTGTGTGTATGTAGGGAGGGAGCACAGGGATGCTCTCGAGGTGCTGTGGGGTACCGAGCCTGGCCACAGCAGTGGTGTTACTCCAAGAGAAGGTTGGAAGACAAGGAATGTGGAAGCTCAGGAGTTATCCTGCAGAAGGCATTGACCAGCAGTGTCCAGCCCTCCTTCACTACAGACAGAGGAAGAAATAGGGGAAAGGGAAAGGATGGATCAAGTCTCCTCTGACACCAGGTGTCGTTATCTTGCCATGGTTTGTGACTATTTTCTGAGCTGCATGTGACTGTCCGTTCCATGCCTAGTTACAGGACTTTTCCTCCCTCCAGCCCTCAGCCAGCAGGGCTGGAAATAGGACTGGTGGGGACCACGTGAAGCAGCACATGCTTTCACACAGCTGCTAAAAGCAACATCTTCCTTTCTGGTACTTCCAGAAGGTGAAGGTGCTGTACAAACCTCCTGGCTTCGGCTTTGAAGCTTCTGCATACCAGTGTCTGACCCAGTGCCGACCCATCTTGCTCCAGTCTTTGACCAGTGTGATCTTCTGGGCACCAGCATTCCCAGTTCTGATGTAAGCTCACCTAGGAGCCAACACTGGCACTCCTATGTCATATTTGTTTAATGCCTCAGGGGGCCATTTAAGGCCTGGAATAAAGCAGGACTGGATTTCTCTAACACATGTTCTTTCTAGGACAGTGGAAATACCATGACAGGAATAATTCCTGGATTCTCTTAGCTCTGGTGTGAGCCTCCCATGGCATTAGGAAAAAAGAAGTGCTGATAACTGTCAGTACAGATATTGGCAGAAGGGTAGAGATAGATGGATTATTTGGGTTGACATGAAAACTACTCTTTCCTGCAGAAATGCAGCACCCAACAATAATAATTATTATCAGCATCTTCATGGTACAGTGGTGCAAATGTCTACTGGGCTGGGCTGGATGGAGAGACCTGATGTGGAGGAGCAGAGGGCCTGAGGCAGAGGTAAACCTTGAGCTCATGTTGTTTCAGAGGTGGCTGCTCCTCTCTGGGCATCATCTTCTTGTGTTGCTTGGAACAGTAACGAAGAGTTGGTAAACACCAGCTGTTCTGCTAAACAGAGGTGGGTGAAGTATGTAAACTGGGTAATTTAGATTAAAAATAATTTCTTTTCACAGCAACTCAGGTTGTTGTTCAGTGGTAATTGGGATCATAAATATGTATGCCAGGAGGCATGTTGAGGGTTGATGCCGGAAGGCTGAGCCAAAGCCAAGAGTCACTAACTGTGACTGCATGTGCTTAAATAAACTTTCCCTTCCTTGCACTGCAGTGAGGCAGCAGCACCGTGTCTGTCTGGGTGTGCTGAGATGGGGATACCTGGAATGGGCCTGGGCTGTCTGCACTGCTGGTGTCCCTGCCCTGAGAGCCTCCAGTGCCCCTGGAGGAGGCGTGAAGAGGAAGGAGAGGACAGCTTGGAAGGGGTCAGTGATTCTGGACAGGGAATAGTGAGGCCAGATGTAAAAATAATTTCCAGTGGGGATTTAATGCTTCTTGTGCTGAGATGGCATCAGTCTTGGAGCTGTCACCTCTGCTATCACTGCCCATAGGACACCTGAGTGTCCCTGGGACTTACCAGTGCTGAATCCAGAGCGACTTGCTGCTCTTATGGGCACTCATTCAGCAGGACTGATGTGCAACTGGTCTGTGCTGGTATTTCCAGAGAAAACATCTCTTTGGGACTGGAGGTGACAGAGACTGAACTGGAAAACATGGTACAGAAAACATAATCTTTCCAAACTGGTAGAGTGTGAGTGTCAGTGACAGGGATATGTGGAAGGGCAACTGGCTCTCCTGGGTGCCAGCTGATGGGTGAGGAGTTCTGTGTTCCTGTCTTGTCCCAGCTCTGCAGACAACACAACGGTGCCAGGGTGCATTAAGGGTCCCAGATAAGCTGCTTAGAGCTCCCCAGCTCTCGCATGCTGTGCTAGCAGCAACATCTCCTTGCAGAGGGCAACAGAGGCAGGAAACCTGGCAGTAAGAGTCTCCTCTCTCCACAGCACTGGAGACAAGTGTAGGAAACAGCACAAGTGCCAGCAAATCCTGTCACACTACAGGAGAGGGGAGAAAAATTAAAAAAACTCTGCATTTGGCTGCCATGAAGGCTGTTGGAATACAGTCCAGGAATCAGGTTGAATACAAAGAAATGAGCTCCTGAGCACCAGATGGTTTTTGGGAAAGGAAGAATAAATCCTTGCATAATCAAATTCCCTTTGCATACTGGGTATGGGGTGGTTGTTTTATTTTGTTCTTTCAATTTTATTTTATTTTTTCTCTCTTTTGCACCTGTTCTAACAGTGGCATTTGGGCCACACAAGAACATAAACATGCATTGGTGTGTAGGGAGCAACAACTGCAGCATTTACGTCCTGGTTCTACGTTTTCATTCTCCCTGGGACACCTTCAGTCCCTTGCAGCTGGTTGTTTAATTGCAGCATAACTTTTTCTTACTGCTGTCCAAGATTTAAGCCATGCTTGATCCCAAAGTATTAGTACAATATTAATCAGGTTAAAAAAAATCCCTTGTTCCACTTGCCTAAAACCAAAAAAATCATAAGACATCACTGCAGTGCTTTGGGAAGGATTTTCATTAGTTCCTATACGACATCAGAGCATCAGGTTCTTGTTCTGAAGTCCCTCCCAGACTTCCTTAACCCATCAGCTTTCCATCTTGTCTCTTGTGATCTGACAGAACAGTACACTGAGTGCTCTGGTGATAGCTACACTTGGAGCAGAGCACTTGAGCTGCAAGGCACCTGTAGGGACATATACGTAGGAAGTCAAATTTGGCAGGAGTGTCATTGCATTCTGAGTCATCTCCCTGTCTTCTGTGTCTGTATCATGTCTATTTTGTGAGCTATTTGATACCCCAGAAGCTCCAGCATTTGGGGATGACACAACCTGATTTGTACCTGTTCTAGTTTCTGTCAGTCCTTTCCTCCTGTGTTTGCTGAACTCCTCCTTAAAGTGCTTTCTTCTGGGATTGACATATTTTCTTTTCAAATCTTCTTGATGCTGCCTTGAGGAACTAGCAAGCATGAATGTGCTTTGTTCTCAGATTCTTTCTAAACCTGCCTTGAAAACTGGCACATAACTACTTTTGTGATAATGTGTCCCTTTGCACTCTCCATATGAGATTGGAAATCTCTTGATCTTGCTTATCTCTTGCATTTTTATGTAGAAGGATACCACAGCTAAAGAGACACTTAGCAAAGAGCCTGTATTAGATACTCTACAAATTCTAGCAGACATCTGGTGATTTGTCTTTTGGAGGAGGGAAGGCTGTTGCCTGTGGAAGTCAACGGGTGTCCATCCGATGGTGCCACAGTGGCTGGAAATTTCACAAAACTTTGTCCATGATGAAAACTCCTCCTGGCCCCACCCCACCCCTTTTTGGGAGGCTGACATGTTGCCAGCGCCCCCTTGCCCAAATGTGTGTGAGTGCACATGTGCAGGCTGTGCATGTGTGAGAGAGAAACTCAGGAATAATTAACAGCTCATTAATATTTCCTGCTCTCCAGGCTAAAGGTCATTACCTTGAGCAACCTCACTACTCTTGCAGGCATTCTGAACCCATCCCTGCCAAACCACAGCTGCCATTCCTGTGGGATTTAGGGAAATGAGCCTTTTCCTTTTCCTTCTCTTCAAACAAGGGTGAGAGGCCTTGGCTGATACAGAAAATAAACACGGACCATGATCAGGACAAAGGCAAGTCGCTGGGCCAACTGCTATTGTGAACGGTGCCTTTCCTCCCCTTCTCAGGCATAAGGCTTTCCTGAAGGTCCACTCTATACCCTGGCAGACCAGCTCTTCTCCCAGCATTGGCTTCCTGCCTCATTTTGGGTGTCACTTTCCAAAAATCTCACAGCAGGACTGACATGCAGAGCAGTGCTGTCCAGTATCTGTGTGAGAAGAAGCAGTTGGAAGCAGCAGAGGAGAGGGACTGGAGTCACTTGACTCCTGGGAGCTGTGGGGACATGAAGCATTGCTCTGGCATCCACCTCCCACTCCAGCCCTTCCTGGACATCCCAGGAGCAACTGGTCTGTGTCCCACCTGTCAGCACAGGGAAATGCATGGGAGATGTGCACTGAGCTGCTCAGCTCACTGGGAGCCCATTCACACTTGTGCTCCTGCTCTGCCCCATCTTGCTCCCAAAGCAGGAAAAGAGGAGGAAGGGATTGTACCTGGAGACTGATGCTGGCTGGGAATCAAGCACAAGCAAGGTGGATTGCCCTTAGTGGGAAGATGCTTTGCAGCTCCTCTTTAGTATGGAGGATCCCTTGGTCACTCTCCCGTGGTGCTTCAGTGGGGAAAAGATGCAGCATAAGTCATTTCCAGAAGACTACTGGGAGCTATGCTTAGTGTCACCTGTGTCTGAGTGTTGGTGGATGCCTGGAAGAGGCAGCAAGGTGAATGACAGAACTGTAGGTGACCAGCTCCTCGTCCTGGGCTTTCCGTGGTGAGGTAAGTTATCTGATCCCAGTCCACAGTGGCCTGTGGATGCAGAGGTGAGTGGACACTCACTTGGGAATGTGGCATGCAGCCAGCCTTGTCCCTTGCTCTTCTAAGAAGCGTTAGTGAGGCTGGATTTACTCACCTAAGGGACACCTCGAGTCGAAGAATGTCCTGGGTAATTATGCATTGCTTCTTGTACAGTTAGACTGCAGTAAGTGATAAATATTTTCAGGTTCTGACACTATGATTGTGTAAACACCTAAATTACCCCCCTGAACCTCAAGAAGTTCATCCAGTGAGGCTCAGGGAGCATCTCTGCTCCCACCAAGCCCAGACACTTTTGTTCTCATTCCTAGAGAGTGTCCAGCAGGTCCTGATAGCAGGAGGCTGGTGGAGTGGCTCTGAACTTTGGAGGACTTAACCAGTCCACTAATTCACCCTGTGACCAAGCAAGGGCCAGCCTTAATGGGCTGCATTGTGTGCTGGGATGTGTGCTGTAATTTATGCACATTTATGTGCTGATATCATAGAACCATATAATGGGTTGGAAGGGACCTTAAAGATCACCTCATTTCCCCCTCCTGCCATGGGCATGGACACCTTCCACTATCCCGGGTTGCTCCAAGCCCCATCCAACCTGGCCTTGAACACTTCCAGGGATGGGACAACCACAGCTACCCAGGGCAACCTGTGCCAGGGCCTCTCCACCCTCACAGTATAGAATTTCTTCCTAATGTCTAATTAGTCCCCTTCCACCAGATCAATACCAAAAACTTTGCTCTGAGGAGGCTGTTCCGCATTTTCTCCATGTTCTCAGCATCCAGGCAGGCTTTCATGGGAAGGCTGAGGCAGCACCCCGTGGGTCAGCCCAGAGGATGGATTTTTGAGGAACAACACATAAAACATAGAGCCTGCCTGAGGAAAACACAAGCCAGGGCTGGCAGGTGGGAAGGGGTTACCATGGCAAGGAGCACCAGCTGCTCCCAAGCACTGGACCTCCTCCAGCCCAAGCTGGAGCCCAGAGAAATCACTGCCACCAGCCAAAGCTGCTTCACATACAGGCACACATCAGCTGAATTTGTCGATTCAGTTTTAATGAGACAATAATTCCATGTTTATAAAAAACAACAGTTTGGTTTTTTTTAATTACTAATATTCAGCAATTGCCCAGGAGACATGGATTGATTTCCTGCCCGTCAGCTAATCTCTAATTATTATTATTATTATGCATCATTGTATACTTAGTTTCAGAATCAAAAGGCAATGAAACCCAAAGAGATTCATATGAGATGCCTATAACTTAATTTATATATAATAGTTTTATTACCTCAAAGCCTGGAACATTCCAGGAGAGTTTTATCCCAGATCTTCAAGGTATGAGTGCTCACTCATATAGAGTGGCTGTGAGAAAGTATCACACTGCCTTGAGGAGAGACAGACTCCAAGAGAAGCCAGGACCTTCTCCCACCCTTCCTTCATGCCCATGTCTTGCAGCACTGGCCACTTGGAGAGGCAGGAGCACCCTGTAATTAAAGAATCTTGAATCCCTCAAAGAGCCTGTTATTCCCGCTTTAAAAGTGCTCATATTTCAGTGTTTATTAGTACATTCTCTCTGAAAGCCTGTTACACGCCTGCTGCTCGGCAGGGTGCCCGAGGGGAATGTCACACTGGAGCACTCCGTGGCCCCGTCACTTCTTGTGCATGTCACGGTGTCGTCGTGTCTCGTTAGTTAATTAGAGGGCAGAAGAGCAAGAGGCAGAAATTGGAGCAGCCCTACAAAATGTGTGAAAAGGTTGAATGAGCTTAGGAAGCAAAGCCCAAGGTGCTGCCCTTTGTGGAAGGCATATTTTGGGCATCTTGTTCCTGCCACTGAGGATGAACAGGGTGCACTGGTGGATGTTTGTGCCATGCCAGGACAGGTCCATTAGTGGAAAAACGTGCTTAGCATGGCTCCTCACTGCTGCACTGTGCCTAGAGGACACCTCCTGCACAAGGGTGACCTGTTTTGCTTTTTTCCTGAATCTTCTTCCCCTGAAACTATTACTAGAAAAATCATGTAAAACATAGAGCCTGCCTGAGAAAAACACAAGCCAGGGCTGGCAGGTGGAAATGGGTTACCATGGCAAGGTTTACAACTATTTGGCTGCACTTTTGTACTGTCATACCTCAAAACAATGGATCATGTTAAAATACAACATTTTCCAGCAAATGGAAGATAAGTGCAATGTCAGTTACTACTAAGAGTATATTTTGCAGTATTAATTTTACGAATGTCCTATAGTTCAGCTGAAGACTTTTTATTCTGGTTTGGGTATTTTTGCTTTACGTTATAGAAATATTGTACCCACATTCTTGACACACTCAACATGGAAATACAAAAATCTTTGTATACTTAAGTATGCCTAAGTATGCACTGGGAGATTTATACTTGGGATGAGCCATGAAACATGTCAAAAAGATAATCCTGGTGTTTTTATTACTAATTTGTGCCTAATAAATTAGTGAATATGAACATCTAATTGAATGAAACAAACTTATCTCAGGCCTCAAAATCAGGTTTGCAGAGTGTGGCAGGATAAAGCAAACTGTAATAATGTAAGAAGGGTAGTGAAATAGGGCTTTGGACTCAGGAGTTGGACTCAGTGATCTTTGTGGGCTCCTTCCAACCCTTCCAACTCAGGAGATTTTGTGATTATGTGCCTGTCAGCAGTGTGCACAGCCTCAGCCCTCAGCAGATACCCTCCTCTCTCCAGAGCAGGGTGAAGGGAGCGTCCCCAGAGTGTCCCTGCTGGCACATCCTGGCTGCCTGGGGCTATCCTCCAGCATTCCCGGGTGGTTTCCAGCATTACATCATTTTTACACCACTGGACCTGAGTTATGCTTCCCTGGGGAAGGCAAGGTGCCTGTTAGTCATGTGGTGGGTGATGACTGTTCTGCTCCTGTTTTGCTGAGGGCCCTTTCTTCCACTCTGATCTCTACTATTAATTTATTTAGCCCAGCAAATGGCATTTCCCAAGCTCTGATGTGATGCACCTGCTCAGTCCCATACCACAACTGGGCAGGGATGCATCAGCTCTTGGTCCCAGCTGTTCTGGAGGACTTGGGGACATCCTCAGCCCTCTGCCTGAGACACAAGAGAAGGCAACACTGAATTTGCCTCTACACAATCCAATTTGAAAAGTGAAAGAACTTGCTTCAGGAGTTCCACCAGCACTTTCCTTCTGCAGCCCATGCCATGGGCAGTGTGCATGTGATGCCATACCAGGCTCACAGGGAGAAAGGGAAGGCTGGAGTAAGCCCTCCACGGCAAAATGCACACAGTGCTTCCTGGAATTTGCTTTTCCATGTGGCTTGCAACATTGATTTTTAAACCCCTCTGCCTGTTATTTACTTCTGAAACCGAGCTCTAAATTTTAGGCAGTATATTGTACCTGACTAATTTTATGGTCTGCTTTGCCTTTTATCTTGGCTTGCTATTAATACAACAGCAAATCTCTGTGTATGTCAGTTTTGATTCCTGGGGTAC
The DNA here is from genome assembly GCA_013399695.1 of Formicarius rufipectus. NCBI lineage: Eukaryota > Metazoa > Chordata > Aves > Passeriformes > Formicariidae > Formicarius > Formicarius rufipectus. The sequence continues at coordinate 1,848,766 of VXAU01004838.1, forward strand.
CATATAACTTTGTTTGTAAATTGATTTGTGCTTTCTGATACTTCAATAAAGCCATTTGGTATAAACACAGTTCTTCATTTCCCTGTTGAGTATGTGGTGAACAAGCAGAAGCTGAGCACAAAAATAGACATTTATTTAACCAACCAGTATAACAAGGGGAAGGCAACAGGAACTGGTTGGCAGCCTGCTGACAGCCTCTAAACTAGGTGCAGATTACAGTGCAAATGAGCTGGTGGCTTTGTCCTCAGACAGGACCTACAAAATGCAATATCCTGTTTGTTTGCTGTCTGCTGTGCACAAATGAGAAGCCCTGGGTACTGCTGAGCTCTCACAGCCCAGCACCTCCAGCTCCCAGGGCATGCACTGCCTGAGATGTCCTGGTTTTTGACATCCCTGGCACTTCTCTGGATGTGCAACACACTGGAGCGAGTGAGAGTGCGTGCTTGATCAGGAGTCTAGGGAAACGAAGCCAAAACTGGGAGTGTGTTTGGTCCCTCCACATGAATTTCTATTCTCCATGCTCATTCTCTCCATTCCCTTCTCATGCCTGATTTCTTACCACCCTCATGGCTGTTGTAAGGGCATCCTGGGTGCTACTGCCAGTGTGGCAGGAGGGAACATTTGTGGTTAACTTTAATTTCATTTTTGCCAGCAACTTTTCCTCTGTGTCACTCTGCACAATGCCAAGGCCACAGCACAGAAAGCTCATCATTCTTACCCTGCTCACATTTCCCACAGGGAAATAGGCAGCATGTTGAGGCTTAGCCAGGTGGCTGTACAGCCACTGTGGCATGGCCATGCACAAAAGGATCCTGCAAGCCTGCAGGAATTACTAACTAAATTAATTTGACAACTGACATCCCAGCTCTGGATGGTGAGTGATTTACAACAGGGCTTTTGATAGCAATATTGGCTCAGGGACCCTTTCCAGGCTGAGGATCACCTGAAAGATTGAACATGAAGGAGAGACATGCTGTTCTCACCCGGGAGAGGGGCTCTACAGGTTGGGGTACCCAACACCCTGGCAGGAGAAGTGGCTGAAACAAAACACCCTGTGATGGACAGATCTCCAGTTGAATCTCTAGCCCAGAAGTGCTGGAAACAGGGAGCTCCAGGCAGCACAGATCAGTGCTGCAAAGCTGGGGGCACTTGGATTGCCCACCCTGGTGTGCCACCACACCACTGCCTTCCTGGGGGACAACATTCTGGAGGCTTTTAGCATTGAAGAAGTTATTCAAATGTGTTTATCTTCTACACTGCCCAAGCAAAGGAATGTGCAAGGAGAGCAAGGAAAAAGAAGGGTACTGCTTTTCCACCAGGAAAAGCAGGGCAGCATCCTAACCAGAGCACAGGGGCTAGGGAAAAATATGCTGAAAGATGTGAGGAGGTACATGAGGAAATTCCCTGATGTGGGAAGACACTGAATCTGTGCAATAAGGTAGGAAGAGGAAAGGAAAACATCTACAGGCAATAGAAACCACCTATAAAAGCTCCTTTTTAGTGTGTGAAATTGATAGAATCATAAAATCATAGAATGTCATGGGTTGGAATGGACCTTAACCATCATCTAATTTCAAAACCCTTCAAATGAGACACTGAAAACATAAGGCATCATGAAGCCAAAGAGAAGCTGAACAGAGGAATAAGCTCAAGTGGTTGCTTTAACAAAATAGCTAATTTTTCTTTGAAATTAATTAGCTGAATCCTGACAAAACCTGTTATTGAAAGGGCACTCTAGTCTTTTTAATCATCGGAGTTGTTTGCAAAGTGGTCCCAGAAGCTGCAAATCATACCATCTCCTCTGGCTCTTTTGCTCATTTCCATATAGGGGAATTTCATGAGAATTCATTAAAAAAATTATTGGCACTCCAGAGCCAAAGGCAACAGACCTCTCAAAATGTTTAAATAAAAAATCATGTAATGAATAGCCACTGTCAAATGACCAAACCAAATGGCAAAATAGGACAGCAAACAAAACTAGACAAAAACTTGAGCATTTGCCTGCAAAGTGGGGGCTGCAATTAGGAGTTCTGTGATTCACACACCAACATTTGCCCACCACTGCTCTCTACAGAATGATTCAAGGCCAATTGCATCACTCTAATTCCCTGGGTCTTTCTTTTTGGCAGTGGAAAGAGCTTAAGGCAGTTGGGTCACTCCAAATGTACAAATGCAACTTAAATTGTGAGATGGAGCTTGTCACCTTGCTCACTGCACAGTCCCACCAGGACCAGTCAGAGCTCTAAGACTGCTGGAGTTCTGGCCCTGCCATTGTGGGGTGGGCAGCAGGTCCAGAGGAGGTCACTGCCTGATCCTGGAGCTGAGGTGCAGAGGGATGGGGAGAAAAATCATTTGGTCCTGGATGAGGAGGACCACCAAGATGATTAGAAGGATGGAGCACCTCTCCTATGAGGAAAGGCTGAGAGAACTGGGATTGTTCTGCCCGGAGAAGAGAAGGTTGAGGGGTGACCTAATTGTGGCCTTCTGGTGCCTGAAGGGAGCCTGTAAGAAAGATGGAGAGAAACTATTTGCAAGGGCCTGGAGTGGCAGGATAAGGGGGAATGGCTTCACACTGACAGAGGGGAGATTTTTATCAGATATTAGGAAAAAATTCTTTACTGTGAGGGTGGTGAGACCCTGGCACAGTTGGCCAGAGAAGCTGTGGCTGCCCCATGCCTGGAAGTGTTCAAGGTCAAGTTTGAATGGGGCTTGGAGCAGTCTAGTTGGTCTAGTGGAAGGTGTTCCCCTGATTTTGGCAGGGGGTTGGAACTACATAATCTTTAAGGTTCCTTCTAACCCAATCCATTGGATCCTTCCCTGGTGCTGTGATGCAGCAGCAAGAGGAGCCATGAAAAACCTGTGTTGGGCTCTGTGATGCAGCAGAGCAGCCTGGCTCTACACCTGGCAGTGAACAGCCCTCTACATATTTTCAGTGCACTATTTCACTCTGCTTTCATCTGGCACACTGTGGGGACCCTTTTCCAGTGGCCCATGTACTCTGTCACCCTCCTCGTATGGGGACCAAGGCAGGAGTAGGTGTTTCAGCATCCAGCTCTACCTGCAGTGGCTGCATCAATATTCATCTCTTTGTAAACATAAACTTCCCCTGCTGCTCAGAGTCACTTCAGATTATTCATATTGATTCAGCACTGTTAATGATTAAATACAATGTTCTCCAAAGCCTGTGTTTAACAGGAAAGCTTGATTGGATTTGCTGTTTGAGATTGGGTTGTTTTCAGTTATGTTGCTGGTCTTTTTATTTTTTTTTCCTTGTGGAACATTGTGTCATTTTACAAATGAAGAATTACCCTCTCACCTCTTAATAAAAATTTCCATCTCTGACGGATTCACATCCTCCTATGTAATCAGACAACTGATACACTGCATGTCCCACTGTCATCTCTGGGGTTCCCACAGCCATCATGGGCAGAGCTACTCCTGCAGGGCCAGCAGCATGAGCTGACCCAGCTGAGGAGCCACAGGCTGGGGGAGAGGGGACAGAACAGGTCCCAGAAAAGGCAGATGATGGCAAAGTCCCCATCAGTGGACGGTTACCCCTAGGGTTTCCTTGGATAGGGAGTACAGCAATTGTTAACCTGGTGCTTATTCTGGAGGGAGCTTCAAGCCTTTACAGAGAAGATAAAATGCAGGAGGTGATTTAGTTGATGTTCCAGATTTCCTCTTGGCAGTCCTGTGAAGAAATCCCCAAAACCCCCATGCAATTCACTGTGTATCTTTGCCTCATCAGAAATCTGTCCAAACATCCAAACACTGCCCATCCATGACAGTCTCAGACTCCAAGAGAGTCTCTCCAAGAGAGAAACATGTTTGCATGTAGGACCGACAGGATGCACTCCCTGCACCTATCTGGGGCAGTAGCTGTAGGTGACCTGCAGCAGAGTTTTACTGAGAGCTGTCATTTTATTTATTTCTCATCTTGCTTTTATGGTACAACCATACAAGTTAAGAAAGCGAAACAAGGACAGAACACCACAGGAAACTGCTGAGTTGCTACGAATTAGTGACAGTTTAAAAAGAAGATGTGAAATCAAAAATTCAGGGAAAGACCCTGACCTGAAATAGCACAGAAACCCCATGAGAAGCAGCAGAGAGAAGACTGAGTAGCAGCACAGACTGACATTTCCTGGGGCAGGGACTGGCACTGTGGTGTATCACGATGGGGACACAGAGCTTGCCCAGCCCTGATCTATGTGCACAAGCAGCCAGATGACTGCTGTGTGTGTGTGGGCATGGGTGTGTTTCTGCTCTCAAGTCTCTGGGTTTGAGAGAAGATGGACAAATAAAAGTGACCCAGAGGTCCAGGGTTACATCTGGTTAGACTCAATGAGATGAAATCCATTTTGGGATCTCTCATGGCCCTCGCTCAGTGGTGTCACACTGGTGCCAGGATATTAAGGGCACCTGTCAGGGCTATTTTAGGAAACAGAGGCCTCCTGCATTGAGCTCCATGTCCGATGAGATCTGCTGGAGCAAGGCTCACAGAAAATTGGGATTTAGTGGAAAGACTGGATGAGAAAGTGGCTTTCTGAGCCCCCCTTGTCATACACGGATACAGCCTACGTTCTGTGGCTTTGTATTTGGCATCTTCTGTGAAACTTCCACCTGCAGGTTTTGGCCTCAGAAGCACATCCCAAACTTTGTCCATCCCTGGGAGCAAGAAAGGGGCTGAGGCTTCTCCCAGAGATCTGCCTTGTGAAGCTGAGTTGGTATCTTCTCCTATGGGGAGAGCCAGTCAGGGTGAGAAGGGAAGCGAGTTCAGTGTCTGCACATGGAGACTTCTTTTCACACTGTGAAAAAGCTCATGTTCTGGTCACATACAAATGGGCAAAGCTGGGTTCTGACCTGCCAAAATGCAATGATTTGAATTGCAGATGTGGGTCTTGACATCAAACTCACAGAGAGGCAGAAACCCCTCAGCCTTCATGGCCTGAGGGATCCAGCCTGGCTCTGCCCCGTTGCACCAGGATAAAGGTTGGTTGATAAACCCAGATGACTGGCTTTGCTCTTCCACAAGAGCTGTTTCTGGAACTACCTCACTTTTTATCTCCTTAATTACTGTCATAGGCTACAATTCTCCTGTTTTTGAGTGGCATGACCTAAATTGACCACAGGTACCTTTACAGGGGCAGTTGGGCTTTGTCTCCATGCAGAGCCAGCAGTGCTTGGGAGCAGCACAGATGCAGCGTGCTTTGCTTGATCCAGGATAACATGGGGAAAAAAAACACCTAATAGAAGGACAGAGTTTGTTTCAAAACAGAGAATACAATACAAACATGTGAAGTGGTCTGTATGCAAAGGCAGGATGAATTCTCCAGCTGGCGAAAGACAATGCTGTGAGTTGTGTGTGAAATAAGCTACTGGTGAAAGGATGTGGGTGTGCAGTTGTTCATCAAATGAGCAAATCTGGCAGCCAAGGACACACTTTCAAGATTATGTTGCAATTAATATGATTTAATTATAAAGCCTCTTTTTTGTTCTTGTCCAACTATATTCCCCCAAGGTTTAATCAGACTCAATACAAATCATAGAATCATAGGATAGTTTGGATTGGAAGGCACCTTAAAGATCACCTTGTTCAAAGCCCTTGCCATGGGCTGGGACACCTTCCATTATCCCAGGTTACTCCAGGTCCTGTCCAAACTTGACCTTGAACACTTCCAGGGGTGGGACAGCCATAGCTTCTCTAGGTAAACTGTGCTAGGGCCTCACCACCCTCACAGGGAAGAAGTTTTGCTGCATGTTCAATCTAAACTTACTCTCTTTTAGCTTTAAATCCTGCTTTCTGGCTCAGCGGAAGTCACCACCACTCTGCCAGCTTCCCCAGCAACAAATTATGGAAGCAAAAGCTTCTCCTAGCCCTCAGAACACCAGATGCATTTCACTTAATTAGCCTTAAAATCCAAAGATGAGAAGGAAATAAACTGGGACAAAGTAAGAAATGGGCAAAGGAAGAAGTCTCTGCTTCATTTGGGAGATGCCTGACCAGCCCAGTTAACCCCAATGCTGTTGCAGCCATTCCAGGAGCTGGGCTTGGGTATATTATCCACCTTTTGCTTTCAGTCTCCATCACTGTCATTGCAAATTCAGGCTTTTTCTCTTTTGCTCAGACTAGGTACAGGGAAGATGCTCCAGTGAACTTTGTATCCCCTCTCTGAGCATGCACCTTCTCTGAAGCAGTGAGGAATGCTGTAACAACCATCACAGCCAGCAGCAGCCCTACAAACAGCAGCAGCAGGCACGTTCCCTTTACATCCCCTACTCCAGACATTTAGTGACTCTCTTCTGACTTCTCTCCTGTGTTTCATATGCCAGCCTAATCATTAGGGTATCTTTGTGGTTGATGTTGGTTCAGGAATGAATTTCTTCTGAAATTTCTGCTTTAAGCTGTCTGTCCCCATCCCAGCTGCTGTGGAGGAAACCTGGGGGGGTGTCCCTGATGTGGGAGGGGATGACCACTTACATCCATTTAATTTTATTATGAGGAGGGTTGAAAGACCTGATGTAGCAAAAGAACCTCTTGCTTATAAATTCTCTTGTGTCAGCAGAAGCATTTTATGTTGCTGAGGGCTGCACTAATTACTAAAAGACAGAAATACATCTTCCACTGAGATTTATCCCTGCACTTGAGCAGGGAATACACATACAGCTCAAGCCTCTGCACCCCGGGTGAGAAGGAAATTTCCCACTCAGCACTCCTGTTGATTTTCCTGGCTTTTGCTTTGAAGCTGTTGAGGATGGAGGGAAGTGGAAGAAAACAGGGACATCTATATGGGTGAAGCTCCTGGAACTCCATGCTACCTGCCCCAAGTGCAGGAGGGACCAGGTGGCAGTAGACGAAGGTTACAGGTCCAGAGCAAGGGCACATGTATCATCAGATGGACACTCGCCCCCAGCAGGATGGAGTCAGGGAGTCTCCTCCAGCAGACACTGCCCTGGAGAGATTAACCCCAGAAAGGGGATGGAAAAAACAGCCCTGAGATGAACCTGCATTCCCTGCTAGCGGGTCTGGAGGGAAACTTGGCCACACGTGCAGGACATGGTGAGTCAGGCTCCTTTTTATCCCCTCTAACAATACCACCCAGAGAAGGGTCCCTGGGAGCTGGGTAATGTGGGTTATGTGAGGTTATGGGTTATGTGAGGTCATGGGGAAGGTTTCCAGGAAAAAGCAGAACTTTAGTAACTCTGGAGGGCCTGGCTGTGTTTGAGTCCTGCAGAGGCTGGAGTAATGTTGGATTTACAACCACATAAATGAAAGGTGAGATCCAGTTTGGATGTGGCTAATCAAGAAACACCACACTAAGAACTAGGCATACACACACACACACACACACACACACATATACATATCAGTGCAGCCTCCCTGAAAGGGGCACTTTTCCAACCCACAGAGCTCCTGTAGAAATCCCCATATCAGAGTTTTTCTGTTCCAGAAGAAGACAAACCAAGCAAAAAATACTGGGAAAAGCCACAGAAGCTAAATTGCTGTTGCAAAAAGAAATCCCTCCTGCCTGGCAAAAGCTGTATTTGTCTCCCAAATATTTTAGTCTCAATCTCTCCCAGGGGAATATTAACAGAGCTTGTTAGGAGATCCCATGACAAAGAAATCTTTGTCATATGCCAAGAGGACAGTCGAGTCTGTGAGGTCCCAGGTCCCCTCTTAGAGACTGAGGAGATGCCTCATGCTGGAAATGCCATGCCAGAGGACAGTGTGACAGTGTCACTGAGAGACCTGTCTGTGTAGGAGCTGCTAATGAAGATAAGACCTTCTCCTTTGAGTTGCCATGTGCTTACCACCCCCTTCCTTGTCTCTGGAAGAGGACTGAAGATGGTAGCCACCCTCACAGGGCTCCATCTGTGCTCTGCATCCACAGAAACACCATGGGTCTGGGCTGATGCTGGTGCATTGTTTTGTCCTCACCTTGTTACTCACCTTGTGGAGACACTCCAGCTTCGATTTCAGCTCATGTCAATTTATGGAGGCACCTTGGATGGAGCGCCAGAACAGCAGCTGTCACTCATCCCATCAGGCTGGTCCTGCTCCCTTGCCCTCTTAGCACTTCTGTTCATGGGAGACTGTCTTTCTTGGCAGGGTCACGCTCTTGACAGGTGAAGTTACTCAGCTATTGACTAAATTCATTAGTCAGATATTGACACATCATGCTGGAGAAAATGAGAAGGACTGCTCCAATGACTGCCTTATTGCTCAGGCTCTTAAAAGAAACCTGTTCCACATTTGCTTGTCCCAAAACACTGAATATTCAAAAGGTCAGAAGGATGTCTCAGGATGAATCAGCCAGGAGACACATATCTAAGATCTAAGAGATTGTCAACATTTATAACAGCCTGGGTTCCTGCAGTAGCAGGGATTTTACCCATAAAATACATGCTCTTCAATGTTTCATCTCCAAGTCCAGATCTCTTTGGAAGTCTTCTCAAGTTTTTTTCCCACATCCCCACTGTCACAGACATCCCTCAGCTGGTAGGAGATGTTCTATAACAAAGAGTGTAAATTCTCTCTTTTTCTCTCCTCCCCCAGATACTGTCTTTTTATGGAGTTTAATTAAAATTACCTCTTCTCCCATTGCTGCTCCTGCCCAGCCCAGAGTGGGGAAGCTACACGTTTGGCTCAGAATGCTGAGCTAAGGGGAAAATGCAGCAAAGAAAAAAACGCCAGACTTCAAAAATGTGTTTTCTTTCTTCAAAGTTATCCAGCAAGTGGTTCCCTGTAAAAAGTAACCTCGGAGATGCAGCTGCCAGGTTGACATGGCATTTCCCTTCAGCTCTGCAGTTCCCAGCTGTGCCATGCTGCTGCTGCTCCAGTACATTCTGTAATTGCTAATCAGCGCTTTACAGCGCAACCACCCCAGCAATCAATGCCGAAATAAGCACAGGGAAGTCTTGCTAATGAACTAGGAGTTCATTTCTATTCTGGGGGCAGGCTTGTTCCTGTGTTCCTGAGAAGTATCCTGCATTTCTCCATGTTCTGACGTTAAAGCTTGGTAGTTGTGACTTCCCAGCTCTGCACCTGCTGGAATTTTCCCTGTGACGCAGTGTCATCTCGCAGATAAATCTTGCTTTTTAAGCAATCCTTTTCACAGAATCACAGAATCATTTAGTTGGAAAACATCTCCAAGATCATTGAGTCCAACCTGTGACTGATCTCCACCTTGTCAACCAGAGCAGAGCACTGAGTGCTGCCTTCAGTCATTCTTTGAACACCTCCAAGGATGGGGACTCCAACATCTCTCTGGGCATGAGAGATCGTGGAATCACCATGTCTTTTATTGACTTTTTTCACTGGGAGAGACACACCTCAGGTGCTGCAGGGCCAGGAGGTGCACTGATGAGGCTTCATGACCTGGCAGGAGCATCCTGTGGGCTAAAGGTCCCCTCTCCCTGCAGGGGAAGCTGCAGGCAAAGTCAGGGCTCCAGGTGGCAGGAGAAGTTTGGTGTTTGCAGAAGGATGAAAACAACACCTTTGAAAGCTTTCCAGGGACTTGCCCTGCTGGTTTATCTTTATGTAGGGTGTCAGCTTTGGAACTCCTCTGGCATTCATGGGTGCCACCACATGATCTGGCTCCTATCAGCAAGAAAATCCTGCCCTGTGAAGTTCCTCTGTTGTTTATTCTGATCTATCAAATGACTATCCCGTTTCAGTCAACCTCCCTGATCCTAAAACAAACACCTCTCCCCCCTGCTTCCCTCCAAGCCCCCTTCTAGGGGCTGTGTCTCTCTATTGTATTGCACCCAGTGTAGACACAGGACACTTTACTCTGCTTCATGTGGGTAGAGACGCTTTGGCTTCTGGTCAGCACCTTCCAGCCATGCCAGGATTGCTGCAACCTTTCCCTTATTGTCTGCATTACTGTCAGTGGTGAGTTCTGAGCATCTTGCTCTGGACCTGCTCCATTCATGCCCTAGGAGTCCAGGTTAGCCTTTTTCTATTCCAGCTGGGGCAGAGCTTGTTATTGAGCAAATCAGAGCCCTCTCTGCTGCATTTGGGGCATGCTAATCCTTCCTGCCCTGAAGCACACTCCAAAAATAGCACCAAGCCCCCACCAAGCGCAGCCTCAACAGCAACAGGTGCCATCCCAGAGCTGTCACAGCCAACTGGGCTGCTCAGAGCCCACTGAGCTGCTGGCAAATGCCACCTAATTGCTCATGCCTCTATCCCACGACTCACTGCCAGGAGCACCTGGGATGCATCAGAGCCTGGGGTGCAGGTGGCAGGATGGGAGATCAAGCAGGGGCTCCCCCTCTTCCACCTGTCCTGATAAAATTCGTACTGTGCCCATCTTCCCAGGGAGTGTGGGATGTCTATGTAGCACAAGGGCTCAATTGCTGAGTGGGATCCTCAGGCTATTTACCAAAATCACCCGGAATTTGTACAAGGACCAACAGGAAGCACTGAACTACAGCCACAGGAGTGAGAGCTGGAAGTGCCATTCAACTCTAGTCAGCCAGAGTTTGGGGATAAAAGAGTCAGATTCCATCAATCAAAACCATATTTTCCTCAAAAAACTTATTTTTTCTGATTACACTTTCATTGTGGAGGTCTCTGAAACATGGGAAACTTCATTTTGGATTGGCACATTCATTTTGGTTTGGTTTTGACAATAAAAGAAAAGTGAAAAAATTAATTTCCTCCTTGTTTGCTTTGTCCCTGAATGTACTTGTCCAGATGATGCTGAGAGTGTTCATGTATTTCCTCATCCCCCTCCTTAGTTGTTTAAAAAATAAAAACATCACAAACCTTCTCCAGCTGAAGTAGTGTAGAAGGAAGTGGAACAGTTCCTGGGTCAGTGAACTCCACTTGGCATTAGGAAGGGGAACAATGTGATGATGAAGATGTGACTAATTTGTTTTCTAGAAAGAAACATCTGAAATTATCTTTCAAAGACAAAAATTTCAGCCTTTAAACAAATATAGAACCTTTCCAAAATCTGCTTTTGTGCTTATTGTGCAATTTTTTTTTTGGGTGCTACAATTTTTGTACATGTTTCTTGCAAGCAGCAGCAGCTGATGCTCCTGCTGGGCTTGTGCAGCCATCAGTCATGTGCAGGGATGGAAACAGGAATTTGCTGCTCCCCTGAGCAGGGCACTGCTGTATTCCCTGTCCTGGGAAGGCTGGCACCAGGGGCAAAACACACCTCTGCCAGAGAGGCAGGTCCCTGTGTCCGTACCAAGGCAGGGCCATGGAAAAGGCTGCAGAGAGCAGAGTGGCCAGGGTTTCCCTGGCTGAATGCAGGTGCCTCCAACTTATCTACTTCACAGTTTATCCTACCATGGGATAGTCATAGAATCATAGAATGATTTGGAACCTTAAAGCTCATCTTGTTCCAACCCCTGCTATGGGCAGGAACACCTTCCACCTGGACCAGGTGGCTCCCAGCCTCGTCCAACCTGGCCTTAAACACTTACAGGGATGGGACAGTCACAGCTTCTCTGGGTAACCTGTGCCAAGGTCTCACTGCCCTCACAGGAGGAATTTCTTCCTAATATTTAACCTAAGTTTTCCCCCTTTCAGTTTGAACCCATTCCTCCTTGTCTATCACTACAGTTCCTGATAGAAATCATCATTTCCTTTGGTCATCATTTCCTCGTGTTTTGCCAACCTCTGCTTAACCAGGGAGTTCCCTTGGATCCTGTTTGCTATCCCCGGGATAGCTCTGCTGCCTGTCTTTATTCTCCTGTTTAACCTCTCTCACCCATTTAGATCATGAGCTTTGCAGGGCTAGACCCTTTCGCACACTGCGGGTATAACACCTGGAGCCACGGAGCTCCTGCTCCAGTTGCCTGGTTGCTGTTGCCATTGCAAACACAACTAATAGTCATGTGCACCCCTGGACACCCATACAGCCTTTCCATTGGCCTGGATGGGCTTCTGATGAAGGTCAACTCTTAAAAACATGGGTTGCCCATGCAGGCTGTGGTCAAGACTTGCAGCAAAATAGTTAATGGTTAACAACAGCACTACAGATTTCTTTTCCAGTTTACAGTTACAACAAGCTTTCAAGAAGCAGCATGAATTAACCAGCTTGGCATTTGCAATGCCCAGATATATTTTTGTTATTTTTTGTGCTTCAATAAGCATATTTTCCATTTCTGTAACACCCCTTCTTCCTCTTTTTTGCTTTCCTTCTGTCTGATGACAGCCTGCTCTGTGCAGATTCACGTTTCATTATGAATTTCACTGACATGTATAAAAACAAAAGCAGGCTAATAACCCAGCCCTCATCACCTCCTCAATTGATGAACCATCCCCTCAGCAGCAGGATTCTGCAATATAAAGGTGACCTCTTCTACCAATTTCTGTAAGGACCAAAACAGAGCATCTGGGAATTGAACATTCTACCATAGTAATCAAAATTATGGTAAATTACCATCTTGGTAATATAACTCAACATTTAATGGGATTTGTGCCTATGAAATTGGAAGTAAATGTGTCTGTGACACCCAGAAATCAGCTTGTGCCCCAAGAAGGCACGAGCTGGGACTGGGGGGAAGAGGCTTAGGAATCATACAAGTGCCATGGTAGCAGCAGCAACACCCTTTGGGGTGGTGTCAAGGCAGGACAAGAGGCACATCCACCAAAAGGCATATAAGGAAAGCAGGGAAAGTACCTGCTGTTTATGCCCAGATGTGTGGTTTTTAAAAGGATACCGAGAGATGGAGGATCATTGAATGAGGGGATGTGGCCATGGCTGGGTGGACTGTTGTTCTTAGGTTGGGTCTTGAGGGTATAGTCCCCTTGATCATCCTCCAACTTCCAGGAAAATCTATGTCCAGAAGCAACAGGGTACCACATGAAGGCATCCTACTTGCTGGGGACTGGCAGTCCTGCTTGCATGACAGCTGACAGACCCTAAAAGCTTCAGCAGTCATTGCTGGCTGAACATGGGAAACCCTTGACTTCTCTGCAGCCTCTGCTAAGTGCCAGGTAGCCTGAAATCTGACCAGATGTGGGGGTTCTGTTAACCTGTTTACATCTACAAGTTATGAGGCATCTCATCTGCTCAGAGAGGTGATGGCACCAGAGCCTCAAATGAACTAACGGGTCAGAAAACAAGGAGCAAAGAGTGAATCTGCTGCTCAGTGGGGGTGGAAAGGAGTTGTTTGATTCCTGGAAGGATTAAGCTGACTTGTAAAAGAGCCTCATTCAGACAGCAGCATTTGTGAGCACTGACATCTTGGCTTAACAATGCTGTTTACCAGCCATTTGAGAAAGCAATTTTATATGTTGCTCTCAAGAGGTTTAAATTGCCATAATTCATGTTCATACCTCTAACCATGAAAGGATGAAGAAAAGGTTTATTGCAGTTATGTGCTGCAATGATCTCCTCACAGCTCTTTTCCCTGGATTGCTTTAAAGCTTTAGGAACTTCAGATAAGTATTTGGACACATCCTGGGATGTCTGGAGGCACTGGGGATTTGTGTGCCCTTGGCAAATAAGCCTCATGGTTTATCCAGTCCCAAAACCCAGGGCTGACCCCAGAGCCCTATAAATCCAGGTACAAAGTCTGAGAGATGGAGAAAATCCATCCTGTTAGTTAAACAAGCCTCTCTAATGTGGATGGGTGGGTACTTGTGGCTGGCACAGAAGCGTCTAAGCCGTAAGTGACTTTGGAAATATTCTTAGAGTGCAGGGAGGAGCTGCTGAGTTTCTGTTGCTCCCAGTCACACTGAAAACCAGAGCTATGGCACCACGGGGATCTGTACACAGTTATGCATCATTTCCAGGCTGTTCTGTGATAGAAGACGCATCAAATTCCCAAATTCCCCTGGCAGTGCTGCATATGGGTCCCCCCGGAACACAGTGGACCCACAGTGTGCTGCTGTCTGGAGCCCTGTGCCTGCTGGCAGCCAGAGAATGGGCTGCTGACACATAACACAACCACTGCCTGAAGCATCTTTATGTATTAGGGCAGTCCAAGATCTCCACTGTTTTAAATGGGGATAATTAATTGTCTCATCGTGAATTCGATTGAAAGTGTATAATTTTGATTCTTTCGTTGTTTGGGGACCAAAATTCCCCCCTGATAAATGCTTCTGAAAAGCTGCAATGCAGTCATTGCCACCCTGCCTGGGTCACCAGGGAGAACAGCTGGGGATTGAGAGGAGGAATTAAGGAGCCTTCTGCTCTACCACTGACCTGAAGTGTGGCTAAAGAACCAGCCCATGGGAGACTTCAGAATCCTCTGCTGTCATCCTGTGAAACCCTTGGGAGACTCACCACCCTCTTTCATCTGTCTTTTTTCCTCTCCTAGGCTACTTTGACTGTCTTCCTCCTCTCATCCCCACAGCACCTGCAGCCCCATACCCATTGCCTTGCTGTTGATCAGCTCCTCCCAGGCCTGGTACCACAGTGCTTGGAGAAATTGTAACAGCACTAGGAAGTTCGATGGAAAAGCCCTGCCACCCACTCTGATGCATTCTGTGTTTTGAATTCCCCTTGCCATCCTGCCTGCATTCAACCTCTCCTCCTGACATCTCCAGCACCTCCTGAGTTTCCCTGCCTTCCTTCTGCTCCCACCATCTAGGTACAGTCCTTTCCTCTGGCACCACTTGATGAATACTGTAAAAAAAAAAACCAAAAAAAACCCGGCAGGGTAAAGCAAGACTTTTCATTCTTTATTTGTCAGAACAATTTGTTCAGTGAGAAGAACAGAGGTCTTACAATGACAATGGTGCTCCAGCTGAGTTCTGCACACACAGGCTCCCCACACAAGCTCTCCACATGCGCTGAGCCTGCCAAGCTCTCCCTGCTCATGGGGTGTGGGGCTCCCTCCATCCAGAGCTGCAGCTCCAGCTCATGGATGTGATTTCCAGGCAGGACAGAACACAGCTCCCAGCCACATGCAATACTGGAACATCACCAGCAACACTGCTCAGCTTGGGCTTTGCTGACATGGAGCCTTGGCTGTGCACTGTCCCTAACAGGGATCACTCCCCATAGGATCATAGTCACAGAATGGTTTGGGTTGCGAGGGACCCTAAAGATCATCTAGCTCCAGCCCCCTGCCATAGGCAGGGACACCTTCCACTAGCCCAGGTTGCTAGATCCCATCTAACCTGATCTTGACCACTTCCAGGGATGGAACATCTGCAGTTTCTCTGGGCAAACTGTGCCAGGGCCTCACCACCCTCACAGGAAAGAATTTCTTCCTAATATCATGGAAAACAAGTGCTCATTGCCAATACTGATTCACTTTTGGATACATCTCTGTGTCTGCCCCTTCCTTGCGCCCCACAATGAGAGAGAAAGAAGCTCCACAGCTGCTGGGGAGACTGGGCATTGCCAGGGCTCCTGGCTGCTCCAGTGGTGGGTATGGATCCCTAACAAACTCAGCACAGCTGAATTAATGAACAGGCTCATTCTGTGCCGAACCACGGGAAGGACAGGGAGCAGCAGTAATCAGAGAGCCAGAGAGGCTCTTGGAAGCAAAAGAGGAGTGCAGGTCAAGTGGCAGAACATAATGAACAACAGGTATTCGAAGATCATCACTAGGAATAATGGAATGAAGTTTTCAGGAGAAAATGCAGGTGGAAAAGTAATAGCAGCTCTTACTTGGAGAACAGAACAATCTCCCGAAGGACAGCACAATAACCCTGGTGTCAGGGCATTTAAAAATAGACCAAGCACACCAACAGTAAATGCAATACATGTAACAAGCCTGAAGGGTCAGAGACAGATGGATTTGTAATACACCTCTTCT
Organism: Formicarius rufipectus; assembly: GCA_013399695.1. Lineage (NCBI taxonomy): Eukaryota > Metazoa > Chordata > Aves > Passeriformes > Formicariidae > Formicarius > Formicarius rufipectus. The sequence continues at coordinate 1,864,504 of VXAU01004838.1, forward strand.
ATCTCCAGCTTGTACAATCTGCAAGGCAGCAGTCAGAACTAAGCAGGTCACTGCTTTTGGGCCATGCTGCCAAATGATCAGAGCAAGTGCATCCATTCCACTTACAATCTGCTCTTGAACATCAGGGGATTTGTGAGAAAAAGAACTACAACCATCTCATGCGTGTCTCTAACCTGAAAACTAATCCCAAGGGCAGTGTTTCCAGTACATAATAAGTGACTAGAGCCAGCCAGGAATCTTCTGAGGAACAGGTTTCGTTGGGAAGTATTTCCAGTCAGCAGACACAGAGGTTTGCACAAAGTCTTGCTGGGGCATCTCAGAGGGAAGAGTATGGGAAAAGCCAGGCTTTCCAGGAGCAGTCGGGAGCTGAACCAAGGGATGTCAGGGCACCTGGTCCCCTCCTGAGCATGGGAGCTGTGGAAGAGTAGCAGGACACCAGAGACAGACCCCCTCTCCCAGATAAACGATTCCTCTCTGCATTTGGACACACAGGCTTCCCATAAAATGACCATAAGTGGATGCTGCTGGCATGCCAGTTTTTTAGCAAAAAGGGTAGGAATAGCCAAGAATGAGCATAAACTACTCCAGCACAACTACAGTCCTACCTAGGGAGGATGGTTTCAAACCTGCTGTGTCAAATGGGTCTGTGATGGACATGTCGTTTGGATAGAGCAGAAAAAGCTGCCAGGCTAATACCTGGTTTAATAATCTCAGTGAACACACTGGTGGGAACTTGCCTAGATGGCGAGCCCTACTGTGAGTGTACACACTGTAAGTTTGCTTCAGGGAGTGCTGGGAGGGCGTGACATGGGTGAGCAACTCACACAGAGACATGCCCTGCACAAGCACAGCTGCACAGAGAAAATCTGGCTATGGAGACATCACCAAGCTTATGCAGGCTGCAGCTGTCCTACTGTCCTTTCTGACAAAGCTTGGCCCAGCTTGATCTTAGTACTTGACAGAGCAAAATTACTCCTTCACCCCAGGAAGACTGGGGTTTCACTGCAGCCTTGTATGCCCACTCTGCCCAGATCATAGAGACATAGAATGGACACCTTCCACTACACCAGGTAACTCAGAGCTTCATCCAACCTGGTCTTGAACACCTCCAGGGATGGGGCATCTAATTCAAGGCTTATCATAAAATCACAGAATGATCTGGGGTGGAACAGACCTTAAAGATCATCTAGTCCAACCCCTCCACCATGGGCAAGGACAGCTTCCACTAGAAGGTTGTTCCTGGAAGTTGTCCCTCTCTCCCACCTCTCTGCCCGTTCCCCGTGCACAGACACACCACACACACCCTCCCTCCATCCTCTCTTAGCTGTGGGTGTTTGTGGGGAGGTGGCTCATTTAGCAGCTTCACATCAAGCAGCAAGAAAATAAATAAATAAATAAAATTGCACATGAGGAAAGGGATTTGTAGCTGGAAGCCCAAGAAAGAAGGTCTGAGATGGGGCTCCTGGCACAGTTCGGTACCAGCATGTTTTGCCCAGGCCTCTGGGAGCAGTTCAGTGACCAGGGATCTGCAGCCACCCAGCTGGGCATGACAGTCCACAGCTGGAACACCACCTGCAAGTCAAAGCTGCACATTTTCCTATGGTTTTGAGTCCATTTTTCCTCATATTTTCTGCCTGAGATTGTGTCTCTCCCTCCACCTCTGTCTCTTTCTCTGCTTAATGAGCTTTTCCCAGTCCAAGAAGCAGCAGCTGAGTGTGCAGCCTGCCCATATGCTCCTTCCCACAGCTGCACGAGAGGGACAGATGCTCTGTGATGTTTTGAGGCTCAGGTGTCACAGCTTGGCTCCCAAGTGTGGCTGGTCGTGCTAGAATGTGACTGCTTGCACGTGAAATGATTGCCAGGTTCAAGCCTTTCTCCTGCCTGAAGTGCAGGCACGACAGTTGCAGATCTGTTGGCACAAGGAGTAAACAAAGGCCAAACTGTGTCTGCACTGGGCAGGATTTGTCCTCTGCCAATCCTTCAGCTTGTTTGTGACAGTCTGGGCCCCACATGATGTATAGGTGGGCCTACAGAGAAGGAGAGGTAGACAGAGAAGACACCAGAAGGAGAACCAAGCACTGAATAAGACAAAGCAATCTTCCACACTCCTTCTCTGTCAGTCTTGGACAGGTTCCTGTTTTTGTCTGGATCCCCAGCCAGTAAGTGGACAGGCATCCTGCTGTCTCATGAGATGACCATAAAGTAGTGACCTTGCTGTGCCTTTTCCAAATCAGCCACTGGAGACAACCAGGTGGTCCTGGTACTCCCCTTTTGAAAGTGCTTTCCAAGGTTGCTGTGCCCAGGAAACCCCTCTGCATTTTTTGTCTTGATTTGGACCTTCCCCTCCTTCAGTTCACAGGGCTCCTGTAGCTTCTTTCCAGAGCTGGTTCCAAAGCAGTGACTCCTGCAAAGTGCTTCTCATAGTGCCAGTCCTCCACTCGTGTCCTCCAAGGCTAGCAGAGCCTTTCCTGGTCCCCTGGTTATCTTTCACCAGCTCCTCCTTCAGGTGATGCACGATGGGCTACGGGTTGGGATGAAGACGTCTGCCAAGGCAATCACTTCCCACAGCATCCCCAGGCTCAGGGAAGCAAGGCTATGCTCCCACTCAATCTCTTCAGAGCCCTCATGAGCTCAGGATGGTGAGGAAGAGAAGTTGGTCCATTCAGCTCTTGACCATTCCTGGACATCCAGGGATCTCTGTGGGACAGACAAGAACGGAAAAAACCCCATTAGTTTAGCACAGTAGAGGTTGGGGTTAAACACTCTGAGGGATGAGGCAGCCACAACTTCTCTGGGCAACCTGTACCAGTGCCTCATCACCCTCACAATCTCTACATACAGGTCAGCTAACCAGGAGATAACACATTTCACTGTGCTATAAATATAAGTGAATCCACAAAAAGGAAAAAACAGGGCTTTTTCTTGATTCTGGAGATACCCAAATGACAGACATGTCCAGACTGAAAAATGGAAAATTCATCTTGAGGTAGAGAAAGGAACAAGTACAGAATATGCCTGCACTTTTATTTTTTGAAAGTGATATTTTTTAATAAGTACATGTAAAAGATTATCATCTCTGCGAGTGAGAAGAAAGCAGGTTTAAAGCCAGAATGGATCTGCAGAAAGGAAAAAAAAACCATATCTGTTCTTTGGGAACACAATGCTTCTCTCACAAGAATCCTGGGTATCCAAAATGAAGTTGTATTTCTTGTGCAAATCAAAGATGAGATGACAGAGACGATTTGCAACAGTGTTAGTTGCCAGCATCTCTTTAAAAGGAATACTAAATGCATGGAGCACTGTGGGCTGTCAGAACCTAAAGGGGTCATAACTGCATCACAGAAACATGGAATGGTTTTGATTGGAAGAGACCTTAAAGATCATCTCATTCCAAACTTCTGCCATGGCAGGGACAGCTTCCACTAGCCCAGGTTGCTCCAGGCTCTGTCCAGTCCAGCCTTGAACACTTCCATGGGGCAGCAATAACTTCTCTGGGCAACCTATGCCATGGCCTCACCCCCCCACACACAGGGAATAATTTCTTGTTAATATCCAATCTAACCCTCCTCCCTTACAGTGTGAAGCCATTCCCCCTTGTCCTGGCACTGCAATTCCTTATGAGAACTGTTGCCAAGATGTCTTTCAGATCATGATTTCTTTAGAAAATTGCTGATATATCCTGTGTGAAATAATACAATTCCAGCTTCACAGTTCCATCAATTTACACAGCCAACAGTCTCACACTCAAGCAGCACAGGACCAAGGACCAGCAGTTTAACCAGGGTGGAAACCTCTACCTGAATATGAAGGGCAGATGATGAAATCTGTGTCTTTCTGCAGTGTGATATGCTAAGCATGCTGGAGTTTTTCCAGAACAAATCTGGAAACTGTGAGAGAAAATTCTCTGCCCTTTTCCATCAGTTTGAAGCCAGTGGGCTCTTCTGTGACAATCCTATAGATGGAGCTTGTAAGCTTGCAAGGAAACTAACCATGCAGTGAGCTTCCAGGGCAAAGCCACTTGTAGAGCTGAAATGAAAAGGAACGGGGAATGCTCTAAAATAATTGCATGTCTGAATTCAGGAAATAGAGCCACGAGGCACAACAAAGTTATGTTTCCCACTCTGCATCCCTCAGCCACTGTGGTTTCATTGCTGCCTACCACAACTGGAAAGGGCTTTGCTCTTTATGGTGGTGCTGCTGAAAAATCCCATCCCTCATAGGCCACTCCATGAGAGGCTGGCTTAGTTCTTCCCAGGAATACAAACAAAGTCAATGCTTCTTGATATCTTATGACAAGATTATCATAATACTGACTATCTGGTGTTCTAAATCCAAGTCACACACAGTTTGATAGGAGACAGAAGTCCAATGTCCTCTTCCTGCTGCCCCACTGGATGAACTTCACATTCAAGCTCCAGTTTCCATGACAATAATCACATCTTTGTTTCACTTCTGGAAAACTCCACTATTCCCCACCAGTGAAGGCATCGGTCTAGTCATTCACCACTAGTGAGAACAAAATGGGTGGGAAAGCTGGGGCCATGCTCAGTTAGCTCTCACTCCATCTCCATGGGGCCACCTTCTGAGTGTGGAACAAGGAGGTCACTGTCAGCAAGGTCACAGAATCAGGTGGGGCTGCTGAAACCCATGTCCTGCTCTGTGGCACCTCCAGCTTACCTGATGGTTCACATGGATCTTGTTTTGATCTGCTGGCTTTAAAGCAGCTATGTCACACATGACTGCTTTTCACTGTGTGCAAACAAAGCCACTCAGAGCAAACGTGCTATTAAAAAAGTCACTTATGAACAATTAAGAGATTGGCCATATGCCAACAGAAGAGGAGTGTAAATCAGCTTGTCTCCAGTGGCATTCACAGAGCAAGGCTGATGGACTCCAAGGTGACCACTGGGATCTCTGACTTCTATAAGAGCAGCCACCAGAAATCCAGGCACTCTTTGGCAAAATCTCTTTAAGCAGCAAGGTTGTTTGGGAAGCCCTACAGGTTCAATAAGAAGTATCTACTTCTTGTCTCCTGCTTAAACCCAGAGCCTGCAGGGTGAAGCCACTGCAGAGAGGGACCAACACCTCTATTATAGACTTTCACTTCTAACTATTTAGAAGAAAGGTAGGAAAATCTAGAGAAACAAGTGCATAAGGACTAACCCTGAATGCTGCCAGCACAGGATGCCTAAAACAACTGCTTGTGTCCTCTTGGAGGTGAAAAGTGCAGCCAGCATTCTCACCCCTCCAGACTAACTCTTGGCACCAGTTGCAAGGGCAGCTCCTCCACATGCACTTCTTCCTTCAGCTAGGACCAGCAGCTCCTCAATGAACATCTGCCTGTGTTCATCAAGATATGAGAGTACCACTGCCTTGCTCTCCACCATCATCACAACACAAGTCAAATGGCTGGATTCGTCCCCATGTGACTCTCCAGAAATAGTGTCAGGCAATGGGACTAATCACTTTATACAGGAACATTCCTTTATCCTTTCTTTTCATTAACAACCTACTACATAGAACTCTTTGAGGCCCAAACTGTGGCAAAGTTACAACTCATTCTCATTAACTTAATGCCAGTGAAATCTATGGAATTGATCTCTGTCGTCATCACTGTATCCTAGAGCAAATCCTGGCCTGCTGTTCAGTAACACAGTTCTAGAACATCCTGAGCCCAACTTCTTTTGCTCCTGCCCTGGTATAAATCAGTAACATTCTAAAGTCAAGGAGTCTAACTCTCCTTTACACTGCCATCAGCTGACGTTAGCCAAGCAATTTCAGATTTATGCTCGTGTCATTGAGAAAGGATTTAGACCCAATTGATTTATGCCACAGTAAAGCTGATGTGCAGGAGAACAGCGTTTGCAGCGCACAGCCCTGTCCAGGCACTGATGGAAGACAGGGCCAGCTACCCAAATAGCGGCACAATCTGAAGAATCCTTATTTATGGACCGAATGTGTGCGCGCACGTAGGAAGGAGGTTTGGAAGATGGCAATTAAAATAAACAGCACATCACTTATCCTAAACATCTGCCTTGTAAAAGCAGAAAATCAGATGTTGCCCTGGAATGCAGTCTGTTTGCTGCTCCAAGTGACATGGAGAGAGCACAGCTCGCTTGACCTCTTCCAACGTTTCTTCTGCCTTGAGATCTGAATTCCTCAGGGTTCACAAGTAAAAACATAATATTCAAAACAGAAGTTGGCTGAAGAAACCTTGCACCCTCTGTTCTTGACTAGTCCCTGTTCACCTGTGGGAACCTTTGATTTGCTCACCAGAGAAGCACGATGAGATGGGTGGACCACCCACATCCCACAGAGTCAGACTGCATGCTTCTGTTTAATTAACTACTTATCCAGCTGGATGTCACTAATTTACATTCCCTGGTTTTGTTTCCTTACAGCCCTAGAAGAGGTGGAAGCATGATGATGAAATCATTTTTGGTCATTAGTCACAATACATCCCAGGCTCAAGGACAGTCATTCCTCAGGGCGAAGAGCCGATGAGAAAGTAAAAATGACCTTTTCAGTCAATGGGAATGGACTATTGCCCATATAGTTACAGTGGGAGTTTGAAATGGCTCCCACGGGACATTTCCCAAGGGGTCAAGGAAAGGATGAAGAGGGAATAAATTCCTTCCCTGGTCCTAGGCTGTAGATTAGCAGTAGGTTGTCTTAGTGCTTTGCTATGTGATTTTGCGAATCAGGACCTTTAGTGATAGGAGAAGGGGAATTAAACTCAAAGATAGTAGATTTAGATTAGATATTAGGAAGAAATTCTTCCTTGTGAGGGTGCTGAGGCCCTGGAAAAGGTTCCCAGGGAATTGTGGCTGCTCCATCCCTGCAGACGGTCAAGACTAAGTTGGCACTATCTGGTCTAGTGGAAAGTGTTCCTGCCCATGGCAAGGAGTTTGGAACTGGATGATCTTTAAGGTCACTTCCAGCCCAAATCATTCTGTGATTGTATGATCCCATAGATCTTAGATTTTTTTCACTCCATTTGACACATGTACACTGTAAAAGTCTCCATGAGATCTAGATTTCCAGAGCAGTGGAGCCCAGTCCTCAGACTAATGTAGGTGTCTGAAAGGCAGCTGAACAGCTCTTCCATAAACACCCATTGGATTCAGGGTGGAGTGAGGGCAGAGGAAGATGGAATTTCATGCTATAGCCCTTCTGCACTCCAGAAAACAGGCAAGTCTGCCAGGCTTGCAATGCACAGTTTCTGCATCTAAACAGGTCTCACAAACCTAGTCAAGACTAGCACAGATTGTCTACAGACTCTCTCCTTTCCTGCTTTTTTGATCTCTCCTTGGAAACTCTTGCTATTTTATCATGTTTCAGCAACCTGTCATCTACCATTTGCCAACAATTCCTCCTATAACCTTTAAACAACATATGTTAAAAAGTGCAGGGTGCAAAAAGAATCCTAGGGCACAGCAACAGGAAATGAAGCATCAGTTGTTTCCTCACAGACCGAGGTAAAAGAAGAACCTGATACTGCATAAGAAGCCAAGGTGTAACATAAGGGCATAAGGAACCCCAGAGAGTACCAATCCCAGACTTAGGTTTCTTTATGACCACATTTACTTAGGACAGTTAAAAATTCCATCTCATCCCTGTCAGTTTGCTGTAATGCAAACTTGTGTTTTAGGGCATCTCTGTACTTGTCTGTATGAGGTGATGTTCCAAGTGACACATGGTGATGCTCCTTCTTTTGTTACAGGGCTCCGACAAAGCATCTTTTCTCCACAGCCTCAGGAATGCCTGGCAGTGCCTCTGGACACTTTATAATGCATCTATCAGCTCAGGGGTAGCATTTCTTCCCTGTAACAGATTGTACTTACTTTGTACTCCTTCCCCATAATCTCTTCTATGGGACACAGATCCTGCAAAGCCAGACTTGGACACAGCTTCCCAGTTAATGTCAGTTTGTAGTTCATGTCCAGCTTGCTCCCCACCAGCCAGGCACTAAACTAACTCAACATCTCCACTTGTTTGTTGTGGTATCAAATCCATCTGAAGACCCAAGTCCTCCATGAGTTTTATAATGACTTGAAGAACAGGGATGTCCCAACACCAGGATATCACTCAGGTCTGGCAGGTTCTTGGTGAAGATCACTGGCTCCTACATTGGTGCAGATGACAGTTCCATTCCTAAATCCCAAATCTGGATCTTCACTTACTTTGCAAAGAAATTAAGTCCTCGTCTGATTCTAGGTCTGAAAGACTCTTTTTTTTTTTTTTTTTTCCTTCTGGCAGAGGATCATCAAAGTAACTCTGGAAAGCAGCCAGAATCTGAAACAGCTGCAAAGCAACAGGCTGTGTTATCCTATTTCTCGTCGTTTGCTTGCCTCAGGTTTTCTAAAGGGATTGTTTGTTTATTTTGTTGAATTTTGGGGAAGCGGGAAGGACATTGTTTGCTTTGGGTTTTTTAATCATTGAACAGACTGAACGTTGTTCCCAGCTGAGCAACAGCTCTCTTTGAAAGTATTGAAACTGTAAAATCCTGCAAGCTCCAGCAGGAGCTCTTGACTATCAGAGTTTTGGGAGATCTGTGCAATGCTTTTCTGGGGTTTTATGCTTGGGGTTTTTTGGCAAATAGTGATTTTCCTTGCTGTGTTTTCCTGTCAAAAGTGCAATGCTTTAGGACATGTGCTGCTATTGCACACTCAGCTCTTTGGAGTTGATAGAATTCACTCAAGTAGAGCGACTCTGACTATCAGCTCAAGTGGAAGAGCTGTAGGAAGGGAAGATACTTTCTGAAGCCTTAATGGAAAACAGCTACTGTGAAACAAATTTAAAGGCCATTATTACAGAGATTATGCCCAGGTACCTTCCCTGCCCTGCTTTTAGGTGCAAATCCATATATGAAAATAGCAAACAATGGTTCTCTGGATGAGAAAGGGCCAGGGATCTGACAGAATTGGAATAGCAGCAGATGCCTGTGAATGCCTGGAGAGGATTCAAACTAAAGAGATTCTATATTTTAAGAAATAAATATTTGAGGACATTTGGCTTCAAGCAATGAAAATCCTTCCCCAGACTTAGAGCCATCACTTGTGGAATCCAGGTCTGAAGTCTGATCTCCTCCAACTGATCCAAAGATTTCCTGGAAAACTTGTAAATTGATCAGGGTGGTCTGCTTAATTGTTTTATGCAAAATAACTTGGGGTCAGGGGAAAATGCTAAAAGAATTTTTATTTTAGAAATTCTAATAGTGTCACAGGACAGATGTCTGGTAGCACACTGAGGGCTCAGCCAGGGTTTTGTTTCCTGCCACAAAAAGCAGGGATATCCTGTGGCATGGGGAGATGTTTACATGAGAGGATCCTTCTCATCTCTTTTGAGGGATTCCATGAGTTGGCAGCAGCCATCACAATGCTCCAGTGAGAAATCATTCTTAAAGGTTTGATTTGAAAGAGCAAACACAAAAAAATTAGGAGTGAAGCTGACAAGGCTTAACAGAAGCCATCATGTCTCTCAAAGCTGTGTGTCCCATCACAGGGTCCCTCAAGGTGCACGCTCTAGTGGTGCAAGGATCCCACAGCTAACAGACAAAAGCAGATCGACTTCTTTTCTCTGTAAATGCCTTCCTTCTTACTGAATAAAGTGGGAAGATGAGTTTTTCTGATGCCCACCATATTGCTAATAAAGAGGGACTGAGCCGGATTCAGAGATCCCACACAAAACCAGTGAGTCAGCCGGATATGAGAGAATGGGGAAGAAAATCCAGATTCTGATTTTCTGTTTCCGATTCACCAGCATGCATCCAAACCAGCTGTCCCATGACTGACCAGAGCACAGAATCTCTCTTTTTAGAGGAATATGGTGCATTTCCTACATGCATACAACCACAACTGACAGCCACAACTCCCCAGATTGGTCTAACCTGAATTTTGTCACCTGAATTGAGCACTTCCAGCGTGGCTGTCAGCCTTGAACAGCGGCAGGGACACAGGTGGAATTCAGGCCAGGGGAAATCAAGCACTGCCATCCCTCCCTTTGGAAAGACAGAGACTTATCCCTGTTTGTGCTTTGCTGTGAGCCTTTGTGATGCTGTTGTGGTTCCCTCGGGACTCTTCCTGGGAGGAAGAGTCAGTGAGAGTGCAGAGAACGTCCTCACTCCGTCTCTCACATGTGGCTCTGTGGCTGCCTCTCCTCACAGGCAATGTTCCCATGCAAGGCTCCAGTGCGGATGATCTCTGATCCCAAGGGCACCAGTGAAACTGTGTTGGATGTGGGAAATGGTTTATGACTGAGTCCCTTATCCTCAGGCAGCTTCAGAACCCCACACAGAGCCCAGGGAGGTTGAATAAGCTGCTTCCACCACAGTCACTAATTGCTGTGCCCTGCTGAGCCACCACAGACCCCTCCATAACCCGGAGCTGGTGGCTGCTGGGTTTTTGTTTCCTGCTGGAAAGGAAGGGAGCCTTTCCAGGGAAGGACATGGGTGGTTTGTGTCCACCCACCTCAGACACTCCTGCTTCCCAGCCCAGCCCTGCACTGCTCTCCTCCTTCCTCTATTAAAGCCAGAGTGTGACGTCCATCAGCGCTGGCCCCACGTGGTGAGAGAAAGGGTCTAAAGCAAGGCCAGACAGGGGAAATGGCTTCTGTGACCAACCCTGAGAAGGAAAGAGGTTCTCCTGCCTGCAGCCCCACCACTGTGGTGTCTGGCTGGCGGCTGCTGTTGGGTTGTGGTCCCACTGGTGGCTGGGAGGAAGGAGGAAGGAAAAGCATTTCCCTGTTTACATCAGCACAAAAGTATTTCCCTCATTTTTAAAATGGTGCATTTCATCTGCTGATCTTGGAGCAGTTGGGAAAGAAGCACCCCACCCAGCAGATAAGGGGTTAGGATCTGACCCAGGGCAATTACCAAGCCAGCACCACTGGTCACATAAATCTGGTTTTAAAATCTCCAGTCCCCAGCCAACTATGTACAGCTCTGACATCTCCTGATGAATGTGTGAGCTAACATTGATGCTAGTTTATGACTAACGTGTCTAATGAGGTAATGTGGATACTAAGTTAGACTCAGAGACATCTCAGATGCCATTTCACCCACAAATAAAAAATGTTTATTGAAATAAATTCCTTTCTTATCCTTAGAAGAACTTATTCTCCAAAACTGTGTATTATCCACCTCCTTGACTTCTTGGAATTGGGATGTGGCAAAGAACAAGGGACAGGGTAGCACAGGCGAGGTGATTATGGGAAAACACAACATGAGAGGTGATTATGGGAAAAATTAATTTCTTTTGATTTCAAATCACTTCATCACAGATTCATATTTGGCAGGAGAATCCAGGCCATGGGACAGCTCAAAAGCAGCTGTTCCCAAATGTGACTTTAGTGATGTATTTTCAAGCATCATGGCTTGGGAAGGAAGGAGGAAATCAACAGTTTCTGTTCCACTCCCATCTTGCTGCTGGAGAGATCTGCACCCAGAGAGGTGAAAGATCTCAGGGGCTGCCCAGGACAGATTAGGTTTGTTCAGGGGCTCAGGTGCCTCTCAGCCAGACTACAGGAGGTGCTTGGGGTGAAAGGGAAGTTGCTCTGACTGACAAGAATTGAAGGAGAAGGAGAAAGTGGTGAAATGTCAATGCTCCAGCAGAGTAGAAAGCGCTCTCCCTTCTCAGGAGGGGTTAAGGCTCATAAAGATCAGGATTTCTCTCTTAGAGTCTCAAATTCTGACAATGTTTGACCTGGTAAGGTACTGCTGATGCTACTGGGGAATAAGAGAAACACCGGTTGCCCCTTCAGATAGTTGATGGAAGCTCAAAAACTTGTCACTGGCACAAATGTTAACAGCTCAGAAGGGAGCGGGCAGAGAACAAGAGAAGTAAAGGAAAAAACAGAGAAGAAGACCCACAGGTCTTTTAAGTTTTCTTAAGACAAACTTTGGGGGCCATACAGTTCGCCAGTGCTTGGGGAAAGGCAGTTGCATAAGTGATTCAGCACAAACAAACCATCTGGAGACTGCGAGTCCTTCCCCTCCAGTGGCAACAGCGACTCCAAGTACAGAAATAACACAAAAGCAGTATGAACAGCATGGCCATCTTCGTGACAGCCCTTTCTCTATAGCCAGGCTGCACAGTGACTGCCCTGCAGGACACACATGGCTCTGAGGAGGTGGGAGTGGCAATAACCCTCTCTTAGCTGGCATCATGGAATCGTGGATTAGGACTAGATGATCTTTAAGGTCCATTCCAACCCCTTAACCTTCTGTGATTCTATGATCACACACACACACAGCCCTGACCTGTATATAGCATAACATAAAGCAGCTCCCATCCATTCTGGGTGCTCTCAGCCTGTTTTCTGCACAGCAGCAGTTTCTCACCTCTACTTCTAAGACTAAAGAAAGCCCAAAGAATCCTGAAATGTAATGCCAGTGACCAGCTCTCAACCAGCCATAGAGCAGTGAGGCATCAGAGAAGGATGTGAACATGGCAGAACCATGCAGGGCTGCAGAACACAGCACTGAGACCAGACCTGAGGTTGTGGATCCCCACATGGTGCTGTCTCCCATCTAAGGACAGAGGAAAATCTTTCAAAGACTGAGCAGCATATTATGCCACTCAGACATTCTCTGCCCACATGCATGGCTTTAGTGTGGAGTGTCTATCAGCACTCCTTCCCATCCTCTCCTCACAGTACTCTGTTTATTAAAAATGAACCCATTTTTCACCTCACACAGAAGTAACCTAATAGCAAACACATTCATTTCACCCTGTGTATGCTGGAGTCACACAAACAACATGAAGGAGAGTCTAAGTGGAAATTACCTGCACTCATGGTTATATCCATGTTTGTTTGGAGGACACTGCTCTTGAGGAGTCCCATGGATCTATCATCCCATTAAGTCAGTGACAACCATATTAGCAATGCATAATTGCAAAAAGCAGGATGAGAGACGGGGCCCTAGCTGTCCTTCAGTTCTCTCTTGTGCAACACATCACCAGTAACAGTTTCAAAAGCATCTCCAGAGCTTAATTCTCATTTCCAAAACGGTCTTGGGTAATCGTTCACTCAGGAGTAGCTGCTACTTGATGAAAGTAAGTCCAATTCTCTTTCCCTTATCCTACTCGCTCACATCAAAGGGTGGAGCACAGTGGTTTGTGCCAAGGCTGGTAAATACTCCCAGGGTTTACAGGGCTAAATCTGTGTGGAAAACACTCAGTTCTCCACTGCTGAGTTCACACTACTCTTTGGTTGTCATCATCAAAACAAAACGAAGCCACTTGAGGAGGGGCTGGCACGGAGCGATGCCGATGGTATCACTGGCAGACACAACACAGCCCTGCAGCAGGCACAGCATGAAGGCCAGGCCAGGAATCCATGGGTGGAGAAGGCATCACACCTGAGTAAACACAGTCTGTTTTTCCAGAGCCAAGCTTTGAGCTGGTGAGTGCACCATGGCGGCTCAGCCCTCAGGGGCTTTTCTGCTTCACTCTCTGGCAAGCACCTTCTTCAGTGAGTGAGCAAATGGTTGGCATCTGCCATGGAGATATAAAAAGATTTCCCTGCAGGGTGGAGCTCAACTTGTTGATGATCTCATGGTTTCAGTCACGGTGACCTGTTGCACTTGATGGATGCATCCCTTCCTCCAGTGCCCCTGCCCTTGCCCTCCATCAGCAGCAGCTACTTCTGTCTTCAGCTGAATTTTCAACCAAGGAGGTTGGAATTGCCCTACCCACCCTTTCCAGGGCAAATCTCAGTTGCACACAACACAACAGCAAGCCCTGTCCTCCTGACCCTCTCTGGGCTGGAAGGGAGACAACAGCAAAAGCCCAGGAACTTGCAGAAATGACAGAGGTAGAATGTTAAAGGGACACAAGTTTCTCATTTCAGTTACTTATTTACTGTAATTTCCCTCCTGTTTAGAAAGATTCAAATCTTACCTAACAGCATCCTTACCCTGCTGTGAAGTACCACTGTAGCCTGAAATCCCATATAAAAATGGATGATCCTAAGACTTCTGCAGGAATGGGAGCCCTGGTATTTATGAGGGGTTCAAGTGACTCCCCTGCAGCCCTCTGATGGTCTGATATGGAAGGTTTTCAGGTGTATTGTATTTTAAATCAGTTGCATTGTTAAGACAGCACTGAAATCTGAAGAACACACTTTACACCCCAGAGTGACCAGCAGCTGGGGGACATTGATTCCTCCACATTTGGCCTTGACATACCAGGACTCACTGCGATGGCAGGAGGACAGAGCAGGGCTCAGGAACATGGGAGTTCCCAGCTGTGGGCTAAAACGGCCAATAAAGAACACGTGATGTGCAATGAAAGAGTGGTTTCTGTGGCACAGAAATCCATCCAGAGGGGTGTGGAAATTATAACTGAGCTTTTCATAAATTACTGGAAGTCAAACGTTAACAATTACCATGTAAGGAAGATGAAAGGTGGAGTCGGTGGCATGCACACATATATTCAGCTCCATTATTCTCGCCTCAAAAACCAGTCCAGCAGTCCTTTAATCACTCAGCAGCTCATCTCTAAATTGTCTCTATTATTAACAACAAAGTGCTTGTTATTTCCATTCCCATCCTTTGAAGAAGCCGTGGATGGAGGTGAGGATGCCAGTGGTGAGAAGCATGGCACAGCACACAGGATAAACAGTGTGGGCAGGGCTCCGGCATGTGAGCTCAGGAGGAATGATCAGAACACAGCAACTGGGAGCAAGGGCAATACAGGGATGTAGGAGATGGTGAAACTCTTCTATCCAGGGAAGAGGTGGACATCCTTTCCTTCTGTGAAGGGCAAAGACAGCCTGAAAAACTTATGGACAACTTCTGATCAGGATATTCCTGTCCCTATGTTTGCACTACAGTAGAGAAAACTTTCAGAAATGCACATGACCTAACATGTCCAGGTTCTCTTAGGAATTGTAACAAACAGTAATTGGAACTCCTGGTTAAAACCACAGGGGATTTCCTGACGCAAAGCCCCAGCATGGACTTGGCTCTGCTGTCGCTATAATTAGCATGAGTACAGAAAAGTGCCATTATCGTCCTGAGACTTTTCTGGCCCGATTTGCATTGATGTTCATGATGGAATTGCCTCCTTAGCCTGCCTTCTCATATCATTCGACTGAGAAACGAGGCATCTGTGGATGAATCACACAAGATGGGAGGGGGAAGGAAGAAAGTTCTTCAAACTCAACCATTTTTATCAGCAGCTGAAGGAAAGGAAATTAACAGGCACTTAAGGTTAATGAAAAAGGGAAGCTTGCAGGGATGCAGTCACTTTCAGATTTAGATCAGTCAGGATTACTCAAGACTAACAAATATAAGACAAAATGACTTTTTACAACTAGGGTTTACAACTAGGTTGCCCTCTTGGTGCAAAGGGTTGCATCTTATCTTTCGGGGGTCTAGCCCTGGAGTCCCATCTCCTCTGTGGTGAGACTGAATGACCCAGTGATAGTTTTCTTACAGACATCTCACAGCTTTGTCAAAGTAATAACAGGGTTTCATCATTAGGTGAATCTGTATCAAGCTGAGGTTCAGACTCCTGCTGTGAAAGCCAAGAAAAGGACAATATCTCGTAGTTGTGAAGCATCTTCTCTCCAAATTCCTGGACACGGTGTGCAGGGACACTGCCCTTCCAGGCACCATGTGCCTGGCAGGCTCCATGTCACGGGTGGCACTGGGATGTCAGATGAGTCACCTCAGTGGCGTGCAGACTCAGCGTGCCCCGTTTCTAATCTGGGCCCTGCATTGTAGATGTTTGTCATTGAGGAATGGTGATATCTTCACGCTGTATTTCTTTCTTCCTGCAACTCAACAAGCACCTCATAATAAAGCCTTTGTGCTTCTGAGAGGATTGAGGTCTCGAGGAATTATGTACAAAGCCTGAACGAACATTTTGGCTCTACCAAGTCCCATATGCTTCAGTAACAGCACAGTCTCTACCTGCTGATTAAAAACACAGGCTGCTGTTATACAGGGATGGCTAGGAACTCTGGAACTAGGGGTATCTCCATGCTATTCCAAGGGTACCATGCACAGGAAGATAACTCCTGTCCAAATTTGACCATGGATAGACTTACATCCCTAATACAGCCAGGGTCCTGCCCAGGACCCCATCCCGTGGGCTCCCACCTCCCTACAAGAGGTCTGGCTTTCCTTGAGGTACAGTGCAGATGCTGATCCCTCTGCACATTCTGTGGGGCTGCTTATGGCAAAACCACCTCAGCAAAGCAGTGTTGACACCAGGCACAAGCCAGGTGCTCATGTTCCCACACTGGAAACAGCATGACCACATCCCCATTCACCGACAAGTGTGCATGATGGACATACCAGGAGTGATGAGCTACACTGACCTGTCCCTTCCAAACAAACCACTGCTGTTGGCTGGCATGGTTGGCATTGTGGGAACACCCTAAGATTATAAATAAAGAGCAAATCAAGAGCATCAAAACTTCTGGGAGCAACGCTGATGAGAAAGCCCAAACAGCATCCCAGGTTCCACCCAGTAATCAACCTCTTCCCAGGGCGTTCTCCTGAGAAAACCCCATTTCCCCTTCACCTTTTCTAGTTGACTGGTAGTGATCAGTCATGGGTTGGACTCAATGATCCGAGAGATCTTTTCCAACCTAAATAATCCTTTTATTCTGTGACTCCCCATTCAAACCTGATTATCACCAGGGCCACCTCCAGCCGGGGCAGGGGAATGGCTGTCCAAATTTATCTCCATACCTGTCAGACACTCACTGCAAAGGCCTTCATGCCTGAAGAATGGCAGGAATGCCTGCCCCACACCCTCCCAGCTGTGCCTTGGCAGGCAGCAGGGAGGCCTTTGAGAAGGAAGAGAGCCTGCTGCTCAGTCCAGAGGCAATCATCCTCTGCACAAAGGGAAGAAACTTGGGGGGGGCTCAGAGGAAATCATGAATTATTGCTTTATATAATCCTTCCCTGTGCCAAGGATTGGAAGGGGATTTTCCAAAAGCATTACTTTGCTTTGTGGCTTCTACAACGAAGAGGAGGAAAAAGATGCTCCATGTTGTATAACTCAAATATCCCAGCTCCAGAAGGGGGTAAGGAAAATAAAGATGATATATTAAGGCAGACTGTACATTTTTGGAAAGGGATACCAGGTTTTTTTCAACTGTTGTCCATAACGGTTTTCTCTGGGCACCTCTATGTATATGTGAAGGCTCCTAATAGAAAACACATTAAAAAATGCTTTTTTAAGCTACCTGCTGATTCTTTCAGCAGTCATGGACATCAGAAGCTAAGAACCCCATTTAATGTCACCCATAGAACAACAGGCACTATGCAAGCATGTCTGCCCCAGTTTCCAAATCAAGGCACTGCTCTCCCCAGCCATGCCTTTTATTCAAGTAACAATACATTTGGCAAAGACTCTGCTTGGCCATTTGATCTGTGGCACCTTGGGGGATACTCAGAAGCGTTTTGTCCAATCCAAAGTAGCTCTTTATTTAAAAAATGCCACATTTGTTCCCCTTACTCCACAAGAGTCTGCTGGGAAACTCTGTTTGCCCTGCGTGGCACAGCCCTCCCCAGTCCTCCTGCCTGCTCCCAGAGAAACCCTTCTTCTTCCCTTCATCACTCTCCAGCCAAGGTGCATTGCTGGCAACTGCCCCAGCCCTGCTCCAGTTGCAGTTAAAATAACAGTAAGGTCTCAAATTTATCTGTAGCTATTTGGCTTATACAGTCATCTCCCTCTTTCTCCATCACACACTCCCACACCAGTGCTTCAGGGGGGTGACCCGAGGTCAGCTTTGGGCCACGTCATTACTATCATTGCATTTACAGTGACTGGACAGGAGACAGGAGAGAGAAATATTGGAATAAAGGCTGTAATATGAAGTACAGAGAAGGGGCATCTCCATCCATAACTAAGGCACAGGACAGTCTCATCCTGTGGGTGATGCTGGAGTGAAGAACTCAGCACCAGGGACATCCCTGCTCCTACCCTGCTCCCACTTTGGAAATCACCATATTTGATGACATTTAAAGGAAAAAGCATAATGTTTTAATTTGGTTGGAGTTGCCTTCCCCAAAACTAGAACCCCACTGCAGGAGGTCACATGGAACAAGGCAGAGGAGATTGTCATTAAAAATGAGGAAAGATTCCCCTTCCTTGCTCTGGGAGTGTAAATTAGGTTGGCCACTTGTCTTGGACAACCCTCCTGTGGACAACCCAAACTGTGCCTGCATTGCACTCTAATGGCCACCCCTGCTCACCCACAGGTCCCCAGCAATACTGTGTCTCTGTGAGACTGCTCTGCCCACTCTCCCTGTGTCCTGCCACCTTCCTCTGCCACACCTGCTACATCAACTCACAGTTGCCTGTGAGCAGACAAAGGAACAACTACAGTAGGAGGGAAAAGGCACCAATGGGGCTGCCTGCACTGAAATGCAGATCCTGCTGTCATGGCATTTTCCAGTCCTGTTTCCTCTTCTGCAGTCCATTTCTACCTTCTCCCTCTTTTTGCATGAGACCCAACCTCTTGTTTTCCAACTTGAGTTTCCTGCTGATGCTTGAGTCATTGTCCCTTCTAGGACAAATTTTTCATCTCCAGTTGTTTCTTCATTTTTTTAATACCCTTCTTGGGCACACAACCTCTCTTATTTTGTTGCCTCCATCTATTCCTTCAGTCATTTTCCTTAGAGTCCTAATCTTTCCATCAACAGTGTGTACTGTATTTATGACTTTAATGGCAGAGCTGATGGGAACCTCCTCAGACACGGGCCCTCAGTAAGCTCAAGTTGTTCAAACCTGTGCTAAAACATTGTCCCTGTCCAGTTTTATCATTATCTTTCCCATCCTGAATTTTGAGTGTTAAAGAGAATTCTCAGTCACAAAAAGAAAACACCCCTGAATTCACTCTGATACGAGCCTTTGGCTTTGCAAATCATATCAGAAAGGAAAATCCCCAAAGCTGTGTCCTGTAACTGTAACTGAAATCCTACCCTGCAGCCAGAGAAGTGAACCCGAGCACAGTGCTCATCAGTGGTTTGCCTGTGGCACAGAGGGTTGGGGCCAGCCCAGGCTGAGACCAAACCTGAGCAGATGCAATGCCAGCACCTCATCCTCGGTCTCTCTGAGATGCAGGGTGGCTCTGCAGACTGGTAGGGATCGCTCATCATGCCCCAGGCCATGGCTTCTGCAGAGCCCCATGCTTCACTTCAAACCAACAATCCTTTCCTCACATCCCAAATGTCTCTCCTGGCCAGCATCCACAAGTCATGCCTAGAAATCACACCTTCCTCCCCCAGCCCCCCCTGCTGCCACTGGGTCTGCCTCAGAGGCTCATCACACACAGCTCTGCACCCTGCCCTTTCCTTTCTGGGAACAGCACGCACCCCTCTCCTCCCAGCACTTCCAGGGAGGGGGCAGCCCCGCAGGAGCCCCCCGCCCCTCTCCCTGCCTCCTCCTGCCGCTATGAGCCCGGCGTGGCAGCAGCCGGTGTGTCATCGCCTCCGGCACCACGGAGAGATGCCGGCAAATGTCCCTTACAGTCTGATAGCAAATGTCAGAAGGAGGGGCTGGGACCGCAGGAGAACAGCCTGTACATCGCTCTGCTGCCCGGGACGGGGAGGTGTTCATTCAAGGCTGGATGACTCTCCTGGAGCAGTTTCCATCCTATAAATAGGTACCTCGAGGATCCCCTTTTAAGAAGGGGCTGCCTCTGCAGCAGGGAGCCCCGGAGGGACAGGGAACCACATAGTCAGCTTTAAACAAGCTGCACAAAACATGTTATGCAGTTACTGCGGAATGGCCTTCTTGTTCTAAGTCACAAAATGTCTTTCTGTGGTTCTACTCTTCCTTTTTTCTCCTATGGGTCTCCCCTCTGCAGCTCCCCTTTGCCTCAGCTGCTGTGCCAAAGTGATTTTGTCTACAAAGCTGCTGGTGCATCCCATATGTGTGTTTGATCCCCGTATGGGCCATTCACTTAAGAGCTGGACTCGATGATCTTTGTGAGTCCCTTCCAACTCAGAATATTCTCTGGTTCTGATTCTGACTCAACTGCACATCCTGAAGCTCTACACTAGAGCTGTTGAGCATGACTTGTGTAAAGAAGGTCTCGTGCTCAGCCAGACTTGTGTCAAGGCAGAGTATCACCGCAGTATTTGGGTTACAGGGATGTCACACCATCAGGGAGGTTTATCTCAGCATCGTTCTCTTGCTGGCCACAGTTCTGACTTCCTCTCAGAAACCACCAGCAACAACCACTTCTTATGAGATACAGACCTGAGCTGTGGCCCTAGCAGAGGATTAGAAAAGGAGGACAACCTTCACCTGATCTCATCCACTTCCAAGCAGGACTGCCAGGTGAGGTCAATGAAGAGTAATAAAACATCTGAACAGCTAGAACATTCCCCAAAGAACAGGTTTTGATCCAGTTCCCCCACTCCACTCCCCTGAACAGAGATATTTTGAGGCCCCCAGCACCTCTGCTATCTGCAGACACACTTCCTTTCTCTAACAAGTGTGTTAGCATCAGCAATCAGCATATCTGAGCCATTTGCTCTCGGGGACAGGCATCAAGAAATGTATCTAAAGCTCCATCTTCTCTCAGGAAAAACTGCCCTGCATTTCCAGCCATGAGTCCAATACAATAGAATGAGACTTTCAGGCTTAGGAGCAAGGGATATCCCTGTAACTCCAGGGATATTTTATACTATTTTTGAAGTGCTCTTCAAGGCTGCCTCACCAATTTGCTGTCCACATGCTGTAGCCCATGGGACCTTCATCCAACAGCCACTGAGGGGTGTCAAGTCCAGACAGGTACCATTGTGGGAAGCACCATTTAATCCAGGGGGCTTGGGAGACAGGAAGAGCAGTATGGCTATGAGGCTGATAAATATTTTCAGCAGTGTGGTTCTTGCTTTGGCTGCAAAATATCAAGATGAGGGCAGTTCCCACCTAGGGATGAACAAGCATTTCCTTTAGCCAGAGAGAAAAAAAAAATATTAAGGAGAGGTGTTTCACACTTGCATACACTTAAGAGGAAAAAATATTTACATGAGAGAAAAAGGACTTGGCAGGGGCTTCCCAGAGGCTATTTGCTGTTTATGAATTTCTCAGGACTGGGCTGAGGCTGCAGAGCTCAATAGTGGAGCCTGAACCTCTCTGAGCCACTGAGGGGACTGTCTTTGGGGGTGGGGAGATCCTCTCAATGTTCCTACTGTGCCACCACTTGCAGAGAAGTCTTGTCTGTGAGACCACAGATAGCTCTGACAGTGGCCACTGTGGTTTCCTAATGCTTTTCCTTTGACATTCCTGGGGGACCAGGGCCAGGATGGGCTGCCTGAAGCCTCAAGGTAATCATCAGATCCGCTGGGAAGCAGGGACTGGGCTCTAAGAATCAGTTGACAAACAACCTTTCCAGGATGGGATGTGAAATATTCTCTGATTGGAATGTCCTGTTTTAATGGGAGTGGGGGGAGCTGGATGGCAGCTGAGGCTCCCACCACAGAGGCTGAAAGTCTGGCCAGTTCTTTCTTCAGGACCCCTTCAGTCAGAAATGGCTTGTACTTCCAGCTGAGGGTCTCTATCTCTTGAAAGCACAAACCCACAGATTATCACAATTTGGGCAGCTGCCATGTTTTGGAAGCACCTAGTGCTTCCCTGTCTAAGCTGCACAACAGCTCCCTGCTGCTGTCTCTGGAAAGGAGAGGCCTTCAAATGTTTAGGACACACTGGTCTCTGCTGCCAAGACTCCACCATGGTCTTAAGTGGCATAAAAAATGAAAAATACTTGTCGTTGCAACATGCTGGGCTGGGATCCTACTTTATATTACCCATGCTCTTTCTTTACCCCCACCTGAGGCAATAGGAACATCAGGACAACAGGTAACAGAGAACAGGCCAGGAGACTGGAATACTTTTCCAAAGAGACATCCCATGAGCTTTTCCAGTCCTAACTAGGAGATAAAGCAATGTGGAACAGAGAGCAGTGTCCTACCACCACACTATGCTCCTGTCACCCCATTCCTGCAAGGCTTCATTACCTGCTTGCAGCCCAAGCTCCAAACCAGCACAGCTGGAGAGGCTGCAGCACAGTGCATGGTGCTGAGTCAACACTCAGAAGCCCTGCAGGGTGTGAGATGTGAGGTAAGACCATGCTCAGACTGCCAGGAGGGAGCAGAGTCATCATCCCCTCCTGCCGTGTGCCAGTGTGGGGGCTCTGGGGTGGAGCAGGGCAGGGACAGCACTGAGCTCTCCAGATCAGTGCCAATTACATTTTCCATT
This sequence comes from Formicarius rufipectus, assembly GCA_013399695.1. Lineage (NCBI taxonomy): Eukaryota > Metazoa > Chordata > Aves > Passeriformes > Formicariidae > Formicarius > Formicarius rufipectus. The sequence continues at coordinate 1,886,736 of VXAU01004838.1, forward strand.
GTTTCATATTTCCCATCCCAACAATCTCAGCACTGGACATCTGAGTTTTCTCCCAGTCCCAGGGAGCACTGGCACTGGTGACAAGCAACAGAGGATTAAAAACCCCAGCTGTACTGGTCTGTGCTTCTGCAGCAGCATGGGAAGTGCTGCCATGGGAGCACAGGAGCCATCCCAGATTGCCATTGTTTCCAGTCCAAACAGGCAGGAAAGCAGGTGGATTTTTAAAACCCTGCTTTCAAATCCTGGCATAAGATGTGAAAACCAGAGGAGCCCTTTTACAGTGAAGTGCTGAGCACCCAGAACTTCTTCACCATTTCCGGAGCAGAAAGCACTGGGTAAATTAACGAAACTCTTGTCCACACTGTATTTGCCTCCCTGCCAGCAACCACTTCTTGAGGTGTTAGTTTTCATTAATGAGCCCTGAAGGAGTCACTGGAAGAGTCTTGCAGAGTATGGGAAAAATACAGCCAGCAAAATAGCTTTAAGCAAGGACACTTGACTACAAGTATACCATAAATACTCTTTATTTAAACACAACGTCAATCAATAGGACCTGCAATAAATACTCAAAGTTTTGAACATACAGATCTTCATCTATGTACATACCTAGCACAGCAAAACACCTTTACATTTCCTTGTTTATATACAGATCTATATATTGCTGTATATAGATAATGGATATATATACACACATATACATATATCTATATATGCACTTGTGCAAAAATGACCTTACCAAGGACAGTAAACAAGTAAATATTTCCCAATCCACTCTCACTGGCACTGGCAATATTGCACAGAAATTCAGTTGTATGCTCCTGCCATTGGGAGGGTGAGAAAACAGGAGAAACTGAAATTGCATGCACAGAGAAGCAGCAAATCCACTTTTTTTTCATTATGAAGAATGTTTATAAAAGCTTAGTGCCCCCTTAAATACTCTGCTTGATTCACCACCCTTACACACAGCAATTCCTGCAGACACCCACTGCCAAGTCTAGGGGAATCAGGGTTGTGTCCTGCTCTTACAACACTCACCAGGAGAGAGAACCTACTTTCAAGTTGTGTAACCTGCAGCTTCCAGCACACACTGCTCTGTCTGGACCCAGGCTGTGTCACTGGGGAAGCATCTGTGCTTCTGTACTTTGTTCTGTGCCAGGCAAACATGAGCCTCAGTCCTTTGACTGAGGGTGCAAGAAGGAGCAGTGGTGCCACAGGGTCTGCCCGTGCCACCAGCTGCAGTGGGGTCCTTGAGGAACAGCTCTAGTGCATCTCCCAAGAGTCAGTGCTGGGTGGAATATTGCTGCCCTACTCTGGAATGTGACAAAAAGCACCTGCAGGTTCCCCTGGGTGTCCCATGCAGTTAGTGACCCACAGAAATGTCTTGATAAGGGGGTGTAGCTACTCCAGCTGCCAAATGACAGCATCCTCACAGCCCAGGATGTGCATTCATTGCAAAATGTTCTCTTTTCCCCAAGGAAGAAGGATTAGTACTAATGTTTGGTTTCAAAATAGCTCAAATAAAAGTATAACAAGGGGAAGAAATGCTGGGACTTTGAGGATCAAGACTCAGAAAGCACCAAACTTTCACACTGGAAGAGACCACTGCACAGGGAGGAGATGCCAAAGCGGCCGTGGTCCTACTGTGGGCCTGAGAAACCAAGCAAAGTGTAAAAACAGTGATGAAAGGAACCTTAATCTTGCAAAACACTAATCCCAGGGAGCCTGAAGTCACATTGCCTTTCTGCTGAGAACAACATCCAAGGCCAGGATGGCTTTTCACAACAGCCCTTGCTTATCTGAACCTGCAGAACCACTCTGGGTAGCACACACACTGCAGACCTGAAGTGCAGGCACAAGTTTAGCAAATTATGTGGGTCAGCCAAGATCCGAGGTGCTTTACCAGGGCTGGATGCCCCTGCTCAGACAGCTGGGGAAGGGAAGACTGGAGTAACACTGGTAAGAAGATCAGCAGGCACCTTCCCCGTCTGCCCCTTCCATCCTCAGCCCAGGGGCAGAGAGAGGCACTGCCATGGTAGGTCAGGAAACCTTTGTTTCCCTGCTGCTTCTAGGATGGCACTTTTTATCCACTGACAGAGAGAAGGGAACATGCAAGACAGGCCATCCTCCCTCTGGCCAGAGGAATGAATTTGCTCATAAAACCCATCTCCTTGGGAAATGGATTCATCATACAGTGAAAATAAACACTTGGAGGCAGAGGACTGGCAAAGGGAGGGACAAAGCCCTTCCCTCAGACAGTGTGGGTGTTTGAGACTCCTGGCAGCAGGAGCTGTAATTAAAAGTGCAGGAGCAGGCTGTCCCCATGTGCTGGATGAGCCAACAGGGAAGAGAATAAGCTAGGCACAACAGAGGGATTTGGCTTAAACTCAGGGGAAAAAAGGAGACTTTAGGACCTCTCCAAAAAGGGGCAGGCAACTCAGGAAACAACGGAGATGTGAAGGGATGCAGGGAGAAAAGTTAGAAGGACCGAAGTCCAACTAAAGTTTAATGTGGTTGCTGCCATAAAAGACAATTAAAAATATGTTTGTATAGGTACATCAGCAACAGAAGGAGGACTAAAGAGAATCTCCATGCTTTATTGGCAAAACACAGTGACAAAGCATGAGGAAAAGGCTGAAATACTTAATACCTTCTTGTTCTCAGACTTTATTAGTCAGACCAGTTGTCCTCCAAACACCCAGTCCCCTGAGTTGGAAAAGAGGGACCTGATCTGTGTCACGGTAACCTGCTTAGTAGGTGAGTGAAAGGCTGTGAATGATATCTACCTGGACTTTAGCTAAGCCTTTAACACATATTTCCTACAGCATTGTCCTGGAGAAACTGGCTTCCATGGCTTGGATGGGTGCACTGTTTGCTGGGTAAAAAAAATTACAGGATGGCTGGGCCCAGAGAGTGGTGGGGAATGGAGTTAAACCCAGCTGGTGGTCAGTTCCCCAGTGGATGAACCAGTTCACCCAGGGCTCAGTTTTGGGGCCAGTCCTGTTTAATATCTTTATTGATGATCTGGACAAGGGGATCGAGTAGACCCCCAGTCAGTTCACAGATGACACTAATCTGGGGGGAGTGTTGATTTGTCAGAGGGTAGGAAAGCTCTGCAGAGGTATCTGGACAGGCTGGCTCGATGGCAGTGCTTGGTTAGCAGTTGTACTCGACCTTAAAGGTCCAATCTCAAAGATTCCACAACTCTGTACCAGAAAGGCAAGAGATGCTGGGAGATAGACTGCAGCCTGCTGTTGACTGCCAGCCAGCCCTGGCATTACCCTCCCCTCGATGACAAAAGCATGTCCCTTATAGTAAATAAACACTTAAATGAGACCTTTGCAAAGCCCAGCAGCTGTGACGTGGGAGAGATGAAGAGCACGTTGTGTGCCTGCTCACACATCTGCTCCCCTTCTGGAGAAGCTGGGCTCTCCTTTCTACACTATTAATCCCGGGTCTATTTTCAAACATTTGGGTGCATTTAGTAACTTAAGTCTGTTCCCTCCCTCTCTGCTGTACCCACTGTCCTTTGGCAGAGGCGTCAACCTCACCTGAACCCCAGAGGAGGCTGCAAGACCTGGACCCTATTCCACAGGCAAGGCTGGGGCAGGCACAGCCCTGACACCCCACAGCAACATGATATGCACCCATGGACAATGCTGGCCAGTGGGAATTGCTGAACAACTCGAGATATGGGGCACTTTGGAACAGCAAGTCCTCAAAAGATGCTCGAGTTGCACTTCCAGTTGGGGATCTGCACACAGACCCCATTCCCTCTGTCAGCTCCCCATGCACTTTCACATCTCCCCAGTGCCAGAGCAAGCTGCAGGTTTTCTTCCCAGGCCTGACTACCCAGAAAGCAAAAGCTCACCAGGAATGCTCCCAAGAGGCAAACGACTAGCACAACTCAGCAGCTATCAGTACTCTGGCTGTTTTGGAGGATAAAGCAAAGGCAGCTCCTAATGTGAAAACTGCAGCTTCCCAAACCACATGCGGGACCTACAGCAAGGGCAGTATGTTTTAACAACACAAAAGCTGTGTTTGTAATGTCCATCTTGGCCAACACTTTAAAACAATAACAATCTGTTTGGTCAAAGTGGCTAAAAGCAGTGAACATACTGCCAAACTTCAGTCAGCTGCACACACTGACATCTGGGGGCCGTATCCTGCCCGCATCCCCACTGACATGGGTGGGCAGTATCCCATCCACACTCTACCCACCTTTGTAGCAGTGGCATGAGGTACAAGCCAGCAGCACAGCAGCTAACCTGCTCTGTTCACAATAACAATTTGGTGATTGTCACTGTGTATTTTATCAGGTGTATTTAACCTGAGCGAACTCTGCTAGTGTAAATCCTAAGTACTCTAAAATCCAATTTAACAGTTACTCCTGACTTTAATGCTTCCATTTTTAATGCCTAGCATGTATCTATAAAACTATCTTTTTAATGTAAAATATTTTAACAAGCTAAAGTTTTTCTTTTCTAATCATAGAACAGGAAAGGTTTGTCAGGTTTAGTTTTAGTGGTGCCATAATATTTTTTCCTCCAATATTTCTCGCAATTCTCGCTGCCCCTAGAACTGCACTGTTTACATTTTACTAGTTTTAGTAATGTTATCTTTGAGGGAAGAAACCAGTTCTTCAATACTCAGACTCCACTTGCAAGCCTGAGGTTTCCTAACATTGCAGCTGAGCTTTGCAGTGCTAAGGTCAACTGCCCAGTGCAAACAGTCCAGCATCCCTTGCCCCTTCCACATCCACATGCTCAGAATGCCGGAATGGTTCTACATTCAGTCACTTGCTCATCTCTCAGTTCTAGCTACACAGAGCCACATCTGAAACATAAACAGAGGCAGCCAAATAGAGTGATTATTTGGACAAAGTCCTGGTCCACAACATGTGCTACTGAAATGCACATAATTAATAATAGTGAAAATACAGACCCCAACATGTGGACATGGGATTTCTTTGTGCCAGAGGGTCCTGCCCCAGCACTGGTGAGTTTGACTGCTGAGCCTGCTAAACCTGGCTGACCTCCCAACACTGTGGGACACCTTTTCCTTCTGCGCCCTTGCTACCTGCCAACCCACACTGCCCCTGGGTATTGCAAAATAAAAGTGACTGACAAGATACAAAACGAAGGAGATAGAACAACACAGGAGATATTGATTTCCTCAATCAAGAAGTTAATTGTCACTGCCCCAAACACTATATAATAATCACAGCCCACACCAATCTAAAGTGCATCTCCAGCCCTGATGTGAGTACCTACACTGTGCGTATCTACACTGACTGCACATCACACCGGCCTGTCACCTTTCAGTCCTTGTGCAATATGAAGCAAACAGCACCTGACTGGCAGTCCTGGTCCTCCACTGGGTCTCCTCTGCTCGGGCAGCCTGTTAATGTTTACCTGAGGAGCTGACCTGGGGCCTCACACACCGCACCATTAGATCACACCCTTCCTTTGCCCCAGTGGCTCACACTCAGAGGACTTGGGGCAGTGCTGACATCCCCCCAGCGCAGCAGGTGAGGGCACAGACAGGTGCAGGCATCGAGGCAGAGAGGCAGGAGGGAAGAACTCTCAGCCACATTCCCTGCCTCTGCTGCAGTGCTGAGCTGCATAGGCAGCAAGTGGAGCTGAGTCAGTTCCTCCTTCCCAGCACCCTTTTCAGGCAGGATCAGTACCATCTTGGGAAAAAAAAGAAGGGAGCACTAGGCGTTTCCAGACCCGAGTCCTGCATAAGCCAGGACTTTTACATGAGGGGGTGTGAGAACTCGAAGAGCTTTCTTGCTCTCCAAGGACCTTCTTCAAGGTCCCCACACTTTGCAGCAGCAGCAGAGACCAGCAGCAATGACAACCCCCCTGCTCCCTGCCGTTCCGAGAGGGATGGATTCCCCTCCAGCATTCCCTGGGGTTGCCCCTGTCGGCACCAGCGCTTGGGGCAAGTCCTTCTCAGGGCAGCCAAGACAGCTAAGGCCATTTGGGGACTGCAAAGAGGTGTCGGTAACTAGAAACCCTGCTCCACCCCGCTCTCAGCCTCCGGCCTCCCCAGGACAGCGCATGGCGCTGCGCCCAAGCCCCTCTGCCTCCTGCATCGGGGGGTACCAGCCCGGCGGGACTCAGCTTCGAGCTGGGCACCCCGCTGCGTTTTCAAAGTTAGCTCTGCCACGGACCCAGCGACCCTCAGAGCCACCACTGACCACGGCACGGCACAAACACCATCGTGGTGCGGGGAAAGTGGGTGGCAGTGCGGGGGATGCACACGGAGGCGGTGCTCAGCATTCCCCCGCGGGACACCACGGCCCCACGGAGTGCCGGTCGGTCCCGTGAGCACCGTTTCCCCGCACCTCTCCCGAGTGTTTCTGAAAGGACCCCGCACTTCCACAACTTCCCGGCCCGCGGCTCCAGCCTGTCACACAGCACCGCGGGTGCAGTTGGTGGGGGAGCTCCATCCCCTGCTCTCCAGCCCAAATCGGTGCCTCCCTCCAGCTAGGGACAGCCGGAGAGCCAGCCCTCCATAGCAGTGAGGTGCTGTCCCGCAGTCCACACCCGCCTACCCGTATCTGCCGCCCCGCGCCAGCCCTGCCCACCCGCCGCCAGCTCCGCAGTCCGAGCACACCAGGCAGAGGCTGTTACACGGGGCAAAAACCTCCACAACCAACCCAACAGACCTGCAGCCGTCCCACGGTCGGAGCTGCACGTCCAGGATGCCACGGCAAATGAAAACCCTCCTCCCTTCCCACCTCCTTGGGCTCACTGTCATCCGAGACTTGTAGTTAAACAAACCGGGCGCTTGAAAAGCTTTTGGTTGGATGCAAAACGATGGTCTGTGGTTGCAGCAGCATGTCACCCGACTTCCCAGTACAACATTCCTGAGTCCCACGGTCACAGGTTCACATTCTAGGCAAACAGTCCATTTATTTCTATTATTATTATTATTTCAGCAGAAAGTCCTATAGCACTCGACAGAGAAAGCATTCGCAGTTTCTGGGCGTTGATAAAACTGTCCCACTGCCGGTCACAGCCGCGGCTGTGACCCAGCCCCGCCGAGCCGCGCTCAGCCCCGCTCCCAGCATCCCTTCCCCGCGATTCTCTCTCACAGTGCCACCTCCTCGCAGTCCCCTGGGCTGGACAACACTGGCACCCGCTTCGGAGGTGCCCACCTGGCCAGAGAGGGCTCCCACATCCACTGGCACGGTTACGAGAAGGGGACCGGGAGGAGTCCCGCGGGGATCCCGGCTCCGCGGCGGGGCCGCGGCCGGCGCAAGGGGGGTCCAGCCCCAGCCCTGCTCTTGCCGTCCCGCACGGCTCCCCCGCACCAGTCACTGGCTATTCACAGCAAGGTCATGAGGTAGTTCATCACAGGCCACGGCCAGGAAGTCCCTCCGGGAATACGCATTCTGCACAGCCTCAAATACCTCCAACCCCGCTTAAGGAATCCCCGGCCGTGTCCCTAATCAGGGAAGCTGCCAGCAGTCCACCCACCCCACCCGAGGCCACCCCCCATTTTCAGAAGGTTTGAGTTTGGGGTTTCTTGCAGCCATTAGAAGAGGGTCACTATTATTATTAAGGGTGGAGTTGATTTACCTTAGGAAAGACTCCTCTGTGCAACCACTGTGAGCTACACCAGAACCCACAGTACCCTACCCACTAGGCACAGTACCTTTGGAGTGCAAAAAGTCCTCAGGGTGAGGGAAGGAACCCTCTTCACAGAGCAAATCGCAGGCTTTATCTGATGCCAGGGGGTAGCCGTTGTCCTCCTCATTGTAGTCACTCCTGCCATTGCTGTTGGAGTAGCCATTGGCATACATCTTCAGGGCAGACCTGCGGAAGCACAGGAGCTCCTGGAAGGCGTACCTGAAGTCCGGGCTGCGGCAGTAGATCAAAGGGTTGAAGGCAGAGTTGACATAGCCCAGCCAGTTCAAGAGGATGTACACGTACTTGGGAATGATGTTGTCCTGGATGACATGCACAATGTTGACGATGAAGAAGGGCAGCCAGCACAGTGTGAAGGTGCCCATGATGATGCCAAGCGTCTTCAGGGCCTTGTGCTCCTTCAAAAAGAACTTGGAGGCACGGCGGTGCCCAGCTCCCCCTTTCTGCTCCTGCTCCTTGTTCTGGGTGTGAAACCTCCCCTCGCTCCTGTCTATCTTCTGCAACTGCTTCTTGGCCACCTGGAAGACCCTGGCATACACGAATACCATGACCACGAGGGGCAGGTAGAAGGAGATGATGGAGGAGGCAATGGCATAGGCTTGGTTGGTGAAAAAGTCACAACACGTGTCCTTCTCATAGCACAGGATGGCCTCCTCACTGTCTGCTCGGTACCAGTGCATTTGAATGGGCAAGAAGGAGGTGAGGGCTGAGACCACCCACACGATGAGGATGACCACACGTGCCTTGCTCTTAGTCAGCAGGCTCTGGTACTTGAAAGGGGAGGTGATGGCAAAGTACCGGTCCACAGCAATGACGCAGAGGGTCTCAATGCTAGCCGTGACACAGAGCACATCCAAGGAGGTCCAGAACTCACACCAGAAGTTCCCAAACTGCCACATCTCCATGATGATGTGGCAGGCACCGAAGGGCACCACGGCCAGCCCCATCACCAGGTCAGCACAGGCCAGCGAGGTGATGAAGTAGTTGGTCACAGTCTGCAGCCGCTGGAACCGGGCGATGGCAGTGATCACCAGCACGTTGCCGAAGACGATGGCCATCACGATCACCGACATGAGGATCCCCATGCCCACCATCCACACGTCCCGCGACACCGTGGGGTCGGCGGCGCTCTGGTTGGCGCTGGCGTTGCCGCCGGGCAGTTCGGTGCCTGCCACCGCCATGCTCGGTGCCAGCAGCCCCCCAGGGCCGGCTCGGGGGGGCTCGGCTTCGCTTAGGACTCCGCAGCACCAGCGCTGCTCTGGGCGCCGGGCATACGGGATAGCAGGTGCGGGCACGCTCCCGCCGGGCGAATCTGGGACCGGACCGGACCGCTCCGCACCGCTCCCGTCCCGTCCCGCCCTGTCCTCCCGTCCCGTCCGCCCCGTCCCGCTCGCGGTAGCCGCCCGTCTCTCCGTCTCCCAGCCCGTCTCCCAGCCCGTTCGGCGCCGCGGAGCTTATGAAGTGACACCCGCCCGTGACATCAGCCCGCCCAGCCAATGGCAGCCCGCACCCGCACCCCGAGCCCCCCCGCACCCCCCGAGCTCTCCCTCCGGCTGCCCCACGCGTGTCACCGCGCCCCCCGGCCACGCGTGCTGCATCCCCGCCGTGTCCCCGCGGTGTCCCTCCACCTCTCGCATGCTGCCCGCACCGTTGCCTTCCCCTGCTCCATGTGTGCTCCCCCTACTTCGCGGTGTCCATAAGCTCCCTCCTACCCATACGTGACCCCCCGCCTGGAGTGACCCTGTGGTTTCCGGGCAGCCCCACATGCAGCCTGCTGTGCTCTGCTCCCGTGCCTTCCACCTACAGTGCCGCACAAGCACTCTCTACCTCAGCTGTATCCCTGCCCCACAAATGTCCCAACACTCCCTGTCCCAAAGTGTCCCCACACCTGCCATCCCTCCCACACACCCTGTGCACTCCTGGGTTGTCACCAGGACACAGGGCACCAGGAAAATCCTGAGGATGCTGGAGCTCACAGACGTTTTGTCCCTGGCTGGGCACTGCAGTTTGGCTTTCCCAAGAGCCCACATCATCACTGGTGACACTTTGTGCTAGAGTGTCACCTGTGTCCCCATTCCTGTCAGCCCCCAGTACAGCACTGTTACTGCAGCTTCAGCCCCAGCTCAGCACTGCAGCTGGCACCCAGGGTGGTGGGGGGCATTGAAGTGCAGGAGTCACCACCCAGCCCCCAAAACCCCAGAGCTGGTCAAAGGCACAGATACTCCTCAACTATCCAGGGGGCACGGACCTGGCAGGGAGCTGTGTGACTGCTGCAGCCAGGCATGTGGTCAGACCCAGGCTCTATCACAAGTATTTCCCTCCAAAACAAACAAATTTGCTAAATAAGGACTAAGGAATCCTGAAAACTTCCTTTTAGCCTAGTGGGAGATAATGCTGCCCCTGGAGTTTTGTTTCTGCCCATCTCTCTGTACTGACACTGCCCAGGCTTGTGCTGCAATCTCAGAGGTACATCAAGCTTCCTGTTGGCCCTGGGGTCCTTGTGGAGGTGACAACAAAGCCTGAAAGCTGTGGTTTTAAAATTGTCCCATGACATGGAAAGTTAAGAAAGAAAGAGTTGTTTTTGCCCAGATTGACCCCGGTGCCACCGGCTGCAGCTGCAGATCAGTGCTTTGTTGGGTGCAGAGCTGTGGCCCTCCCACAGCACATGCAGTGGCAGACTCCTGCCTTCATTAGCAATTAAACACTTATCAACGTAGAATCAATCCTATTTGAAACCCATCAGCTGCTGGAGTCTGATGGGTTTTCATGATTCTCCCTGATTTCTCCCATGTGGTAAGATGGCACTGTGGTACCAAGGGCCAGGTACCAGCTGTGGCAGTGGGGCTGCAGTGGGGAGCAGCCTTCGCTTTTCTGACCCTGGCTACACTGGGAATATTTATAGAGAAGACCTGGATGTACAGAGAGAAAGTTTTGTGATTCAAAAGAGAGGGGCAAATGAGGTACTGGAATCAGGAAATGAAAGGCAGTTTCAGTGGTATGAGGTGTCTGTCTAGGCAGGGACCTTCCTGACCTAGCGATTTCCTCTCTCTTTCCACGCTCCACTTCTGCATGCACACACTTCAGAGGTTTTAAAAATGAGGAGACACGAACAGAAGGTTCACAGGGCACCCCTTCGCACTGCAGACACCTGCAGCCTTTTGAAGAACATTGGGAGGAGCCACTGGTTCGCTGATAATGACCTGAGCTAATTACCAGGAGCTTTCCCTGTCCAAATTAGATAAATGGGGCTGTCTCTTTCCCACTCACACCAACAACTGTACAATTGTAACGCACTGGTGTTAGTCTGCAGCACTCCACTGGCTTTCACAGACCTCACACCAGTAGTGTGTAGCCCAGAGGCACACACGGGCTCAGAGTGCACCTGCTGGCTGTGATATCCACTCCCAGGCCCTTATACACCCTCTGCTCAGGGCCCACTGAACTCACCTTTCAGGGGAAACATGGCAAGAAGCTGCGGGAAAAGCAGAGACACAGATAAGGTGCAATAGTGAGAGTGTGGAGCAGAACAGGGTAGAAAAAGCAGATGTGGAAATTAGACATCGCCCTCAGCTCCCTCTTCCCCCTTCTATTTTAAGACCTGATCTGAAAGCTGTAAAAAGCACTCAAGATTCATGTCTGGTAGTGACCCAGTGAGTTTGCAGTGCTGTTTCTGTGGGTTAGACTAACATCTGGGAATATTCACACACCAAATTAAAGCATTCAAAAAAGCATTGGGTCACCTATCCTGAGAGATGTGCAGATGTTCATCCTTGCATGAAGCACTGAGTCCTGACAGGAGGAGAAGCAGGTTTGGGGACTTGGTGGGAAACACCAGCTTTGACAGAGTCAAAACTAAGTTATCTTCTTTGTGACAAGGATTGTCTATGTCCTTCGGGTCTCTGGTAACAGTCCTGCATGTCTCTCCAGAGGCTCTTAAAGACTGTGGCAGTTTCTGCCCACAACAAGTGTTCACAAGTTCAAAATAAAGGCAGGAATTTGCCCCACATAAAAGTAAATCTCATCACCAGAAGTCCAAGTTGCTTTTGAGGTTTGCATGACTGACTGTGCTTTTGAGCACTTCTTAACTTCCCAGCAGTTTCAAGGCTCCTTATTCAAATAAATGCAATACCCAGCCTCAAAGGAAATGTTATGAACACAGTGTAGTGTGTATTTTTTATGTTGCCTAAAGTGCGGGGGAGAGCCCCAGCCCAACCCAAAATGCCTCCTTCTGGGTTGCTTGAACTTGAAGGGTGTCAAAACCAAAGACACATTTCATTTGTTCCATGCAGCACATCTGCATCACTGACCCTGCTGCTTTGTCATCACACTGATCTTTTCGCATTTTATAATTGGATGTGTGCTTTGTCCTCACTGAGTGACATTTGAAGAACAGCCTGTGGGATCAATGAGCGAGCAGGATTGGTTGAGAGAGGTAATCACTTTTATTAGCCCAGCTGACATAATTGGAAAAAACATCCAGGCTTTTGGGCATGGAAGACCTTCCTGAGGACCGTGACTAGGAGGATGCGGGCTTTAACCTCGCCTGCCCAGATGCTTATCACAAGCTGGAGAGCACGAAGCACTCTGATATTAAGCAGCTGGCCAGATCAGGTTCTTGGCAAGTGCTTGGAAGTGACAGTCTCCAACACAGTGTTTGGAGGGAGAGGAATTTATAAAATCCCTTGCAGAGAACTGATAAGTCTCAGTGTTGGTCTGGTGTGTCACTGGGGATGGTTGTAAGGCAGCAGCAGCAGCCTGGAGACAGGAGGGAAGGATCCCTCATCCTGCAGCTGCTGAATTACACCAGCCCCTGCTCACCTTGGCTTGAGCCACACTGGGCACCTTTCAGACAACCTGACACTCATGCTCAGAGTGGATTTGCTTTGCTTCCCCCTTTTTTGCTGCTGCATTCCTCTACATGTGCCAGGCTGTGGCTCTCTCACTCAGCAGTGCTGAGGCAGTGCTGGGGCAACTCACCAACCCACAGGAGGAGGGACAGGGACTCTTTCTGTGGGTCACCTCTACCTTCTTCTGGGGTTCTAATTGCAGCCTTCCAGTACCTAAGGGGAGCCTGCAAAAAAGTTGAAGACAGACTATTTACAAGGGCCTGGAGTGACAGGACAAGGGGGAATTGCTTCAAATTGAAAGAGAGTAGGTTTAGATTAGCTATTAGAAAAAGTTCTTCATTCAAAGGGTAGTGAGGCACTGGCACAGTAGCCCAGAGAAGCTGTGGCTGCCTCATCCCTGGAATTGTTCAAGACCAAGTTGAACAGGTCTTGGAGCAACCTGGTCTAGTGGAAGGCGTCCCTTCCCATGGAAGGGAGGTTGTAACAAGGTGATATTTAATATCCCTTCCAAACTATTCTGTGATTCTTTGGTTCTTTTGGCTTCCTCACACTGCTTCAGAATAACCTGTTAGGGATCAGAGGGCTCTGGGCAAGTTAGCTGTGAGAGCAGACTGCAACCTCCTGCTTCCCAATTTCTTTTCCTCTCTTATTCTCTGAGCCATGAGAGGGAGCCATCCCTGACTCACAGCTCCCTGCTGATCTCTCCTTTATGCTTGTTTGGAGCAATGGCACAATCAGAAATTAGGGTTTGAGTAATAAAGTGGGTTTTATTTGTTTGCTCTTTTCTCTCCTGGGTGTCCTTGCACTGTCAGATGGGAGTGTCTCCTTGTTCCAGGAGCCCGCAGCAGTAAGGAAAAGTCCAGAGCTCTCTTTGATACTCACCTGCATCAGGAGAGGCAGCAGAAGGGACAGAAACCCTCCTGATTTTATTGAAGGGAGAGATGCTGCCACCTTTATTCTCGGGCAGCCACCCCCACGGGCTGTGCCTGATATGCCTTGCAGGGGAAGGGGCAGTGAAGAGGGTCTCCTCCACTCTAAGGGCTGCAGGATGGTGTGAAATGCCTGAGACAACACCTGTCTTATGCAGGAGCATCCCTAACACTTCCACAGGTGTCAGTGCTGTTGGAGTGCCCAGCCTCACATCACCCTTCATGAGGATGCTGTGAAAATGGGAAGGGAAACTGAGCAAAGAAGGGCCTTCTGCACCAAGGCAGGAGGATGATCTGCTCCTCTTTGTGCTTCTCCCAGAGCATCTGCTGAGTGTGGAAGATCACAGCTATTAACCTCTGGAGTACCAGCACTTGTAGGGAACCAGTTATTGTTTGTTTTGTTTTTTTTTTTTTAGACTAGACTGAGGAAAAAGGAAACTGCTGAACATGAGCAATGACCCCAGTGAAAACTGAGGCACTTTATATGGAACATGACACTGGCTAGAACAGCTGAACACCAGAGATTCATTGTCTCTAGGCCAAATACTGAACTGCTCTCCTGTAAATCAACACTGATGGTGAATACAGGTTATGAAATGACACAACATGAGGGCAACAGAGGAAACAGAAGAGAGCATTGGAATAACAGCCAGAGATAAAAGATTGTTATCAAGACCTTTTTCTTCTCTTTACTGTTTTTCCCATAATTGAACATAATTTTCACAAACAGAGGAGATCACTGTCTCTAACCCACACCTCCCTCTTGGTTTGTCCCTGGCAGTGACCTCTGAGCCCAGCAGTCTTTTCTTGTCCTCTCCCCAGGATCTTGTTTCCTTGCATGGTGCAGAGCTGAGGTGTGAGGCTGCAGCAGGGGAGTTTGCTACACAGTGCAGGACTTTTGAGTGTTCCAGGCATCAGCACTGAGGTGATGTCTGCTCCGTTACTCCCACCCAGCAGGTCAGAGGGGACACTAGTCAGATGCAATGGGCACCTTGTGCCACAGAGCACATGAGGCATAAATGTAGCCGTAATTTCACAGGACTCTGGGCTGGACCAAGACTGAATTGCATACTCATATTGTGAGGCAAAGTCTGATTCAAAGACAAATGCACCAAGTTGTGGCCAAACTGAAAAGTGCTTTCTAATTTATAGTGTCTTCCCTGCCTTTGTTCTTGCAGGGTGACCTGAGATATCAGATAATGCTCAGTATCATCAGTCAGGAGGCAAGTTGTGACTGACCTGGTGTAGGACTCCAACTCAAGTCAATAATGGGCATACCTAAAGGAGGCACACCAGGGAAGCAACGTGGGAAACACAGGGCACTCTGCCCTCTCCCCTTCTCCATCAGTAAGGGTCTACTGAACCCCTAGAGTGAGTCCTGATCTTGAGGATACAGGTCCCTGTTTGCAGTGGGGACAGTCCTCCACCTCATTCCTAATTTTAGAAGGCTACTTCATGAGCTTATAGGAAAAGGAACTCTATGTGCTGGAATATGTGCCCAGTTCTACTGAATCCAAGAGGAAATTTGTTTTTTCCTGAGAGCTTTCTTATCAAATCTGCTGCATATCCAACCCAAAATAGCTTGTGTGGTTGCTGCTCAGAGCAAGCTTTCCATCAGCTTCAAGAGGTGCTTTGAGAGCTGGAGAAGGATTTACTGCAGAGTGACATGGCCATGGTGGGTCCTGTGGGATGTGCTTCATCTGGAGCAAACCCAGGGGGGCAGAGTTAATTCTGTTTAATGATCATTTCCACTGGGGAAGGCCTTGGCATGGTTGGAAAGCAGATACACCAACACATGCAGTGTAAACCCTGCCAAGCTACAAGGTCTGAGCCCTTGAGCAAGTACATTGGTGGCTCCAGAGCTGGAGTGTCACACATGGAGAAAATACTCTAGTTCTTGGCATTTGCTTCCTAGATCACATGGACCTTTGCAGTCATTGTGCCCTTAATTTTCTGTTTTCCCTTATTGAGGTAGGATCAATTAATCTTTATTTCTCCACACACCTTAAGAGGACATTCAGTAATGTCTGTCAGTTTTTTTGAAGCAGACTTCATGAGGTAGTGCTAAAAAGTTTGGGTTTCTCTGTGCTTACAACCTATAGGGACTAATCCTTTCCCAAAATACATTGCTGGAAAAAGACAATCATAATTCAAAAGTGGCTTAGGCTAAGGCAGGCTAGTCTCATGTCTTTGTAATGCCTCAGCCTGGCTGTAGCCACGTCTTCCCATTTTACACAGGAATTGGACATTTGCAATGGGAATTTTACTCTTAGCCTGGAAATGAATCGATATCCTGAAAGTCAATAATTATGTTATGCAAGATTTGGGGGGCCAGACGGTCCTTTAGAAGTGAACATGGTTGAGGAAAATGATCAAACTGAGAGTCCTGAACACAAACACTTCCAGAACATGCAAAGATATTGGTTTTACTGGTTACCAACAACAAATTTTCCTAATTGAGAACCGTATCTAGTCCCAAGATGGGTAGTAAGCACTAAGGTATCAAGGTGAGGTGTACAACAGCACATCACTTACACTCAGCCGTCCTGATATCTGATGTGAACCCTCTTTAACTATTCTCTCATGATGAATTTCCACAGCACATTTCCAGTTCGTATTGCATGTCTCACCTACTGTATATCATTCTGATTTTCTCTGCTCATTAGAACTCGGACTAAATGCAGAGAAGCCCATAAAAGTGAAAGGCAGTGTGTTTCCTCACCATCCAGGCTCCTTACCCACCCCAGACCGCTCTGGAATGTCAGACAAACTCTCTTTAACTCCTTAAACAATGTCAGTAATTGCTTTTAGATAGGCTATTGTGTGTGGCATTCACCTCGGAGATGGTATCTGTGAATGGTGCTTTGTATGTTACTGCGTTTTAATAGCACTTGTGATTACATCTCTGACTAGTGTTTTTATTTGCTATAGTATGGTAATTGGGTGGTTTTAATCTGTGGTTGATTTAATTTTAATTTTTTTTTTTTTTTAATGTTGCTACTCCTGAGGGAAATTGTGTAAGGCTGTCTCTTACTAAAATTAGCCTTGGCAAGCTCG
The DNA here is from genome assembly GCA_013399695.1 of Formicarius rufipectus. Classification (NCBI taxonomy): domain Eukaryota; kingdom Metazoa; phylum Chordata; class Aves; order Passeriformes; family Formicariidae; genus Formicarius; species Formicarius rufipectus. Next base: position 1,903,227 of record VXAU01004838.1, read on the forward strand.
ATTTCATCCTTCCGCCAGCTCAGGGCAGAACTACTTCGGATAAAAATTGGTTGCAAGTCCAACCAACTAAACAGAGAACCTGCAAGCTTGGCTCTTCTATCCAACTCACACTAGTAAGCTTTTCGATGAAGGCACAGACTCAATGTTTTGAGAACCTTGTATCTTCCAGAATTCCTCCCTGTTCCCCAGAGAACAAGAACGCTCTCCCTCAGTTCACCGGCGAAGTATCAGAGGCTCAGCTTTTTGCCTCAACCCAACCCCCCTTCCCGCCCTTTGTGCCTGATGTCTGAGAACTTTTTAATTGCATCCCTGGAGATGCTGGTGCAGCAATGGTGCAGCCCTTGCAGTCTGCACAGAAAGCAGAGAACTCCTCCAGGAAACCAACCTCTGTGCCTGCTCTGCTCTCGCACAGTCACCTGTGTCCATCTCTTCGAGTCCTTGGGGCCGCAAGAAGCCCCGGGGAGGAGTTTTCTCTATGTGGATTTCCAGTTCTAAAAGGATATTCCCCCAGAAATTCTCTGACTTCAGTACCACAGCCGAGCTGCTCCTCAGAGCATGGCAGGAGGCCAGGACAGGTAAATCAAGAGTCATAATGAAGATCTGAATGTATGGGTTGAGTGTAACATGTTCTGGTTCTCTGCCGTCTCCCCGGAATGAAAGAAATTAATACAATGTTCCTGGTGTGCCTATAAATATTTCTGCATTGAATTGAGCCCTGCCCAGCCATCGATTTCCCACATCAAAGGTCAAAGCCATTTGGTTTCATAATCACTTGTGCAACCAACCCTCTGATCAAAGTGGAAAGTAGGGAAAGGTGTCTCAGAGACCTGGAGGAGCAAGGAACATCCTGCTTTTCCAAAATGCAAACCTAGATGTAAACACAGGTTTAGTATTAGGGAGAGGAAGAGACAGAAATGCCATTGCTGTGTATTGGGGCAGAATCCTTTGCTCCAGGACACGTTGGTTTCATCCATGGGGTTTCTGGCAGCCTGCCTGGTTCCTCGCCTGAGGTGCTTATTACCCTGAAAATCACTCTGAGGTCTTCTCTCCACCACTGGCAGATTCCTTTGAGCCAGGGGATGAAGGCTCTTGCCAAAAGTTAATGCACCTTTTTTTTTTTTTTTTTTTTGTTTTTTTTTTTTTTTTTTTTTTTTTTTTTTTTTTTTTTTTTTTCCGTTTTTCTTTCTTTTTCTTTCTTTCTTTCTTTCTTTCTTTCTTTCTTTCTTTCTTTCTTTCTTTCTTTCTTTCTTTCTTTCTTTCTTTCTTTCTTTCTTTCTTTCTTTCTTTCTTTCTTTCTTTCTTTCTTTTTCTTTCTTTCCTTTTCTCTCTTTATTTTTTTTTATTCTATTCATGCAAATGCAAACAAATTTACTTCATCCTTAAAATAAAACAGTCTTGGGGATGTGGCAGCTAAAGTGCCTGTGTGCTTTCATCCAGCTTACCACAATGCCAGCAGAGAGCTGGTGTGCTGTATTGGCCTTTTCCCATCTCCTTAACTCAAAAAGAACCCATCTGTTTCCCAGCAGGAGCATAAGAGCCTTTTACTCCTGTTTTTAACCTCTCTTCAAGTCACCTGAGCTCCCCATTTCCCCTGTTGTCCCTGTCAGTGATGAATTCATTACTCATCACAGTTTCATTGGCAGTGTAACCACAGGGAACCCGCGGGGTGTGAGTGCTCTGTGGGTACAGCACTCACAGGGAGGGACCCGAGCACATCTCTGCGGGTGCCAGAGGCTGCTTCCACGAAGGATTAGCCAGGAGGGTGGTAGGGCAGGACCCCAGAGACTTCCCAGCTCTCTGTGGGTGTGCAGTCCCTGCCTGCTGAGGGCACATGGGGAAGGTGTGTGTCCTTTTACTGCCTTTGCAGCAGCTCCTTCAGTTTCTCAAGACTGAACTGTGGCACAGCAGCAGCACGTCCATCACAGAGCTGACAACACAGGGCTGTGCACATCAGGGAACAGGAAATAGGAACTTCTGACTGTCACCTGTTTACAAACCCCTTGTTTCTCACCAGGTATTTGCAGCACATCCTTAGTTTCATCTCTTAAACTGCTCCTGCACAACTGAAAGAAAGGGACTGAGGAGATAACAGGAACCCAAGCATAATGTCCTCATTAGGGCTGGGGGTACAGTGTTTGTGGGTGGCTTGGGCACTCTGCTGCAGACTGAGGTGGGTCAGGACATATTGCAGCCACAAAAAAACAGGAGGTGACTGAGGTGAAGGCTTTATTTTGAGATTAACTCAGTCCTTTAGTTTCCATAACCACTTAAATAGCTTCCAAAAGACTGGCTAAGGTTAACAGATCATGGATGATTTTACAGGCATAGCCAAGATGTGACCGAGACTCGGTGTCTGGTCATGTCTGATGTCATTGCACCAGCTCTAATTGTGCTGTGCAGTGTGCCTCAGACTTTTCATCTGGAAAAAAAATGCCTTGTTACTTTTCAGACTGGGAGGTTTAGGGTGGTTGATACACTGCAGTTGAAAGACCCTAGTTAAAAGAAACATTTCATAGGAAGGTATGCATTGCCTTTCCTTGTAAATCTCAGCTCATTCCTATTGCATGAGTTAAGGCAGCTGCTGAGTTCAAGTGGGTGCAGTTTTAAAAGAGAAAATCCTGCTTGAAGTCCAAAATAAATAATAATGAGTATAGCCATATGAAAAGCAATTACAAGGCTTTAAACAAGCTAAACTAAAACAAACAACACTCCTGTCCTTTACCTCCTAGCAACTTGAGTTCAGCAGTGACATTTCTCAGCAAGGGTGGATGTGGATGGTTTATTGGAGCAGGTAAGCAGCTCAAAGCACCCAGAGCAGCTGTGCCTCGCTGGTCTCTGGTGCCATGAGTAATAACCTCCTCTTTCAGACCAAGGTTGTGGGATCAGAAGGTCGTGGGCCCTGGATCTATCACTCCTGTCACCAGCCAAGTCACCAATCCTTTCTTTTCTGCCAAAAATTTAAAGCTCATCAATTAAACAATCATCACAGTCCATGTTATTATTTCCATTATGAATGAAGTCAGCAGTTTTCGTGGGAGATGTGGGAGACCCCAATTCACAGGAGCTTTGCTATGCAGGGAGGAATTAAGGCATCAGCCTGTGAGACCCAGTTCTTGACTCTTTCATGCTTGATCACTGCTTCTCTGAAGCTGAAATCCCTCAGAACTTGTGCAGGGTCTGGAGGTGGTGGACTCAACATATTGTCATTGCCCATGGTAAAGAAGTGCAGCCATAGGGAAGGGCAAGAAACAAAATATTCCTGGCACCTCTGCCATCATTCATGCAGAAGAACAGGTGAAAACTGATGATCTCAGAAGCTACCTTGTAGCCAGGAGTTCCCCTTCATGTTCTGGACCTTTCCAGTTCACTCATCCACTTCTTTACGTCTCAATGCCTTTATATAAAGAATTCCTTCTGTGAGACAGCTATAATAACCAGTGCTGGGAAACGGAATAGGACAGGAACTTGGTTATGAGCACATCAACAACCACAGGGGAAACATCTCATTAGCAGCTCTGGCTGCAGGAGGGCTCTCCAGTCTGTGCCATGGGCACTTGGTCATCCCCTTTACAGGAAATGTTCCATTAATCCTCAGTTTCCTGCTCCTGTGACACCAGTGGTGGCTTTGGACATGGTATGGATGCAGAGAGTAACACAGCCAGGGAACTGGAAGTGCTGTAGGGCAGGGGCAGGAAAAGGACTTGAAGGCACCTCTGCCATCCTTTATGTTAGCAGAGGAACAGGTAAAACCTTAGTGATGTCAAAAGCTGCCTTCTAGGCAACGGGTTCTCTGCATGTTCTGGACTTTCCTGGTTCACTCATCCGCTTCTTCACATCTCAGTGCCTTAATGTAAGCAAATACGAATCTGCCTGCACCCAAATTAACATGCCACACCTTTGCATCTGGTCCCTGCACCACTTTTTGCCCCATGCTGTGGAATATTGATTAAAATTCCTTCAGCTTTCATAGTTCAGGATGTCAAAGCACCAAAAAGGGCAGTCAGATACCATAAAGGACCTTTCTTGGAAGTAATGGCTTTTGGAATAGCCAGGATCTGCAGAGTAAAGGGGCAAGGTTTAGGAAAATGAGGAAGGGTGAGCGTTAGTTTTATTAATGTAGAGCTCCAGTAATCTGATCTGAAGAGGCAAATCGAATGGTTGAGGGTGTTAAGCACCACAGCCTGTGTGGTTGGACAGGAGTAGCTGCTGTGTGTGTTAATGAACCTCCTCTATGCAACAAGCAACTCTGTGTGGGGAGATGACTCAGAACTGCTGATGTGAAGTAAAATTTTAATGCACAGTCTCTAGCAGCAGTGTAGGGAGGAAAGATCTTTTATTATCCCTGCAGTGCTTCAGGAGAGAAGGGAAACACCTATAAAATTAGGCTTAGCATGCACTAAAGACTCCACTGAGTCCCTTCTACAGTCTTGCTGACATGCTGTCAACAGGTTACTGAATATTGTAATTGACTTCAAAACATGCTAGTAGAGTAGACAAAGAAAGAGGAAAGAAACTAAATGGCTGCTGAAGAAATATTTTCACCTTCCAGGATAGGAACAACTCTTTCCTTATAGTTCCTCTCAGATTAATTTTCCTGCACACTGTGATAGGGTGGAATGGAGGGAAAACGAGCACACAGAGATGGAATTGGGGGAGTAAATGTCCTCATGGATACAGGTAGAGGAAAAGGTGGAATGAGAGGAAAGAAGAAATGTTAAATTAGAGATAATTTTTGCATTATGACAAGCCAGGATTGTCTAATAATCAGTTTAATTTCTTAGTGCCCAGCTAGCACCTATTATAAACCATTCGACTTCTGTTTGCCTGGTCCACAACTCATGCTCCTGGTCTTTCATACAGATGCATGTTGTGTTCTCTCTGCCTTGGTAAAGGTTGATCATATCAGACCCTATTACAGCTTCCTGTCCTACAGCATGAAAAGATGTCTCCTAGTTGGTCTCCAAGGGATATCCTTGAAATCCCATTTCACAGTGGAGTTCTACTTGGCTTACACTCAGAATAATTCAGGGCTGGATTTTGAAACTCTTCTGGGTAGTGGTACTGAAATTCAACTCATCTGTTCAGATTTCCATACTGTACTCCATCTTCAAGAGATGGAATACACTGCAACAGAGGAAAGATTAGGACATTAGTTGGCAGTGCTCCTAGTTGTGAATTGTCTTCATATCTGACCATATAGGGTATTAAGGTCGAGAGTCCAAAACTTTTTCAATAAGAAAACAACATGAAATCTATATTCTGCATCCAATGAAGTGCATTTGCAAGCACTGAAATGAGCTTGTGTCTGTGCAGAGTACTGAGAAATTGCCCCATGCATTTTAAATCTTACATTTATCAGTTATAACTTGAAGCAGCTCATGGAAACACTAACTGGGCTCTGTGGTTACAGGTAATGAGGACAGCTGTGCCTTGAGAAATTGATTTGGAAGGACCTTTCAGATGTGTCTCCACTTTTCCAGAAGACAAAGCGCTTCACGTAAGAAAATAAAACACTTAGTTATGGCAGGGATGATATCACTTCTTGTTTACAGCAAGAAAAGCAAGACTGAATGGGTTTCTAAGGGCCAGGAGTAATATTTCATAATCTGAGAGGTAAATCTGGGTAAATATATAAATAAAAAATAAATAAAAACTGGGTGCTTCCTACTTTAGACACAAGCCAGAGAAAAACTGGAACAATAATATATATGTTTATTCTATATGGCAAGAATAGGTTTGTTTTGCATGTAATGACAAGATTAAGATTGCCAGTAAGATTAATGGCAAGTATTACTGATGCCTGGTTCTGATAAGATCATATCTGACTAACAAGTAGGTGAAAATTATTAATGTTGACCTCCTCTGCCCAAAGTCCATTTTAAAGAAGATGGAAATAACTTCATTAACAAAGCACATATGAAAAAGATTGTTTCCTCCTGCTTGAAGTGTGCAGTGTGCATGAAAAAAGCTCCCATACTCTGTCTGGAGGTAAAAGTTTATTCACCTATGAGTGCCTCTTTGAGATCCTTTATGTGCCTCCAGAGAATATTCTTTCTGACAAGAGGCTCTTTCTGAAATTTTGCTTTTTCTTTTTAACTGGAGAAAGATTAAAATAATAGCAACATACGACTTTGTAACTATCCAGATTATAAGAAAATAAATTAAAGTGTCCATTCAGTGTCAAGGATCTTTATGCATCATATTTCTGTTTTTCTTCTTCCAGACTATGGAAAGGTGAGAACGGGGATCAGTGCTTATGACAACAGCTGCAATAGGGTTAAGACTGAAACCACGAGCAAGAAGCTTCTGGAGGTTTTCACCTCTGTTTTTTGGTTGTGACATTCTGGGAATACATTATGAATGCCTCAAATAGAGTGAAAGTTCCACAGATATTATAGGCGATTGTTCCTTGTGCAGTGCCCGTTTCCTCATCTCCTCAGTTTTGAGCAGTTTAAACTAGTCTGGGTATGCTTTGAACGTGCAAAAAACTCGGGGATTTGTACTGTATATTTGGCCAAGACACTGGACAACATTAGCCTCATCCCAGAATTTTGTTGCAAGCTTCTCAGTCTGGTGCAGAAAGTCGGAAGGCTCTTTAAAGTTTGTACATGCTGACGTAAACAGAGCCTCTCACTGTGGAAATAAAACTAAAGGGAATTTCTGGCACAATTCAGTGCAATACATAATTTTGTGATGATCTCTCCAAGCTCTATCTCTTTGCTTGGCACCATGTTAAATGTTTGACATGTGTATTTGAATTTATATATATCTACAGGACCTAAAAGACCCCATGAGCCAAAGTATACAAGCCACCCCTCAAGGTCCTTGCCCTTACCACTCCTTACAGAAGCAGAGAAACAGTACCACTACTATATGTTTAATCCAAGAGAAGGTGAAGTATGGTAAAGATTGGGTTGCTCAGGGACATGCAGAAAATCATTAGCAGAGCAGAGCCTCCAAATCCCATTTCCCAGATGCTCAGTGCGTGCCCTTAAGAAAAGGTTTCTCCCACTGCCACATGGCCTGGAGCAGTGAGGAAGTTACATCCCACTCCAGACCCACATCAAATCTGCACCTCTTCTGACTGCAGCTCTGCCCTGTTGGTTCAGTATCTCTCAGACTAGAGAAGAAAGAAAATGCTGTAATTTAGCTGTGGCCTGACAGCAGTTGACCTTTACATGACAAGCAGGGCTCCTCAGCAGCACACAAGAGGTTTGCTTTGGTTTACATTTATTTTGTTCTACCTCATCTCTCATAGGCATCCAAAGTGAAGCCAATTGGATTAGACAGGCAGGATCTCTCAGCATCTTGAAGTAATCTGTGAAGAACCAGCAGCATGATAGTCATTAGGCAGCAGTTGCTGCAAACAGCTTCAGGGAATTTGTCTCTACTAAAGAATTCTGGTGTCAGAGGGAGGATTGGGAAAGCCTCAGCAAACAGGGTTTTGTTTGTCTTGGAAGAAGTTTGGGGAATCACAGGGAAAGTTGGAAGTGACTGGTGGAAATAACCCCATCCAGCTTTTCACATGAGCCCTTTGGAGGCTGTCACTTTTCCTAATTTCGAGTATCTCTTCTAACTAACCATTTGCTAAAATGCAAAGTTCTGGCTCCGTTCTTGCTACATTTATCAGAGTACAAAGCATGTTTCCTGCTGAAAGAAAACATGAAATTCCACCAAAACCAAAGCACAATTAGGCACAGGGACACAACTAAATAGCTTTATCCATGTGTTTTGCACACATAGATTAATTTGTTCAGACAGGGACAACTAAATTGTCTTCAAAAGTCCTTAAAGGGTTCCTGCATCATCAAAGGATCAGAAATGCTCATTGGGTCTGGTATTGAAGCATGAAACATCACAGGGGGATTTGAGAAAATTTGCAAAACTTGGAATGGTTGGAATATTGCTGGTGTCAAACCAGCATGGTTGACATATGGTTGGAATATGCTCAGCCCCATCCACTGTACAAGGTCTGTTCTTCAGGTGGCTCCTGTTGGCATGACCTTTTCTACAGCGCTTTTCCCAACAGCAGCATCACACGTAGGAGTATATTTGTACCCAGCAGGAATGAGAACTGAAGTTCTAGCTCTGACTCACGCCCAGGTGGGCTCCCAGTGACAGTGCCCCGGAGGGATCTGCACTTCCAGGCAGACACAGAGAGGCTCTGACACTTCTCTGAGCCTTGGCCCAGCCTTATCAGCCTCTTCACCCAGATGACTCAAAGGAAATACCAACAGGCTTTGAAGCTGCTGAACCAAGCAGCACAGTCCTGCCAACTCGGCACCATTCCAGTCCCAGCAGGAAAAGAGTGAGAGCGCTGGTACATACCCAGGGTAACAGGCTCTTCCAGGCATTAGCCTGAGCATTTTTGTTTGTTTGCTTGTGTCAGAGCAGGACAGCAGGATCTGGCCATTTGTCAATGATGCTGGCCATGTTTTATGATATTCCAGGCTTTTTCACAGCCTCCTGACATCAGGAATCCATCATGTAATGATCCGGTTCCCCAGGGAAACCTCTGAAGAGAGTCAGTTCATCATCACAGCCTCCTGCCTTCTCAACACATTGTCCAGGTGGGAGAACTAGATCAGGAGAATAGTTTTGAGTAGATTGCTTAAGAACAGTGTCACTGCTGGAAACAGAACCAGAACATTTCATTGCCACGTTACCACTTGTATGTTGGGTGCAGCAGTGGATAAAGTACTTTGGAAGACACTATTTTATGTCTTTAAAGCAGAAACTTCTATAGATCCTGAAGACCAAATAATGCAGTGATGAAGCTGAACTTTTTTTTTTTTTTAAATTTTCAGATGAATCAGGCAGTATCCATTGAGTTTTGGCCTCAAAAGGAAAATGAGTAGAAAAACTATGCAAATATAATTTGTCCTGGCAGAATCTTTTGGTTTAGATCTGAATTCAAACTCACCAATTAGAATAAAAATAAGACATGTATTTGTGTTTTGGCATTAAATGATACCAGGGCAACGTCAACATGTGTGTGCTATCAGCAGTGGGTAGATTCACATTCAGATTCACATTCATAACCATATCATCCAGACAGTCTCACCAGAAACATCTTCATTCACAGCCCAGTCTAGCCCAAGCCTGCAAGTTCTGATCTTTTGCTGGGTGTTTTCCCACATCAGCCGATATCCACAAGATCAGCATCACCAGCATTGCAACACACCTGTAACTGCAGACCTGGAGTACAAGTGGTCCACTACTCTCTTCTCCATCACTCTGACACCCCTTCCCTCAGCTCAGGAGCCTTCCACCCTCTCTGTTCATCACTTCCCATGCAATATTAGCTCAGTTCTTACAATTTTCCCCACTCTGGCAGCACAGTTCATATTGATCTTCACTGACTGTCTAATCATTCCCTTGAATTTCTGCTGATGTTCTCTCTGTAAAACAATTTTGCAGGTAAGCACTCAGCTGCTTTTGTCCTGACAAGACTGAACTGCCATGAACCAAAAAGTGTACAGAGCAGCTCTGGAAAAGAACAAACAAGTTTTTACTATGTGAAACAGGATGCAATATTCAGCACTGCAAGCAATAAAGCCATCATCTCCCCTGCTCCGCTCCCATAACAAGGTACTTGCTTTCCAAGAAGCAGAAGACCAGTGGGTGGTGGCAGGACAGTCACAGAGAACAGGGATGGGCCATTTCAGCCTCTGGAGTTGGCCAACATCTCCAAAGTTCCCCTTGGGATGTCCCACTCAGCTGTCATCCCACAGTCTTCCCACAGCAGAAGTTACCAAGGGTTGATCACCAACTTTCCACAGATATGTAGAGCAGGACAAAGGTCATGCCTGGAGTTCAGTAACTGCAATGCTCAATCATTTTTCCTTCCCTCTGAGCTCAGCTGGCTCCCCTTTAAAGGAAGATCTCCCAAGGGATTTGTACAGGGGAGCTCTCAGTGTGCCTCCACCTCACTACTGAACAGATACTTTGCAACACATCAAATGAAGGGCTAAAGACAACCTGTCTCAGCTTCTCTGTCATGATGGAAACCACAGTAATATGGAGACATAATTTCCACTGAGCAGGTTTGACACCAGCAGGAACGAATCCTTGATTGATGATACACTGGATGGCAAATCCCAGAGGTTTTGGTCCTTCCTGCTTCATAGGCACTCAGCAGTGGGAGAATGGCTGGGTCACAGACTCTCTGCAAACAAGCTGCTCTTCTTGCAGCCTCTTCATGCTCCTCTTGATCTTCTACATCCCTAAGATAAAAACTGCCAGCTCTCGGAGCAGGAATTCAAGGGGGATGGACAAGTGAGTCAGTGGGGAACACTTTTCTGAAGCTCAGCATTAGTTGATAAGATAGTCATAGTTGGGCAAGCCGTTGGACCTTTGAAAAGCTCCTCACTTTCAGAAATGAACTTTTCATCCTTGAGGTCCCCTCTGCTTCCCGACTGCCTAACTGTATGGTGTCTCCTTGTGCCCAAGACGTTGTTCCAAAAGAAAAGAATCCCAGGCTCTGCCTTCTCCAACAGCCTCCATATGGTCTCACTAAGAGAGAAATTTTCTCCTGTGGGAATTTCAACATCTCTTAGGAAAACACAAGAATGACTGTACTACTCAGAGAAAAAGTCCAGCTTGACCAGTGTTCTGGCTCCAGCTGTGACCAACTGAGGATGATCAGGGAGAGATAATATCAGTAGCAGAACAAAACTTGCACGAACCTTTCCCTCAGAGGCACTCCCAGTTCTGGCAATCAGCAGCAGAAGTTCTTCCCAAGCCAGAGATTGCTTCCAATCACAGACATGAGCAGAGAGACACACCAGAAATAACAAGATCTCCGAATTCCACTTTTAATGTAGTGTAATTGCAGAAAAGAACTATCTGTTCTCAAAGGAAGCAAAGACCTCTCTGGACAGCCCATCCACAGGGGCATGAGACTCCGACATTTGATGTCTCCTTATATGTGCGGTGGAGGCACTTGCCCCCACAATCTGTGTCTAAAAGGAGGAAACACATTCACAAGGGCTCTGTGCTGGTGGGTGTTTTGCTCTGCCTTTCAACTGACTTTGGTTTCACGTCATTCAGGCTTGATCCAGCCAGAACCCCTCTGCCCATGCTCCTGCCACATGTTTTACAGGCTTGTTGAAAGTTCATTTTTGTTTAACTGCTCACACGGTTACAAAATATCATCACAGAATCATAGAATTGGTTAAGTTGTAAGGGATCTTAAAGATCATCTTATTCCAGCCCTCCTGTCCTGGCAAGGGACACCTTCCACTAGACCAGGTTTCTCCACACTTTGTCCAATCTGGCCTTGAACACTTCCAGGGGTGGGGCAGTCACAGCTTCTCTGGGCAACCTGTGCCAGGGCCTCAACAACCTCACAGGGAAAAAGTTCTTCCTAATAAATAATCTAAACCTCCTCTGTCAGTTTGAAGCCATTCCCCCTTGTTCTGTCAGTCCAGGTCTCTGTAAACAGTTTCCATCNACCAGGTTTCTCCACACTTTGTCCAATCTGGCCTTGAACACTTCCAGGGGTGGGGCAGTCACAGCTTCTCTGGGCAACCTGTGCCAGGGCCTCAACAACCTCACAGGGAAAAAGTTCTTCCTAATAAATAATCTAAACCTCCTCTGTCAGTTTGAAGCCATTCCCCCTTGTTCTGTCAGTCCAGGTCTCTGTAAACAGTTTCCATCTTTCTTGCAGGCTCCCTTGAAGTACTGGAAGGCCACAGTTAGGTCACCCCAAAAGCCTTCTCTTCTCCAGGCTGAACAATCCCAATTCTCCCAGCCATTCCTTGCAGGAGAGGTGCTCCATCCCTCTAGTCATCTTAGTGGCCTCCTCAGAACTCACTCCAACTCCAGTAGCCATGGGAGAAGACTTCATCAGAGCATGAGTAGCTCCTAAGTAATGTATTCACCATCAGCCAGAAAGTACTATGCTGCCAATATTTGCATAATTAGACCTCTCTCAACACAGGAACATAAAAGAACATCTAAATAGCATTGACCGCATTGAAACATGCTAGAAATTACAGCACGTGGTGTGCAGGGACTTGGTTATTGCAATGTCATGGGTGTCAGTACAAACAACAAATCCAAATTTCCCTCCTATTCAACCTGCCCAGGCTACATATTTCATGAGGCATTTACTTAGTCTATCAGTACCCAAGTTCATCTGCAAGCAAAACCTCTGTCCCTAAAGACGTCAGGAGCCTCATGTAGCCCAGTAGTTGCAGTGTGAAAGGCATGAGAAATGCCACCACCTCCATGTAAGCAGCACGGTCTTGTTTTCAGTTCTTCAGTGCTGAATGAGTTGGAAAAAACAACTCCAAGGTTTTTTGTTCCCAGAGCAGACTCCTGTTTTTATTAGAACATCTTGGACAGAATCTTGTCTCAGTTACATTGATAAAAATCCGGTTATGCTACTACAGACAACTGAAGTATTTCAGACACATCCTGGTGTGGCTCAGAGCAGAAAGTGTCCCTGTACTCACAAGGGACTCCCCAGGGAAGTTGATAAACAGCATCTGGGAGCACAGGAATCCACAGTTTGGATAAAATACTGTGTACAAGTATCATATGTCAAGCCATTCACATCGCTCTGTTAGCAGATGATGACAAGATTAGGTAGACCTTTTCCAGTTCATGTTTGTGTTTCTCTTGCTCTTGAAACAGTGTTTTGGCTGGGGAACCATGATAGAAAATGATAGGGGATTCCAAGTTGAAAATAACTGAGCAGCCACATATTCAAGCTCTGGCCGGAGTCCAGAATTGGTAAAGTAGGTTCATCACTGTGACTTTAATTCATTTTTAGAGGAAGGAAGAGAGGCAAAGCAACTTAAGATTTGTGTAGTTCCCAGGATGGGCTGGAGGAGCTCATCAAACTGTAGCATGAGGGCTGCTACCACCACTTTTTTCTTTTCCTGATAGAAACATGTGAAAACTGAGGAAAAAAACATAGCTCAACACAGAGTCCACCTGAACTTCTTTCCCAGTTCAGGGATGCTGGAACACTCAGGAATTTGGAGACCACATGAAGCCTATCAGGCACTTTGACCCTTGTCTCTGTGAGCTGAAGGATGAGAAACAGGGATACCCTGAGCTGCTTTTGCTGCTGCTGTGTCATGTAATCATGGCTTAGCTGAGACATGGTGAGGGACTGCTTCCCAACATACCCTCAAAAACCACCAGTGGAAACCCAAAGGGAACTTCTAGATAAGGCCAAGCTAAAATGACAGTGCAGTTTCAAGAGCTAAATGCAGGTTTAGGATGCTTGATCAGGTTAGGGACCCTATAGCCTCCCACTGCAGATCCTGGAACCATCACAGATCCATGCTGCCAACTTCAGTTTGTTCCCAGCCCCGAGAAATGTTTATCCTGGTGAACTCTCTGCTCTATCAGTTACCGTCTTTCTGCCATCAGCTGGCACAAATGCTGTGTTTTATGCTCTGGGTAGTTCAGCAGCAGCACACTTGAACACAGCCTGGTCCTGCTCCAAGCTCGACCTCGCTCTGAGGTGGTGGGTTATGAACACACCACCACGGGCTGCCCAGGGCAAGACTCCCAGGGATCCCTCTCCGTGCTTTCTTGAGGAGCATGCACACACTGTTCTGACCCTCAGCTGTGAAAGAAAAGAACTGACATCTTGCTGAGGACACAGAACTAAAACCTAAAGCATTTGCAAGGAAAAAGAGCACTTATTTTTCTTTCATGACCAAGTGCCAGCAGACTGGGGTATGTGATTTTTAAACAGATATGCACAATTATGGTAATAGAGCAGCTGGACAGATAGTACAGCCAGCAGGTTCCCTGGTACTGGTGCCCACATGAGACCTGGAAATCAGTCCCTCGATGACTTGATGGCCTTTCCAGGAACAGTATTTCCAGGCACAAATATAGTACCAGGAAAGCTGCAGCTTGGAAAGAAAGGAGGAGAGAAGGAATTTGAAATAACCATGGTGTTTCAGAGTGAGGAAGTGAGGATTTCTGAGGTGAGGCCAGAAACAAGTCTTTGCAGAGCCTGGCTCTGTGCAGAGGCACATGTGCCCACACCTGAAGCAGTTTGGGCTGTTTTCCTACTGAGCAGCTTCTCCTGCTGCAGGTGAAATGTGGATATGAAGCTGCAGCTGAAGTGGGAACTGAAGCAACAGCTTCACAGAAGTCCTGAGTCAGTGGTGTACAAAGCCAGCCCTGTCTGGAAGCACTGTTCCTGTGACACCAGGAGAGAAAGGAGGGTTATCCTTGGCCAAGACACTGTGGCAGCTCCCGAAGGGAAACCCGAAGAGTTGACTGATTTAGGAAGAAAAGCTTGCTGAAAGATCAGCTGGACAGATAACCTGCTTCCTGCTGAAGGGCTGTTTGCTCTGCAAGTGTGTTTGTGAAGGGCTTTAGGTTTATTCTGGGCTATCAAGATGGGACACACTACAGATTCCAAGAGGCCAGAAAGTTCAAGGCCACTTAAGCATAACAACCTGTCATTTATCAAGAGCTCAGCTCTTTGGTAAGCTCAGTGTAGCCCTCACCCACTGCAGTGATGCCCAGATGGAGGGTGACATGGCACTGAGGCATGGGCAGAGGTGGGTCAACTGCTGAGCACTGGTGTTGAGTGCCAAGAATATTTTTAGCACCCGGGACACAAGATGTTGAACAGACATTTGTCACGTGCCACTCACTAGTGATTTGGCACAGGCAGAGGCTCATTTTTGAGAGAGTGACCAAAGAAACATGGGAATTTTTTTAATACTCTACTTTCTACATCTATGAATTCCTTTCACCTGAAGTCTTTGTAGCTGTCTTTTCTGTGCTACTGCATTAGTAGTATGCAAAATAGGATGTCATTGTCCCATTCTCCCAGTCTCAGTCAAGGATCTCTTGTTCCACCAGTGTAACATACCTCTTTTGTAACCTACAAGATCTCTCACTCATTTACACCCCCAAGTTATGCCTTTTCTATTTAAAACCATATTTAAATTTTACAACATTATGCCACAAATCAGTGACATCAAAAGCAATGAATTTAAGCTCTGAGGTCATAAAAAAGCAACTGCATTAAAATTGAGAATAATAACAGAAAAGCAGTGTGAGGAACCTGGCAGGACCTACAGTTGAAGGTCAGAGGAAGGTCTACATCCAGCATTGGGTCAGTGATCTTTTTCTGTTTCTGCACCGGCTGACTGGATACCTTTAACCTTTCCAAAGTAGCTATCAAATGAGTCAACAACATCTACTCTGGGAAAAACAGCCAAATGTTAAGTAATATTAATTGCTTCTTTCTATGACATGTGGTGAGCAGAGCAAAGTTCACCGGAGCATGGTGGGAATTCTCCCTGGAGAAGGCCCGTGTATGTGTGTCTGTGCTCACACACACCTTCCCCAGAGAGCCTCCCTCGTCACTGCTAATTTGTTTCCACTTTGACAGCATTGGGAAATTCACAGTGCTGTGTAAATCAGTCCTACAAAAAGTGACACCTCTGCATGTGCCTCTCAGACACATCTCAGTCAACTTTAACCACTGCTCCGAAGTTACCACAAAACTTTAAACATCCCACAGACAGCTCTATTCCTCAGGCTGGGAAGGAATTTCCATTCAGGTCCATCTTCTTCCCATCCCAGGATTTGAAAACAAGAAATTTTTCACAATCACAGAAGCATTGAGGTTGAAAAAGGCCTCCAAGATCATCCAGTCCAACCTTTGACAGATCACCACCTTGTCAACTAGACCAGAGCACCAAGTGTCACGTCCAATCATTTCTTGAACACGGAGAAGCTGTGATGTGGGACACAGGCTGCTCGGCAAGGAAAGCAAGGACCAGGATGGGCTGAAATTTTAGGGAAGTTTACTCCCAGTGTGCTCAGCAAGACTGAGGAGACAGTGGGAACTATTGGCAAGCTCCAGAAACCAGCCGAGACTTGCAGAGCAATCCTGGGTTTGTATGGGGAGGGAAGGAAGGATTGGTATGTTTTGTTTTTCTCTTGATACCAAGAATTCAGGCACCACAAACATCATTATGTGTCCTCCATTTTTTTCCTGATCTTGGTGCTTTTGATGAATATATGATGGAATCTATGTGATGTACTCTCTCCTTTAACCAGCTTCCAGGGCTTCTCCACACCACCCCTTCCCTTAACAGTGACACTGCATAGAATAGAGAATGGATGCCCACTATCCTCAAACTATTTTCCTGAGAGCTGTATCTTTTTTTTTTTTTTTCCTCTTTTTTTCCCCCTGAAGTTCATCCCTTCTCAAGAGGCTGGAGAAAATTCAAGATTAACATAAACATCACATGCTGGACTGCCTTTGTTTATCACCAACTCTGTTATTCTCTTCCCCTGGAGCTTAGAATTTCACAAGAGCAAGTTTGTTGGGAGGCCACCTCTTTTCATTTCCTATTCCTATGGTGCAGTGTGGTCACTGAGGGTGGGCGGGACTCCAACACCACAGGGAACATTGAGAAAAGAATTGTAAGTTGAGGTCAGGAATGTCAGAACTGGAAAACACCAACTCACCCCTCCTGGACAGGCAGCAGCTTCCTAGAACAGCAATTTCAGAGCTCAAGTTGGCACTGGTCACAGAACTAAATGAATCAGAACAAGAATGTGCCTTCCCAGGTGGACAATAAAGATAAAATCCTGATTTGGGGTAGTTTAGCTTTTTGTTGAACTTCAAGAGAAGGAAGGGCTCAAGGCAAACACATTCAATCAGTGTTAGAGATCTTTCTGTTGCTGTTTTATGAAACCAAAGGTCAGTATGAAACCAGGAGTTTCAAGAAATGAAGGATTCCTGTGGTGAAGGCTGAGGGGAACTTTAACTGTGTTTTATGGACATTAACATATTATTTGCTTTTAAAACAACTGTGACAAGACCACAGGCTCATATGAAATAGGCTTAGGGGCTGGTCTATTGTCAGACCAATGGTGGGTTCAGACTGAGTGTTTGACTCAGGGTTGAACAGTTCAGGAAATCACATTTCCATTCCTCTTATGGGGTTGTTCCACAGTCCTGTGCAGCTCCCAGTTAGGAATTATTTCCTGTCATTCAGTTTACACTTTCCTTCAATTAGTAATTTTATTTCTCTTAAATATACCCCTAATTGCTTTCCTTGTTGGTGTGTGCACCCTTCTTCTGTTTGCAGATGGTTGTATCCCATTAGTCACTGGTTAATTTGTACCACATACATTTTCCTTCATATGTCAACAGGTTGAGACTTTCCATTTATTTCCATTTATTGCATTTCTCTGTCTTTCTTCTCAGTGGAGAAAGCAGATGCCCCCTGCACAGAACAGCTCACTGCCTCAGCAGAGAGCTGAGCAAGGATCCCCAACACCTCTGGACTGAGTTGAAGGAGATTTCTCACCTCATGACAACTAATAACTTTCATGTTGTTTCACTTGTGATGCTCTCTCCATGCTTGGAAGACCATGTCCATGCCCTACTTTGGGTAAAAAACAAGAGCGATTGGTCCAGTTGATACAAGCCAGGAATGGACCCATGCGCCCGAGGCTGGCATTGCAATTGCATTTCACCTCGACTGAACAACTTTGTTTTCAGCCTTTAGCACAGCATTGCAGCTGGGCAGGGAAATGAAGTGTGATGGTTTCCAAAGTGATAGTGAATCTGTCTGACTGAGTCACTCTCAGGCAGTTCTCACAGGTGCCATTCACAGAAGCAGCTCCCTGATGCCCCTGAGTCAGCTACTAGAGTTGATCTCAGCTAATCCCTAAATCCAGCTACACCCAGATACCAATGCACAGTCTTTCTGCACTTGCACCATTGACTGGTTTCTGTTAGGCTGGATTTAGCTTGGAGAGTCCTTGGTCTTGATTTTCAACAGTTTCACAGAAAAGGAGTTCATAATATAAGAATTAGAGTCTGGAAGCTGGTTAATCCTGTGGGGTTTTGCACTGTTGCATAAATATGAATCCAAGGCCAGCCTGGGCACCAGACACACACAGCCTGTCTTCTTGGGACATTAGGAACCCAAACACACTTTTGGACCTCGCTTTTAACCTGGGACATTCCAGAGCCTGTGGCTGATGCGGTGCCACAGCCAGCATTTTTCCAGGGGTGTCCTTTCCCCTGCTGTCTTCCATCATCCCTTGCACCCACTCCACTTTTGTTTTGCAGTGTTCTCCTTTGATCCCATAGTAATCTGCCTCTAAAGTCCAGTACCACTTAAAGATATGTCCTTGTCAGATTTTCTCAGGGTACAAATAAATGTCTCCTCCACGTAGAACCAGAGATGATGTGGGTGCTGGGGGCAGGGGGCAGATTTGGGCACAGAAGCCTGAGTATTTATCTAAAATCTGTACAGCTTTTTCTTCTGAAGCAGATAGCTCCATTATTACTTCATTTTAACTCCCCACAGAGCTCTTCCTTCCTTCCTCACTTGCTGAGTGAAGTGCAGTGCAAGTGCAGCCACACCATGCGAAAAAGCACAGTTCACGCTAAGAAAATTACCTATAGTCACTCCACTCCACTCAGATCTGCACCACAGGCAAAGCTGCAGAAGAATAGAGGTGTGAGAGAGAGGTAAGAAGCACATGGACAAATAGATTCCTTGGCTGTTGATCATACATATTCTGTTCATTTAGATTTTATTTAAAAAATATCACCTTCTAAGGGTGTGAAAGAGGGTGTGTTTCCATTGAAGGAGCTCTGCTCACACAGTGTTCTCACATTTACTCACACCTCTGACTCACAAGCTCTCCAAGCATTAACTGTGCTGATTTCAGGGGTTGCCACGGCCCCTGGAGAACTGCAGGCATGAACACCTCGTGGACACATTTAAACTTCACCTAAAACTGGCAGAGCTAAGATTCAGAGCCTCCAGCTGAGACTGCCTTGGACCTCATTTATCCCACTTGAGCAAGGGTGGGCAGAGAAGGCCTTAGCTTCACTCAAGGCTGGACTGTTTGGGCTTTAACCATCTTTGCAACCCTCCTTTAGATGCTCCCTAATAGCTTTAAAGCTTTTTTTATATTGTGGTGCCAAAAACTGTTACAGCAGGAAGACAGACCTGGCCCCACACTGCCTGAGCTGCCACAGTCCCTGCACTGGCCGAGCTGCAGTTGATGCCCAGGTGATGAATCAGGGCTGAAAGAGGAGGCTCCACAGCACCAGACCAAACAGGGATGGACAGGTGGCTGGGCATGGTTACATCTTTCACTGCTCCCACATGCACAGCCCAACCTGAGGATTTGAGAACCCTGGAGTGTGAGGACAAGTCACAGCATCTCAACAGGTTGCTGCACATCAGCTGGGGGCTGATAGCCTGCTATGAAGGCACATATGGCAAACTGCATGGCCATGGCAAAATACTTTGGCTTCACCTGTGCTTTGTTCTCTACTGGTTGATTCATAGAATAATAGAATCACACAATAGTGTGGGTTGGAATGGACCTCAAAGATCATCTCATTCAAACCTCCTGCCAGGGGCAGAAACACCTTCCACCAGACTGAGTTAGCCAAAGCCTCTTAAAACATTTCAGGCAGCAGTTCCTAAGTGACCCTCTGTAGGCACACATTTTGAGAAAATTAATATTTTATGGCACCATAAATAAACTTTTCATAGCAGTTTCCATGTGAGTCCCTTTGAGATTCCTGAGAAAGTGTCAGCAGTTTAATTTTATTCATTTGTGAACATGAGTCAGACTTTTTTTTTAAATATTTAACCAACTCTGGAGTCTCAATTTCTCTCCTGACAAACACATTCCGTAAGCACAACTTTTCAACAATTCTCCAAACTATCCTTCCCTTCATTCAGCTACAGTGATGCCACAGAATAGCTGTGAGGTGCCATTTTCCAAGATACATCAGCAGTCTGTGAGCTCACTGATCAGTAATTTAATGGATTTGGGTGCTAAATGCTGACATCTAGTTGACTTCGGTTACTTTCTGAACCATGATGTAGAGAACACACTGTTGTGTATGTCGGCTTTTCAAGTAGACTCATGTCCTTAAGAGATGTTGGGGCATTTGGAAATACAGCTTCCTGACTTTGTCTCCTCTCTCCAGACTCCAGTTTCTCAGGTGCTCACTTTTCAGCACTGACACAGGTTTTCAGCAGAACAAGATAATGTAGTTTTCCCTCTCTAATTCTCAAACCTGGCTCCCAGCCACAAACAACAACAAACAGACTGGGTGTAACATGGAGCTTTGAAGCGCTGAATCCCAATGACTTTGTTTTTGCAAAAGACGCGTTTCCTTTTCTGCTGTTAGTGGGTTGCCTGGTGTCTTCCTGCAAGGGAGTGCAGTGCCCTTCACCCAGCAGGTCTCACAGCAGCCTGCATGCCCTCCCTTGTTGGTTGTGGCAGTGTCCAAGCGGACTCCAGGTTAGATGACTCATTTCTCCCTCTATGTTCTCCCAAGCTATTCCTTCCTTGGCTCTTGATCTTCCACCCTTCCACTGAGAACATTTTTTACCTGGTCTTGGCTCCTTCCATCTTTTATAGTCCTTTTTCTGGATGATACTCTCTCCAGCTTACCAACATGTTCTCTCTCCAGCCCTCTCCCTCCACTTGTAACTGGCCATTGCCCTTTCAAATCCTTTTTGTGCTGCTTTCCACATGGACTGCCTTCCCATCAGTCACTGCCTCTGCTGCCAATTAGTATGTGTGGGGAAAAGAACCCACAAATCTAAAGTGAGAATTCCTCTGCATTATTGGGAGGGTTTTCACAATCCCAGCTTTGTCTCTGTTCAAATGGATTGCTCCTCTCATCCTTCCATGAAATGGGATGCTAAACTATGTCATCTATTCTCACGCCAGAAGCCAAAATTCTTCTCTTTGCCTCTCCTGATTATTTTATAGCCAGGCAGCTGTAAAATAAGCTCTGGGAACATTAGGCTCCAGGGAGAAGCTTGTGCCAATCTAAGGTATTTCACAAACAAATTATCAGCATGTATTTCCCCCATTTTGCCTCCCCACAGTTTTAGGGAGGCCTCCTCTTTGGTAACCTCTTTCTTCAGAGAAAAAAAAGTCATCCTGGTTTGGTTGGAATTCGAAGGAAGTAGACATCTCCCAAATATTTCTGATTGTCCCACCCTATTTTCCTTTAAAACAAGCCTCTTGCCCTCTCCTCTCCCTAGACACAGTCTATAAAAAGCCTTGAATGCCTGGCTCCTGGACTCGTGTCCACAACTCGAGGAAGGTACCTACAGTTACTGTGTTCAACTTGACCTCTTCAATTAGCTCAGCCATGAGAAGGCACAAAAGAACAGGAGTTATGTGACTACTGATGTTTATTCCTGGGGAAATGGGAAGGAGGGGTGTTTCATAAGCTGCTCATGCTCTTTAAAGCTGGTGGAAATGATGCTTTGACATCAGCAAGTGGTAGATGACTGAATCATAACCATAGAGACACAAACCTGCCCAGTCCAGGGCACGCACAGGCCCTTTGCCAGTGCCCCCCAGACCCAAGAGCACCCTGTTGCTATTCCACATGGCCCTGGCACTGGACCTGCAGCCCTACACAGCGAGTCACCAGCTCTGCCCGGTTCTTATGGTTTACCAAATGAACACCAGCCTGACATAAAATGTCTTGTCTTTTTCCTTGCATGGCTAATGGGTTTCATCCAAATGAAGTGATAGTGATAATTAGGAAGATATCAGGCAGCCTTCTCCTGCCTGTTTTCTGTCAAGCATCTCTCCTCCCACATGGCATCACCTCCTTACCTCAGCAGTCCTAGACCAGTGCCTCCAGCAGCCTTTTCCCAGCAAAACCTGTCTACTCTCCCTTTGGAGAAGGGAATCAGTGACCATTATGAATTAAGGGCTATCAAGGGCCACCTGGGTTGCTTACATATCTAATGTCCAAGAAAGAGTTGGACTTTGCTTTAGAAAGGCATGATCTGGTAGACAAGAGCTCCCTGCTGTGTTACAGAGCATTTTCCAAAGCCCATTAGAGTCAATAGGAAAGCTCCTGCTGGTTTAGATAGACATAGCAGGAGGCCTTATTAAAAGGGATTTCACAGTGAATCCTTAAAATTTTGCTCATGTGTCTGACTCTTCAGGCAAGCTCAAGTCCTTTGAAGCGCACTGAGTCTCACACTCTTAAATCTTGCACCTTTGCTTTTCCAGGACAGAACAAAAAAAAAAAAAGAATAATGATGATTAGATTATAATATGAACTCAACATGTCTAAAAGCAAGTCCAGGAGGGGAAGCAGTAAGGAAATTATCCTGCTGAAACAGCTTTGACACTGAACCTGCACAAATATCTGCACAGTATTTCCAATCTGAAATCCTTTCTTGCTCTTCTCCCATCTGCTCATGAGTGATACATGAACTGCAAGCTCCAGTTAAATACTCAGACAGGCATTTTATGGCCTCATGGGTCTCTCATGACAGTTTTAGCTCCAGTAATGAATTAACTTCCTTCAAAACTGTCAGGAATTTAGCAAAAGCCTTGGAAGGGCACTGCTAGTTCCAGAAACTTCCTGAAAAGTCAAGTCTTGCTGACTCCTATGTATCCATCTTAGATGTCACAGAAATGCATTCAGACCATAATTTGATCATCTAATACTGATTTGACTCCTGAGCTTGGGCATATGATAGAAAGCTCAATGGTTCCAGGGTTGCCCAAGTTGTCTTATGGAGCATGTTTTGTGCTCTCCAGGATATTCCTGAGGTTGCTCAGACACTGAATTCAACAGGAGATTTTGGAGGATAAAGGAAAAAAGTAAAAGGCAGAGCAATAAGTAAAGTAAGTCATATGAGAAGCAGCTGAGGGAGTTGGGGGCACTCAGCCTGGAGAAAAGGAGGCTTGGGGGGACCTTCTCACTCTCTACAACTCCCAGACAGGAGCGGGGAGCCAGGTCAGGGTCGGGCTTTGCTCCCAGGATATAAGGGACAGGACAAGAGGAAGTGGCCGCAAGCTGTGCCAGGGGAGGTTCAGGTTAGACATAGGGAAGAATTTCATGGAAATTCCTTCTTCATGGAAAGGGCTATCAGGCACTGGAAGAGACTGCCCATGGAGGTGGTGGAGTCCTCATCCCTGGGAAGTGTTCAAGGGACATCTGGGCTTAACACTCAGTGTTCTGGTCTGGTTGACAAGGTGGGGATGGGTCACAGATTGGACTCTGTGAACTTGAAGGGTTCTTCCAACCTTAATGGTTCTGTGAATTTAATTTGCTGTGCATCAGATATAAACCAAGAATAGAGATTTTGGGCAAGAACAGAGTAGCTACTCCCCAGTTATTGCTGTTGATGAGTTCCAGGGCAGCAGGGGCTCTCAGCACAGGGTACAGACTGTGCCAAGGAACTCTGAAGGCAAGGAGTTTGCATTTTTCCCCCACAGCAATCCTAGGGAGCAACCAAGCCCTGTTTAAAGCTGGCAGAAGTATTGCTGGCACTAAGCTCTTCCTAGAGGAAAGAAAATTCAGAACACCAGGAAGGGAAGAAAATGCCCCGTGAAATGTAAAAGATCTCTGCCAGGGGCTCCCAAGAGCACACAATGAGTCTCAGTTGCTCCATAGTGCTCTTTTCTTCCAGTTGTGGGCAGACAGCTCTCTTTGGTGCCAGGACACTTCTGCTCCCTATTAGAAAGTGCTGGTTGGAGTCCCAGGATTTGGAGCCATCTGCACTTGCTCCAAAGTTGCAAATGAGGACATGTCCCCAACTACTGTATAAACACCCCTTTGCCATGGGACTTCTCCTGCAGTTAGATACTATCTCTATGGTATGTGCTCCAGGACATCCTCCAATAGCTTGGGACTACTTACCAGCAGGAGGCAGAACATAATCCAGCCAAATATCCCCAGCTACAGGAAATCTGTTTCCATCGTAACCTGGCCATGACCCAACGTGGTGTCTGGGGGCTCTGGAAATCCAAAGAGGGAGATGGCACCCTGTTCCCTTGGCTCTGCCACTCCATCTGCTTCTCCAGGCTTCCACCACCTCTAGGTTTAATTCATAAACTTCTGTTATAGCACAGCATTCTCTACCCTTCCCCTGCTGAAATGCCTTGCCACTGGACAGGATGCAGGTCCCTGGCACATCCCACCTGGGACACCTCAAAAGCGGTTCCTGTTTGGCAGAGGCTGGAGGACAGAGCTGCTCCTGAGAACATCCCAGACGTCAGTGGGGCTTCTCTGCCGGAGGCTGGCACTGCCACTTTGGTGAGGGAGGAAGGGGAATGGACATGGTGAATCACTGCACACAGGACAACACACCACTTTTGGCAAACAGAACACAGAGGAGACTTCATTTTTCAAATACTTGCCTTGTCCCGAGAACGTTTGGGCCATGCATTTATTAAGGAATACAGGCACAAATATTAAGGGGTTTTAATTAAGGGATACAGACACAAATTGGGTGCCTTACAGCAAAGTCAATTAACACTCACTAAAAGGCAATGTTATCTTAAAGACCCTTGGGAAATTACTTTGTTTATCCAATATAAAATATTAACACATGGTCTATCCAGCCACTGCCAGCTCAAGATCCTGCAGCTTTCTGCAGCCAGCAGCCAGCTCATTTTCACAATCCCCTCAAGGAGAAGTTAGTATTACTGTTTCCCTTTTTCTAGATGAGAACAGTGAAACAAAGTGAGGGGAAATTACTTGCTTGGTGTTGTTATCCTGCCCTAGTTTCGTGTGTCCTGGAAAAAGTCAAGGATAGGAGACCTGAAATGAAGCATAGAAGGAGACTCAAATCTGCAACTTCACCTTTATTTTTGCACACAGGTAACCTCATATTTGATATGTGCATTTCCACCTATTGCACAGGCATCTGAAGCGGTTCAATGCCCAGGTTGCACCAGGTTCTTGTGTTCAGATGGCACCGTGAGGACACCTCTGACTGATGACTGCCATGTGCCCAGCAGGCACAGTCACCTGCCACTGCACTCACTGTGCTCCTGGCCCTCTGCTCCTGGAACAGACAGCAGCTCTGGGAGTATTTTGTGCTCAGAAAAACAGAAGGATAAATAGCCCTCAGATTTGAATGAAACTAGTTGTCATAAGAGGGGGGGAAAAAATTCACTGACATAATGTTGAGGGGACATTTAAGGTGCTCAGGCAAAATTGGCTGAAAATGGTTGGCAGGGAAAATTGTGTGGCAGATTACATAAGTGCACAGTATTCTACGGTATAAAAAAAAGGTGAAAATTATTAAAGAGACCCAACTGAGTTGCTTTCAGAGCATGCAATGGCAGAGTTCACATTCTCGGAGTCCTGCATGGTGCTGTATTCAGCAGGTGGACCAAGGTTCAGACTTGCAATCAGGAAAACCTGCCACCTTTTCTACCATAAAAGCAATGTTTCTAAAAGAAATGTTCCATGAGTAACAAACCAGAAGCCACATGCCAAACTCTGAGGAGAAACACTGGGCTTCAGAGAGGTAACCTGATGTACATGAGCAAAGAAGAAGGGTTTTCTCCCTGAGTATTCTGTAACAGCGGAGCTGAGCAGGGCATAGAGCTCTGCATGTAACTCAGACTTCTGCCCATGTGATCTCTGTAATTTAAGGATGGGAGAGGGTATTGGGTGCTTCCACACCTCTCTACAGAGTTTGTTATGTTACAGTAAAATCCTGGAGAAGTTCCAAAATGCTGATGAGGTGCCTGCACCTCATGGCTTTTCCCCTCAGCAGGGTGGGAGCAGAGCTTGCTCCTGGACAGTGCCAGTGCTGGGACCTTTGCTCTGTTGTTCTTTTTTTTTTTTTTTCACTTCTTCCTTATAATGCTTTGCCCGCTCAAGTCCCATTTTCCATCTCCTAGAAATCCTCACAACACCTTCATCTCCAAAGCATGGAGAATGGCGGGAAAGGTTGAGTCTTCCTGTTTACGAGCCTGTTTAAAAGCCCTTCCTGGCCAACTCCTGTTCCACCTCTTGGTCAGTGCAATTAACGTTCATAATTGTTTTTCCAGGCAGAAATGTAAAGAAAACATTTTTCCTACTGCTGAAGACATGAAAGGCAGGATACAAAATATGAAAACATGTTTGGAGATCCTCCACTGCTTCACACATAACTCATCTGTCTCTGTGTGTGTCACCATGTACAGGGTCATTTTGTCCCACTGTTTCCAGGCTTTTCCCTGATCCTATTCATGGAGGAGAAACAAATAAATCAGTAGTTGCCCCTTCTTCCAACAGCAGAGCTGGGAAAATGGAGATAGTGATGCATCCTGTTCTGGCAGCCCCATCTGACAATACACCTGGAAAAATATCTCCACTCTGAGCCTAAAAAATAGATCCTTAAGAAGAAATTTTGTGACTGGTTGCTTTCCCTTGGCCCTCACCCTGAGCAGTCACAGGAGACACCATGAACTTGGCATCTACTTCTTTGCTCTTGCAAAATACCAGAGATGTTGTAGGGCTGAACAAGCCGAACTCTGGCTGCAGTGGAGAATATGCAAAATCCTCCTGCAGAGCTCTGCCAAACCATCCCAAACTTGGCCTCCTGCCCCAGACTCTCATCTCTGCCCATTCTTCCTGACCTCTCTGCTCCTCATGGACCTCCCTCAGCTCAGCACTCTGCTGAGTTGCCCTTCAGAGCATAGAGAGGCCTCGGGTTGACAAGGTCTGGGCAACACGATCTGTCAGATTCTCTCCTCCTGCCCCATGAGAAGGGCTAAGGAAAGGACACAGCCCACCACTGCTTTGATCTGGGATGTGTCGTGTTGCTCTGGCTTCTGGCCATGCTGGAAATTGGCCAGGACAGAGTGGGCTTAGATTTTCCTTTCTGCTGTCTTTTGACCCATTAGCTCCTCCAGGATGGAAGGAGGGAAAGGCCCAAGCAGACACTTCTGCCCAGGTCTCAGGACACTTCCTCTGTTCTTTTCACAGGCTGCAGCTTTCAGTAGTCACTAGGACAAAGCTTGTGGAAGGGAGGATGATGACAAAGAAGCACAAAAGTCAATTTGTCAACAGTTTCACGAATGTCCAGTGGTCCCTAATGCCACCAGACTCTCCTGACACTAGCACTGGTGTCCAGGGTGGCCTTCAATTCCTGCAACAGGTTCTCTATGCCTATCCCTGGGCTGCCTCCAGGACAATCTGAAGGCAAGCAAACCCCAAACCATGGGGCCCAGAGGTGCAGAGGCCGTGCCTGCAGACGCAGCCTTCATGTGCAAGGGGAGCATCATCCAGAGAGCAGCTGTCCACAGATGCACTGGAGGTCTGCGGCTGGACTTCTTTCCAGCACTTGTGTCTGAAATTGTCTCTGGATCCTTTGGGATTTTTGCTATCATGGACTATAAACAGAGCTAAGAGATGAAAGCATTAAGTGTGGGTGATGTAACAGCCTGGAATGAATGTAAGTTATTCTCTGACAGCAAGACCCTGACAGACACACACAGAGCCCTTATCTCTGAGCTTCACTGCAGTGTAGCTTATCACATAAAATGCTACCAAGAGAAACCAGCTTCCAGTGTGAAAGTTGGATCAATATCTTTATTTATAACTCTTATCTGACTATTCTTTGGAGGTACCCATCCAGATAGCCCTCATTTATTCAAAGAGAAGTGAGAAGAATCTGAATTCCATTCCCCCTCTGGGAAGATCTGCCCTGTGGTATTTTCCTTCCAATGCAATCACTGAATTATTTCCAAGAATTTTGCAACTGGCTCAGCCATCCATTTTCATTTGCTAACTAGCTCTATGCTGATTAAACAATACAGTGTGGCTCACAGGACTTTTTATTTATTTTTTAAATAAATTGAATACTGATGAAGGAATAGAAACAGTTTCAACACCGACACACCCTCCCTCTCACACACACACAGCAAGAGCCAAGTTTACAGTTCCTCTGCAGCATGGACAGGACTGAATATCAGCTGCCCAAGAATGATGAGTTGACAATTGGTCAGGACTGGGCCATTTCTTCCCAAGAAAGTGGAGAAAATGAATGAACAGAACTCAGCAGAGGATTGGAGGAGGTGGACTGGCTGCTCCCACTGGGATGGGAGAGAAAAGAAATACCTGTTGCTGGAGAGAAGAGTGACTGTGCTATGTGCACAAGCTCCCACACCACTGTTGGGAGCAGCAGCAGCCAGCTTGGCTTTCCAGGGCCCTGGTGCAGGCAGAGCAGCATCCAGGGCTCTTTTCCTCTCCTGGGAAGCTGCTGAACAAGATCTCTGCCTCCACTGCTATGGCGGATCACATCCAAAATTATGCAACTCAAAGGGAAAAAAACCCCATCATTTATGGAGGCAAATTAAGGACTAATTCCCCTAAATTGCCTGTGATGTGAAGAGCAGAGTGTACTGAGTCCCACAGATCACAGAGATGAGCAACAGCCTATT
Source organism: Formicarius rufipectus (assembly GCA_013399695.1). NCBI lineage: Eukaryota > Metazoa > Chordata > Aves > Passeriformes > Formicariidae > Formicarius > Formicarius rufipectus. The sequence continues at coordinate 1,931,436 of VXAU01004838.1, forward strand.
AAGGTGTCATCACAATATCTACACAGAGCACTTCATATTGGCAATAGAAAGAGCTTTAAAATCTATTTTTTGGCTGGCAATTAATCTCTTGGGAAGAATAACTAACTTTTAAAATATTTGCTTTAGTTCTCATGAAACAGAAGGAGTGTTAGCCCTGGCCTGGGATGGTCCTGATTATGTTCAGGCTCTCCAGTCCATCTCTGTGCTGCCCAGCCCTGGTAATTCTTTGTCATGTGGGTCACTAGGAGTGAGGTGCAGTGGCTTCAATGCTCAGGTCCTTTCCAGCACTGGCTGCAGCAGCCCTACAAGTCCAGACTGGATGTCCCCTTAAAAAGGGAGAGATTTTCTTGTGCTCTACAGGAATTAGACCTAGTCCCTAAGAACTGAGCCAGTTCACTTGTGAGCAAAAGAAACTTCCACATTTGAAATCATCAAAGATTCCACTATTTCAATATGAATCCTCAAATCGTTGGTATTTTTACATTTCAAAATGCCATGCTACATGATTGTCAACAGATTAAAGAAATCAATCGGGCTGCTTTCATAAAAACACTGTTGGTGAAGAAATATTGATTCTCAGTTACTAGAGAAAATACTGGATGTATGGAAAATTAAGTGCAGCTGAGGAAAATTTATGCTAATAGATGATTGCAGGCATAAAATTAGAGCCTATTTATTTTTTGAAAGAAGACTAATGGTGTCCATAAATTTCTTGTAGAAGAGATAGATAAATTTACAGATAGAAAACTCCTTCCAGTGACAGGCTGGCAAGCTGGTTTGACAGACTGACATGCTGCTCTGATCGCTGGTGATGTCATTTTCCAGCAGGTTGGCTGCTGGCAACCAGTATCACTGAGATGCCAAGAGTAATTAAAAATCTGATTTCCTCCAGTGCCCCAGATCATACTCGCTGGGGCATGTTTCTTGCCATGTGAATGTCTCATCATGTTGAGTTAAAGCCAGAGTGAATGAGATCTTCTGGCTGCCTCAATTTCAAGAAGTGCTTATGGTAAACTTTTACATTAGCCAAAGCATTGATGTTTTTAAGTGTCTAAAGACAGCTCTAACACCCAAGAATCGATGATGCAGAGTTTTGAGTTTATTTGGGCATCAGCTAGTTGGCTTAAAAAATTCTTTAGTGGGTTCCTTGGCATCACCTTCTCTATATCTGATTGATGCTGTCCCAGTTGTGGCCAAGTCTCCTGAACTTGTTAATACACATACCAGTGTGTGTACAGCATTAAACTTGACTTACCACTCCAAACTGCTGCACTTGGTGCCTTTGAAAGATAAAATGCTTTCTGCTTCTTACTGTGCCATAGTCTCTTTGTGTCTCCTCATGAAATCCCCCTAACCACCCTCCAAGCATCAGGGAATACCTGAAACTACTTCACCACTGACAATGAAATGATCCAGATGTCAGGGCTGAGGGACGTGCGTTGAAAGGTCTGTCCTGTGATGCAGAATTTCAGGCAATAGCATCAGAGAGAGTGTGATTGATGTTTGCATGGGGACAAGTGGCAGGCACAGCCTTTTAAACGGTTTTGAAGCCTTGGTGATTAGTAACAGATTATAGGATATCTCTCCGGGGAGCTTGTGCTGCGTGTCTCCAACAAGCACAGGCAAATGGGCTTGAATGGCACACGGGCGGGAGGCATTAATTAGTGGTTTACACCCTGTTTCCCTGGGGACAGCCCGATCGCCACACGTCTGAGAATCAGAACAAGGGGATGGGAACAAAGCCTGGCTTGCAGGACCCTGGCCACTGCTCTGGTGTAGCTGCAGCCAGAGCCTTTGGCTTCTGGGAACCTCTGCAAAGTGCCCGTAGCAGACCTTTAAGACAGCTTCCCCTTTAAGGGAATAATGTCATCACTAATAATTTTGCTGCTTAGGGTAACACACCCACAGGATGCAACTGAAGCTTATGCAAGTTACTGTACAGCACTAAGTGATCCCCCAAAATAGCTATAATTAAAGGCTTAACTGCTGGCTTTCCCAGGCATTCTCCATCAGTCAGACATCCAAATTTCAGATGTATAACATTTCATTGCTGCCTGAAACATACAATAAAAGTTATTTGAGTAGCACTCCTCCTCACTGGGGTTAGAGATGAGACCCTGCCAGGCCTTCCAAAGTAATTTCAGGAGGCAGCAGAAGGAATAAGGTGTAGATGCTGCACAGTCTCCCCAGTCTCCACAGAGTGATGGACTACCCATGTCTTTTTTAAAATACAATTTAATGGGTGAAGAAGGAATATAGTCTTGGTGAGAAACTCCTGTTGAGACTACACTGTAAGCTGCCTCATGTGGTATACATCAGCAGGATTTGCACAGGGAAGAGCCCCCAGCACAGTGCTGTTTGCTCATTTTTACATTTTACTTGCTCTAGCTACCTTGGGAATGCCAGTAGGATTTTGTTATGCCTGTCTCTACTTAACCAAGTAGCCCTTGCTGCCTAATTTTTCTGGTTAATGGCAGACCATGGACATGTCACAGCTCCAGCCTCTTTTAAATGCTGAGGAAGCAGCTCACCAGCTGCAGTGGGAGTGTTGGTGGGTTGTAGAAAGCTGCCCCTCAAAATAAGTAGGTAGATCAACACTTACCCCTTCCAAATGCTGAGATCACCAGGACAATCTCACCAGCCAAATCCAAGTTCCTCTCTCCTGCCAGTGCCAGGGTTTGAATCACACATCCCACACCTCATCTGTCTCAGTGTGCTTCCATCATCCCGTCATGTCCTGTTTGGGGACAGGGAGCTCCAGGAACTGCTTCCACCCAACACACGAGTGCTCACCCTAAAGCAGGAGCTGGTGGCCTCGCCAAGAGTGGCCCATGTCAGCATGGCCTGACCTGCTGACAGGTCATAGGGGTGTCAGTTGGGTCCATCCTGCTCCAAAACATTTAATTTTGCTGCTCCCCTTCACAAATTCCTTTTCAGCTCCAGTTTCCAAAGTAAGGCAAACAGACCTTGCACTGGGATGTCTTCCAACACAAAGATGAGACATGTTGCTTTTCTTTAACAGGTTTGTTTAAGATAGAGAGGCCAGTTCCCCAGTGGGACTGGTCCCAGCTTGGCAAGCAGGCCAAGTTCCTATCTCCTAATAAATCATGATCTGATTTGTGACACTGTTTGTGAAGCACTGCTGCTAAAAACAATGAGCCCAGAGACAATTCTCTCCTCCAGCATCTTTACCTTATGCTTTAAAGTGATGGCCACTCCATGAACATAAAGCTGGTCATTGTAGATTGTAGATCTCCTGTGGCACCCAAACAGGCACAACAGCAGCCTCTCACTGGTGCTCCAACATCTCAAATGAAAGAACCTTTAGCTAAAACAGAAGCTGGAAGTGCTGCCAAGTCCACAAAATGCTCCTGGGCTACATATCACCCAGTAGTTTGCTTACAGCCTCACTACAGCCAGGACATGTTCCTGTTGCAGCAGCACACTGACTCTTCCTGAAAGGAAAAGGGTTAGATAAACCCATGCATATCCTATTGTAAAAGAAGACAGAAAGTTTCTTTCCTTCCAGTGCAACATAATGTCATAGAGAACCTTATGGTACAGACCTGGACAGCAAGAATATGGCTGAGAGATGCAATTCAGGGAAGAGATGTGTTTGTCTTGCCTGTTCTAAGATGAAATATGCTTTAAATATCACCAGGTTGACAACAGTGAAGAATTGAGAAGGTCCTGGCCTTTCCCTATTTTTGAATGTCTTTCCTTTTCTCTCACAGGTGAAGGTCTCCAAACTGCCAGCACCCGTGTCATCTGCTCAGGTCTCAGGATATGCAACACTCCAGGGAAAGTTATTTTTGGCATAATTTTTCAACAGATGATGGAAACTTTCTGTCATTTACACAAACATAAAATGATTCTGGCCAATTCCCAAACATTTCTGGCTTCTTTTGAACTGTGTTCTCATCACCAGCCCCTATAGCTCCAGTGCCTCCTTGAAGCCTCTACTCCTTCAAAGCAATCAGCAGTGATGGGGAGCATTTCACTGCTCCTGGGCAGAAACTGAAAGTGCAAGAGAAGTCTCAGTGCTGAGAAAGTGCAAGACAGAAATTGGGAAGACAGAAAAATCCTTGAAGGTCAAGAACTGGGAAGGAAATATATTCCCTACATGCCCCTGCTTCAGAGAGCATGAAGATGATGGAGGCAGGGGAGAAGCTCTGCCACATTCCAGGGAAACTGGGCAGCATTACTGGGTAAGAGACACTGAGTCCAGTAAGAAATGCATCAGTTGTTTGATTCGATGCAAGAACACGGTGATGTTTGTTCTTTTTACTTTCGAGGTAGTTTATTTGGAAAGGTTTTTCTTTAGAAGTCCATTTAAGACAGGATCATTGAGAAATTACACTGAAATATTTATTCACACTGATAACACCGAGTATTTGGCTTCAAGCCTAACAACACACTTGTGAATTAGTTCAGTGATAATTTTTATCAGTCTGTGGTACACATTGCAATAAACTTCCACTGTGGATAGATTAATAGCTGGAGTGATGCTGAGGCATTAAATCAACCTCAAAAAGCTGTTTATTGCATGTATCCTACCCTGCAGCAAGGCTTACCAAGCCCGGGCAAAAACATCTGGAAAAGGAGAGTTGGGAACCTGGAATTTGAAGCTCATGATGTAAAAAGCAACACAGGCAATGGTGGGGGGCTGGGTGCTGCACCCTTCAGAGTGCTCAGCACCCAGATGCTTCCCAAGGAACTGACTGTTGCCAGCCAGCCAGACCTGCAACTCCCTGGAAATGAATGGGAGCAGATCCTTGTACCAGCATGTAGTGAGATGCTTCTTCCCTGTTCAAACATGGTGTGCTTCCAGTGGAGACCCTAAAGCTTGAATAAATGCCTGGGTATGGACCCTGAAAACAGGCACCCACTCCTGCCACAGTTCAGAAGATTACAGTCACTTAGAGAATAATGTGAGTTTTGGCGTGTTTTCACCAGATGTTTTTTCCCTAAAAAATACATTCATGTCGTAGCCAACTGAGTTTGTTGTCATTTGTGATCAAAGCTGTACATTTTGCATCTGATAATCTCAGAAAAAATGTTTCATTATTCCATCTATTTTTGTTGATGTTGACAGTAGTTGCCATCAATTGGGCAACATTTGTTGACCACTGAGATCCAGATGTTCTTTATATACACATTGGAGAAGAACTGGGCTATTTCCAGATAAAATTGTATGGGCTCTACTGGCAGATATTGGGAGGTTTTTTTAATACCATGTGCTACATATTAAATATCAAACACTTCAGGGATAATCTAAGACCTTAAATAAGCCATGCCTTACATAAATATATTCAATCTACTCACTGTTAATATCAAAATATCATTATGTGCCAACTTAATGTTACTCAAGCATTTTTTAAGTTTATGAAGGTCTTTTCTTGTCTACCAAACCTGATGGTAATGACTTTGCTTTGAAAAATTGTTCTTTCCAAACTTTATCTTTAGTAAATATCTAATATCTATTAGGACAAATGTGTAAGTCTGCAGTGCAATATGAATTCACAAGGATTCTTCATGGAAGCAGAGAGTCACAGTCTGGCTTGGGCTGGAAGGGACCTAAAATATTATCTTGTTCCATTTTCTTGCCATGAGCAGGGGCACCTTTCACTAAACCGGCTTGCTCCAAGCGCTGTCCACCCTGGCCTTTAACGCTTGGACAACACTTGGAGCAAACTGGTCTAGTGGAAGGTGTCCTTGTCCATGGCAGAGGGGTTGGAACAAGATGATCTCTAAGCTCCATCCCAACCCAAACCATTCTGTGATTCTATGATTCTCTGGGAAGAAAAAACTTTTAAAATGGCCATGGCACCAGCTTGTTTGTCCTTTTCTTCCCAGATAAAAGTAATTGAGGAATCTTATCTTCTATGCAAGTGAGCATCTCCACCTGTTAGAAACTTTCATATTTTTATAAAATGCCTGTGAGAAATGTCAGACTCATAATAATTTTCTTGAAAAAACAGGGACAAATTCCTGCTCCTGGCAATCCTACTGCTGCCCATCAGCTTGTGTCCAGGAGAAGTTCAGTGCTTCATTTTCATTCCAACAACAAACCATAACTCTAAGAGCAGTACCTGTGCTGGAGGGTCATTAGTATGCCTGGAGCATTTTGCGTAGGGAAAATATGAATTATTTTTCCACAGCAAAACTATTGCATGAATTAATGTTCCTTCTTCATTTCCCTATGCAGTAATTTCACACCTGAAGGAGAAAGCTTCCCTGGTGCCAGGGAGTGTTGCCCACTGAGGAGTCCAGCAGGGTCCCAAATTTATGGCAAATCAGTGCCCCGGTAAAGCTGATAATTGATAAGCGAAGGGACCTGGTGCTGTGGAGTGGTCTGTGCCAGCATCTCCCTTTTCCCACTGTGGACAGCCCTCTGCCAACTGCTCTTCAAACTCAGAGGCAATGAATTGTTGTCATTAATCACATCATTGTGTGAGCTAATTGCAACAAACAGAGGCAAGGCTCAGAGCAGAGGCCAGCGGTCAGCACCTGCAGCATTGAAACAACTGAGGATGCTCAGTTCTACTGGCCTATAGAACACCAAGAAAATTATAATCTTGCCCTAAAGCCTAAAATTCCTGGAAATGTATCTCCCTTGCAAACACAGCTAAATTGTACTCTACCCACCAGCTCTGGGGTAAAGCCCAGGACAAAGTTCTCATCTACCCTGGATGTGAGTGTGATGAGGCCCTCGCACAGGTTTCCCAGAGCAGCTGTGGCTGCCCCATCCCTGGAAGTGTTCAAGGCCAGGTTGGACAGGGCTTGGAGCAGCCTGGTCTAGTGGGAGTTGTCCTTGGCACAGAAGAGAGTTTGTAACTAGATGATCTTTAAGGTCCCTTCCAGCTGAGGCCATTCTGTGGTTCATTGTAAGACAGAAGTGGTCTCTGACTCTCTCCTACTGCCTTATCCCAGGCTGCAGCAGCATTCAGTGAGAGAACTCTACAACAATTGCACATCAGAAATCTTAGCTGTTTGGGACCAGCTCATTACTATGTACTAAAACAATCTCATTAAGTTCTAATTTAAGGTTATTGCATTGAGACTATGGGTGAGACTATCAGAGTTAAATCCAGCAGCACTCACACTTCCTGCATCCTTGCAGCTTGCCTTGGAGGTGCAGAGGGATTCACCCAGAGTTTTCTCCCAGTTCTCTTACTTTATAAAGGAAGTGAGTTTTGCTATCCCTATATTTCAGGTGGGACAAATGAGGTGCTCAAACAGGCAATAGCTACTGGCTGCCCCAGAAGCCTGGGAAGTTGATCCATATGCAATCCTCCAGGTGTGCTACAGGCTGAGCTAGCTCTTCTTTCACAGCCTATGCAGTAAATGCTGTGTCTGGCTCCATCCCAGGAGCTGTCTTATGTCAACTGGAGTTTCTAGCAGCTGTCAGACACCACATATGAAAGGATACAGCTTGGGACACAGGGATACAAATACCTGTTGATTTTTCCTTCCTCCAAGGCTCCTCTCCTCACCCACACCCCTGAACTCTCCTGGGTAGAAACACAGTTCCAGGAACATGAGCAGACCCAACCTTCTGTGCAGCCTTAGCATCTATGTTTAGGGCTGGGAAGCCTACTGTAAACCCATGGGAACTGAGTCCTTCTTACAAAGGGTCTTTCTCAGCCAAAGGATGAGAATCTTGTAATGCTGAAGAAAAATGAACTTTAAAGGGATGTGCTCAAGATAGGAAGCCTTATTATTCCAAATTATTTATTTCCCTTATCAGTGTCCATTAATAGCAAAGCTTCTGAAATGGAAAGACTTCTGAAAATTGAGTTGACCTTCCCCTGTTTCCTCTCTCTACTTACTTTGAAGACTGCACCCTGAACAGTGAGATTGGGTAGGTCCACCCTGATTTCTGGTCCATCTCCCTTTTTGGCTCCAGCTTTGTGAAGATGGGAAACATAACAGTGAAAAGTCTGATTAAAATAACCCTATCAAATTACTGTCTTTAAAAAAAAAAAAAAACAAACAACAAACTTATACAACCACCCTGCTGACATCAGTTTGAAATGTGGAGCTGAAGCCAAGGCTCCCTCCTCTCCCCATAGTAACCGAGGTCTGGGCAAAGAGGCAGTGTCACACTGTGATGTTCAGACAGGACTCAGCAAGGCAGGGAGATACCATCTCCTGATGCCACACCTGGAAAGACATTGGGCTATGCCATGAGACCAAGGCTCTGGCACTGCTGAGGCAGTGATATCATGGTGATGTTACCCACCACACCCTGGAATAATACAGACTTTTATTCAACTCTTTTGGCACAAGTAAGAGAAAAGCTGCTGCCTATCACCACAGATGTCTCAGGCTGAAGGTTTGGGGTCCTGTGAACATCATGGAGTCACAGGACAGGTCAGGTTGGAAGAGAGCACAAAGGCTCGTCTGGTCCAAGTTCCTGCTCAAGCAGGGTCAGCCCAGAGCACATGGCACAGGACTGTGTCCAGACTGCTCTGGAATATGAACTGCTCTGCAATGAAGGAGACTCCACACCCCCTCTGAGCAACCTGTTGCTCGTACAGTAAAGAAGTTCTCTCTCAATGCTCAGATGCAATTTCCTGCGCATCAGTTCCTGCCCATTCCTCTTGTCCCATTGCTGGGCACCCCCGAGCAGAGCCTGGTCCATCCCCTGGTCCCTCCCTGCAGACACAGACAGACAGACACTGTTCAGGTGCCCTCTCAGTGTCTCCTCTCGAGGCTGAACAGCCCCAGCTCCCTCAGCCTTTCCTCCTAAGGGAGATGCTCCAGTCACTTCACCATCTCTGCAGCCTCTGCTGGACCCGCTCCAGGAGCTCCATGTCCCTGCTGTCCTGAAGGGCCCAGAACTGGACACAGCACTCCAGATGTGTCTCACCAGGGCTGAGCAGAGGGGCAGGATCTCCTCCTTGACCTGCTGGCAATACTCTTCTCAATGCACCCAAGATCTTATTGGTATTCTTGGCCCCAGGACATGCTCCTGGTCAGAGACAGCTCTTTGTCTACCAGGACCTCCAGGTCCTTCTTCACAGAGCTGCTTTCCAGCAGATCAGCTCCCAGCCTGGACAGGTTCGTGGGATTTCCTCACTCAGTGCAGGGGTTTTGTTCCCCAAAAGTCATCCTGTTTGTAGTAAGTCTGACCTCTGATCATTCCACTTTTTCGCTTGCTTTCCTTGTGTTGGCTGCTGGTTTGCCAGTAAACTGTTCATCAACAAGGAATACTTTTTCCTCTTTATTGACAGCCCAGGAATAGAGTTCTCCGTGGCCTTTCTGACAGAGAGATACAATCTGTTTTGGACAGACATCAAAAGGATGCCAGGCTGATTTAGGCTAATAAAGAGCATCATTGAGATAATAAGATTAAGGCGGACTTGTTCATGGTGTCGCTGATGAAAACTGTGCTCCAGGGTAGGAGCTTCTATGTTTCTGGGACCTGGGAAATTAGAGAAGAATTTTGCTGTAGCCCAAAAAGCACTGACCTGTTTCCACAACCCTCCCACGCTCAACAATTTATAGGTTCATTGAGAAAGATTAAGATAATGAACTGTTCCCTCCTTATTTTCCCATCCCTAGATAGAGACAGGCAGTAATCATCAGGCCAGGGAAAAAATACTGTGTTCATCTTGTTCCTGTAAAGACCTACAAGGCATGTTCCCAAGGGCAGGAGCTGAAATTATGAGCTGGTGGGGAGCAAGAGAAGGACATCCTATAGGTGAGAGGGATCTGTTCTCCACCTTTGCTGGTCTGATGCAGAATCTTGAAATGGTTTGGGTTGGAAAGGACCTTGAAGATCATCCAGTTCCAAGGTCTGTCACAGGCAGAGGCAACTTTCACTGGACCAGGTTGCTCCAAGTCTCATCTAACCTGGACTTGAACACTTCCAGGGATGGGACAGCCACAGCATCTTTGGGCAACTTGTGCCAGGGCCTCACCAGCCTCACAGGGAAGAATTTCTCCCTATTCTCTAATCTAAACCTATTCTCCTTCAGTTTGGCCATTCCTCCTTGTTCTAGCACTACAGTTTCTGATGAACAGTCCCTCTCTGACTTCCCTATAGGCCTCTTCAGGTACTGGGAAGCGCTGTGAGGACTCCACACAACCTTCCCTTCTCCAGGCTGAACAGCACCAATTTTCTCATCCTGTCTCCTTAGAGGACATGCTCCAGTCCCCTTATCAAACTTGTGACCTCCTTTGGACTTGCTCCAGCAGTTCCACATCTTTCTTATGTTGGGAGCACCAGAACAGTGCACAGTATTCCAGGTGGGGTATCCTCTTGCAGTATCTACCTCTACGTAATCCCCGGGGATGGTAGGACATGTCTTGCTAAGCCATGTCCCTTCACCCAGGCCCTCTGTGAAGCACCAGTTACAAATAAGTAAAACCTTCCATAAGTTCAATGTCCTAATAGATAAATGAAGTCATGGACAAGGCCAAGCAACAGTGGAAAAGACTGAGTTATTCCAGGCTTTCTGTGAAATTGTTCTCAAATCCACTCCGCAATTTAGGAAAAAGTAAAGTGCTCCCTTGGGAAATGGTTTAGGAATGTTCATCCTCTGGGAGGATGCAGACATGCTTACTGTGTGTTTGAGGAGGCTGGTGGAGCCCTGGGCAGTACAGGCAGTGTGGGAAGAGACACACAGTGCTGTCCTAGGGCCAGACAGTGGCTGAGCCTCAGGAGATGGGACAGCACCCGCTGTGTTGGGCTGGCAGTGGTCCTCTGAGTGAGACAGGGGCAAAGCTGTCCTCTCTGTGTGCCCTCCACCTGCAGCGTATCCCCCTGCCCAGCCCGTGGACATACTCTGTCACAGGCAGCAGGGGGAAGCGTGGTGGGTCCTGTGGTGGGACTGGCACAGTCTTGGCAGGGTCCTACAGCCTCCCAAGAACTGGTGGGATCGGGCGCCTCTGGCTTGGCAGGTAACCACAGGAAGCCTTGTACTACTGAGCTCATTTCCACCAGGACCAGGGGATCATTAGGAGTAAAAATAACTCTGGAGAAACAGAGCCAAAGCCTTGTCATGGAGTCCCTCAGTTGCTCAGACCTGTGGTCCCTCCCTTCCGCCCTCCCTGCACAGCCCATTGCTTCTCTTGCACTTCTCTTGCACTCCTCTTGCACCCACAGACATGATGATATTCCCAGGACCACAGGAACCACCTTTGGCACAGGGGATAGTTTACATGGCCTTGCTCAAAGCTGCTTCTTAAAGAGCGGATATTGCCCTTGCTAAACCACAGGCATTGTGTTTCTCTTTTGCAAAAGGTGGGATTTTTACACTGCAAAACAAGAGAAATACTTCTAAACCAGGTGCTGTCCCTTGGTGCTATTCCTTCTGAATTCCCTTGGGTATTTCTTACAGTCTTGCTGTTTGAATAAAGGAGCTTTTCCAGCCATTTGTAAATAGAGCTGTAGGAACAGCCAATTTTTCTGAGGAAAATTAATTAGCTCAGCCTGAGCAGAACTGCATTTTCCCCCCAGTTGTTTTGCAAAACAACAATGACAAAGAAGATGAACTAGACACAAAATAAGAGGTTTATTTTGTTTGGGGAGCGTTGGTTCTTCTTTTTCACTATTTTTCTCAAAATAAAGGTCATATTTCAAAAGAAAAATAAAAGCACTGATTCTGAAAGATCAGACTGAACATCTTATTTCAAAATGTCAAAATGAAAAACTTCAGCACCTATGAGAGAAAAGAAATCTTGGTGACATACACACAAAACTTGATTCAAAATGTGTAAATTCTACCCTGAATAGTGTTTTCCCTAAACCTGGTAATCTAATGAGGACAAGTACCCAATTCCAGAGTTAGGTCTCCTTTGCAGCACTACGGTGGAGTAAGGGATAAATCTGAAAAGAGGAGAAAGCCCTTAATAAAAAGGCATGGAGATTCAGGGCTAAAGATTCCATCCAAGAACAAGACATGGAAGAACTTATGGGAGGAAATGAGTTTCCTTCCAAGTCAGGCACTGCTGAAGTTTATGCCACAGCAAACATCCCTTGATCCGGGTCCAGGAGTCAGTGATAAGTGTGAAGGGTTATTTCTGCCTCTGCTTCTAAGTTTCTGATAAGAAGTGTTACATGCTCCCCCCAGAGGAATTAAAATATAAGAAACCCAAATCTGGCAGAGCTTAGTTCCACTCTGTTGTGCCCAGGAAAAATGAAACAATTGAGCTCAGTCTGTATCTAGCAATATATTAGGTTCTGCATAATTAATAAGCAGTGATGTGTTACATGTGTTTTCTAATATGATTTCCTGTGGATGAAATCACAAGCTGATTGTACATTACTGCTTCTTCTGGCTCACATTAAATATGAAATATTCATGGAAATAACAAATTTGCAGGGTTCTTCACAATGAAATAATGTTTAAAGCAGAAATGCCCTACCACCTTTCAAGAAACCTCATAAAAGAGATGACTCGGTTCTCCAGAAGTGTGTTTGTTTGCTGACTCATGTTCTTCATTGAGGCTGGAGAAAGAACCTTTGATGTCCTAGTTTCCCTCACACCCAACATTCCTCAAATCTTTATTCTCTTTCAGTAACCATCTTAACTCTCTTCTGGAAGGAAGGCACTCAAAGTTCCCAAGACATAGATTTTATCAGAAATCCATCAAAGCTGGGGACAGTATTTCACAGCTGAAGGGTAGTGATTGCCTTTTACAGCCTCACATTTCTTGTTGGCACAGTGGCTCCTTGGGAACAAGTGCCTTAAGTATGGTGCAGAGTTTAAGGGTTCACAGACAAACAATGCATTGAGGGACCAGTATATGACCTTCTCCTCCATCACAAAGAGCAAACACTTCCATCCTCGTAGCCTAAGGTGTGACTATGAGGAATCTGAGTCCCTTTCAGAGACCAAGAGACTCTGAGGTGAATACAGGAGACAACTTAGTCCTCAGTTTCACCTTCTCCCATCACAAAGTAACAGCACATGAGTCTTGACTCTCAGGAGGTCCAGGCAGCTTTGGGGTATGTAGCAAATGCTCTGAGGGCCAGGTAGTGTCTTGGGACCTGGAACAGTCACATAAGGAGATATATGGGGGACATATGGTATTTGCTATCAGATTCGAGCAAGCTGAAAATTCAGCATTGCAATGTTTTTGAAGCATTTGCTTCCACATCTTTCCTTCAAACCTCTTGGTCCTAATTCCTACAGCAATACCCATCTGATCCAAAGCACCTGAGTTTACTCACTGGGGCCCAAGGCTGTCAGGTCCTCCATATCCAAGTCAGTCTGTCCATGTTTTTGCCACTGGGCTGGCCAGGGTTCAACTATGTGGACTTTTTGTTACTGGGGATGCTGGTTATCCATTCAGGCTTTGTCCTCCCCCAGCCACCCTACCAGCAAGCAGAGTTTTTGCCCCACACCAGGTGAAGTTTCGAACACAGTCATTCTCTGCTAATGAATAGCCATGTCCTGCTGGGTCTCAGGAGGAGCCCAGGACAGCCTCCAGATCCCTCTCTGAGTCCTGGCAAAGCTAAAGACAGAAAGGGAGAAATAAGTCTAACAGCAAGCAAAATGCTTCTCTGGCAGAGAGCTGAGGCAGGATCCTGAAGCTTGTCCATTGCTTTCCACTTTAAAAATTTTGCCTTCTCCATCATAGCACCATAGGACCAAAGTGAAAACCACCTCAAAGGCTGTGGCCGGTGGACAATCCTTTCCTCAGCTGCCCCACAGGTTAACCCAGAGGTTTTTGATAATAAATTACACAGAAAGAACCTCACCAGCAAGGCATGGTCCTGGGCTCCAGGTGGTCCAAGGCATATTCCTCCAAAACAGGGTCAAGAATAAGGTATTTTCCCCTCTTGAATTCAGGATTGCCCACCACGCCATGGAGGCATCATGTGAAGTCTTTCTGGAAGCAACTTTTGCAGTTATTTCTGCTCTAACAGTGAGGACCAAAAGGTGTCCTTTGGGAAGAAGGGACCAGTGCCAGGATCCCTGAGCTGCAATGCCACTGCAGTCGGGTGCAGTGTAATGAAACCCAGTGCCAGAGCTCAGGCAGGTCTTACAAACCTTCCTGCTATACAGCAGGGAGAGAAGCTCAGCTTAATTATTCTCTGGACAATTAAACTTTGCAAAGGCAGATCGAGACAGAAGCAGCAGCACTGCAAAGGAGATGGATGTGTTCCAGAGCTGGGAAACAAATGCAAGGCATGTGAAGGGCAGAGTGAAAGTTAGTCAGCCCTGAGACATTGCATATCAAAAACAGGGAGAACAAGGAAGAAGGAATTTCAGAGAGAATTTCTTCACAGAAAAGGTTTTCAGGTATTGGAATGTGCTGCTCAGAATAGTGGTGGAGTCCTCATCCCTGGAGGTTTTCAAGAAATGACTGGATGTGGCACTCAGTGCTCTGGTCTAATTGGCGATGTGGTGATTGGTCAAAGGTTGGACTCTCTGATATTGCAGGTCTTTTCCTACCTAAATGATTCTGTGATTCTGTGTGACTCTGTGATAAACCATCACTTGCAGCAGCATCTTCCAGGGAGTGCAGGGTTGCACAAATTGAGGAGCAGCAAGCCCTGAGGAACACAGGTGAAATGGCCAGCAGGAACCCTGCAGGCTGAGCAGTGCTCTGGGTGTTCAGATTGGGCTGACACTCATCCAGCAGTGGAATTAGTCCAAATCTGTATCATCCTGAAAGCTTGCAGGGCAGGGCAGGGCATGGGGAACACACTGAAATGGGAGCAGGGGACTGGCAGCACATCTCTGTGTGGGGAGAGAAACTCCCTTCCTCTCCCACAACAGCCCAGGGCTACTGTAGAGGGTGTTGGGAAAGGATGTGACCTTTTTGTAGAGCACATCGGAGCAGGGAAGCTTTATTATCCCATAACAGCTACAGCCTGAAGGAAGATTAAGCTGTCCCAGGGACAAAGCTGATCTCTGCAGTCTTCCTGCCAACGCTTTGTCAAGGCAGGGATGGATTTAACAAGATCTGATAAATAGAAATAAAATAAAGGGCCAAAGCCAGCTTTGAACAAATCTACATCAGCCAAGCACGTTTCATCAGATACCTCTGATACATCAGACACTCATGTGTCCCCAAGGTGGGATTTCTCCTTGGAATGGCTCTCCAAAGAGCAATTCTGGAGCATGGAGCTGGCAGAGAGGCACAGGATAGCTTTATATAGGAGCCACTGGGGTGTTACAGCACATGGATCCAGCTCATGGAGGCCCCTGGCTTAATGGCTGGCACAACACAAGCATCACCGGGTCTCTGAGGTAACCATGGTCAGGCCATTCCCTGAGCTACATCCTGAGGATCAAATCCTTTTCACACAAACTTCCATTGGAAAGACTGCACCTTTCCTGCCAGTTCATTTGCCAGCTGACCTGGGGAGTCCATCTGCCACCTCCCCACCTCCACCTATCCCACCATGTGTCCCTTGATGACTCAACCTATTGGCAGCACCAGCCTCTCGTCACTTGTTTTTCCACCTTTTACTTACAGGATCTATTTATGATGCCAGGGAAGAAGGAAAATAAACAAACAAAACACAAAAGCACCGCAACAACAACAAAACAAACAAACAAACCCCAAACAAAACAAAAAAACCAACCAAATAAACAAAAAACCCAAAGAAAAATAAAACCAAACCAAAACAAACAAAACCCCACAAGCCTGATCCTGTCTGCTTTGGATATTTCCATCTTCCTACAACCACCTCCTGTCACAACTCTGAAGGAGAAGGAAAGGTTGAAGACTCTAAAGCCCTCAAGAAGGAAGAAATCCTCCCTGTGAGGGTGATGAAGCCCTGGCACAGGTTGCCCAGAGAAGCTGTGGCTGCACCATCCCTGGAAGTGTTCAAGGCCAGGTTGGATGGGGCTTGGAGTCCTTACCTTATGCTACTGTGTTCATCAACAAAGGGCACAGAGGTGACCTAAACCATATTTGAGTGCTTGTACAACACTGGACATGGCTGTGGGACACCCCCAGCCCTTGTGCTGCACAATCTTCCCTCAGTCCCTTTCTCACTGCTAAATCTCATTGGGGATCTCAGAAAAGCTCAGCCTGTCTGTGAGGGAGCTTGTAACTTTCGCAGCCTTCACAGTTCCAGACTCACCGATTAAGATAAACAGTCTCTGTGACACTTTCCTAATTATGGAGAAGGGTTTCCTAAAGGGGACTGAACTCACTGCTCTGAACTGAAGGGAAAAATAATAACTGACATAGTTTCAGCATTTTTCATACCATAAGATCCAAAGAATGCTATAAAAATAATTTGTGAGTGGGGATTACTTCACTCATCGCTGAAAGATAGCTTTGTAAGTGAGAAGGAGTAGGGGAAAGACTGGTTTGCCAGTTTAGTCAGGAAGTGGGAGGTTTTGAGCCTAGAGAGGGGTAAACATGGTACAGTTTGGGGTAAACATATTTGACCTAAGGAGAATTCAAACAGGTTGAAGCCCAGTGCCTCTTATGAGAAATGCAGAGCAGTTTGTGAACGTGCTGCTTAGGACCATAATTTTTGCCTCTCTGTCAAACCATCACAGCTCTATTAATAATGATCTAGCTTTGCCCTTCCCAAGTCTCTATGCAAATTCCCCTTGGAGGTTAGAAACACAATCATTGGAATGTTGCTGTTCAGAAATGGTCTAGATCAATGAAATGATCTGCATGTGTATTCTGTACCTAAGCCATGGAAGAGAAATTCAAAGCTAGCCAGAAGAGCCCCCAGTGCCCAGAACCTGCAACCAAGTGTGCTCCAGGCAGCCACTTGAACCAGGACAGAGCTGCAAACAAAGCCCAGGGAGGAATCTCACCCCAGCATTTTGGGGTGGGTTTTATACAACTTGGGTTACATAGACCACAGCTAGAGATTTATCACTTAATCTCCAAGGGAATAAATATTGTATGATTGGGTCACAGCACATGGAATAAGGGTGTGCAGAGAAAACAAGGCTCATTCCAGAAACCCATCTGCTCAGGTCCCTCATGTGGCCCTGGCCACACTCCCATTGTCCCTGTCTCCCAGACCAGCCTGGGCCTCACACTCGCTGTCCTTCCCGGGTGCCTTCACTGTTTGGGGATATTGGCCATTTCACAACTGCTCTCTGATTACCACACCAGGACCACGTGTGTCCTGCCAGCGTGGTGAGTCCTCTGCTGAGAGGTCTCTGTGAGAGAAGACACAGGCAGCCCAGGTTCTGGGTGAGAAGAAAGATAAAATGTTGGCAAATGTTGGTCCTTCCAAGCCTAATCTTCACTCCTGCTGCAGATGACAGACTCCCCTGTTATGAAGATGGCTGTTCAGGACAAACTTGAGGGTTTTACTCTCTGGAAGGGATGCTGGGGATATGCAGAAGCCCCACCATGAAACAGAAAGGAAAGCACGACACTTGTTCGAGCTGGATGTGACTCCGTGCTTGTTCATGACGGCTGTCCCCTTGCATGGGCAAGTGACAGGGATCTCCTTCTTCTGCCCAGACTATTTTGCCCAGCTCTCACCCTTTCCCCAGTTCTATCACGCAGTGTTGCACTAGCAAGAAGCTGTTTTTCAGGAACTAAGCATAAACACAGCTCTGAGGCACACTAATGACTGTTTATTTGCCTTGCGCTGTTTTCTCCTTTCTTGGTCATGGTTGCGAGAAAACATTTTTTTAAAATGTCAATAGAAAAACAAATGAACAGATTCCTCCAGCCATTCTCTGCTGACCAACAGGAGCAGCAGTCACCCAAAGTGGAGAACAGATCTGGTAATAGGTCTCTGATCTTTGAGAGATGCTGGGATCAAACACAAGGGATTTCTGCTGCTGCTCATCCTGGCACTCCCAGCAAGGACAGTGTGTTGGTTAAAATTCATCTCGTTCTTCCAAAGCAGATTTTCCCCCTGTCATTGTCCAAATGGTGGCAGAGATTCTTTATTTCTGTACCATCTGCCTTTGTGTCCTCATGGTGAATGTGTCTCTGGGTCTAGCAGGCTGGAACAAGACCTCAGGTCCCTCTTTATTCTCAGAGCACCCCTTCAGGTGAGCCTGCAGGACTCTTGATGGCTGTGGCTGGAGCAGCTCCCACCTGTGCATGTTCCTGCCAGTGGCACAGCAAAGCCTGAGAGCACCTTGCTGTGCTGTTTGCTGAGCTAAAGATGCTGGGAAGCCACTGAATGACACCTTTGCTTAGAGCAGGTCCCCAAGGAGGGAATATCCACCTCCCTTTCGGCAGCTGCCATGCCAAGAGCTTTGCAGAGCTAACCCTCAGGACAGGCCACTGGACATCAAGGCTTGGCATGAAGTGCAGTCACCATGATGCCTAGAGCAGAGAGGCTCCTGCTTTGCCTGACTGGGCTCTTGCAAACTCTCCTCCTCCTCCTTCCTGACCCTGATTTCCACTCCTACCAAGCCTGGCCCTGTCCATGCTGGGACAAGATCACTTGAACTTACAAGGTAATTGGCTGAATTGCCTTTCAGGCCTAGAGAGTTGAAGGAGCGTTTAAGGCTCTGAACTTCCCACGCCTGTTGCCAGGGCTCACTTGGTGGGATCTGACCTTCAGTGCTTGGAGGTTTGAGTAAGCCTGAGCTGAGACCTACCACCCCACTTCATACAGGGCAAGAAAAGAGGGAGCAATACAGAGGGGAAACGCTAACAAACCAGAAGATGTCAACAAAGGAAGAAAGAGGAAAAAATCTCTAGTGAATATACATGGAAAACAGGGTAAAATGAAAAAGACTTCCAAAGAAAATCTGAAAAATGGAGCAGAGACAGAGTTCCCAAGGAACCTTGTTGTGTAGTAGGCAAACTTCAGACAGGCCATATTTGGGGCACATAACATAGACTTTCTTCTAGCTATGAAAACAATTGCAAACCAAACATTGACTCACTCTTGAAAAAAACAAAATCCACGAAACTTTCATTCACAGAAACAGGAAGTCTCTGAGCTTTAGTGAGATCCGCAGGTTGGGCCCCTAGAGAGCCCCAAGGCTATGTATTCCTCAGGGACTGGAGAGGAGTTACATCTGGTGGCAGTCTCAGTGTGATTCATGATGCACATCCCTGGTATGGCCAGTTTGGAGCACATATCCACTACATCTCCAGTGTGGCTGTACATCCAGGAGTGTCATCTTCTGGTACTTGCTCTGGAACCATCCCAGGTGATGGGCTCACAATCACAGGATCACAGAATCATTAAGATTGAAAAAGACCTCTAAGATGACAGAGTCCAACCTGTGACAAATCCCCAGCTTATCAACCAGACCAGAGCACTTTGTGTCATGCCCAGTTATTACACAAACACCTCCAGGGATGGTGACTCCACCACCTCCCTGGGCAGTCCCTTCCAATGACTGACAGCCCTTTTTGTGAAGAAGTTCTTCCAGATGTCCAATCTGAATCTCCCCTGGTGCAGACTGAGGCCATTTCCTCCTGTCTTGTTTCTGGTTACCTGGGAACACAACCTGACTCCCACCTGGGTACAGCCTCCTGTCAGGGAGTTGTAAAGATTGATAAAGTTGTGAAGCTCCCCTGAGCTTCCATTTCTCCAGTGTAAAGGTCTTACTCTGTGCAGAAGGAGGGACTACAGGCAATACGTCCGCAGATCTTCCTGAGGTGTCCACCTTGCAGCCCTTCTCCTCCAGCTGCTTTCCTTCAGGCTCCTGCACTTTTTATTTCCTGCCCCATTCTTGCATTTAATGTCTCTTTGTTTGTCATCACTGAACCTCTTTCCCTTGTATCTTCACTCCTGGCTCATCCTGGGAGAACAAGTTCTTCCTGGCTGCTCTCCTAGCTGGGAGCTGCAGAGTGAGAGTGAACGCAGTGGCCTGAGCTCACTGACAGATGTTCCCTGGCTGATCCCTTCTGCTCACCTCTGGGGCCAGCTGCAGCTGCCCACTCCCTCACACTTACAGCTGGGAGCTGACTACATGCACAATGGAAAAAGCACTGTATCAGGAGCAGACATCTCATCTGTTTGCAGGAGGAAGAAGTTTCCTCATGGCCTGCCTGGTGTGTGATCACCCCGTTACCCAGCACCACATAATGCAGGCAGCTAAATGGTCTTCTCAGCATCATTTTTCAGCATTCAGGTTTCATTTACTCTGGTCCCTCTTCAGTGCTCAGGCTGGAGAAAGTGCTGCCTCAGCTCTTCAGGTGCACATGCTGCTCCATCCCCATCTTTGCATCTGGGTCATCAGCTTGTTTTGTTTGGGTTCCTTTGCCTGTTTTTCTCACAGTGAGAAGGGAATGAAAGGGGACAGAAAGCCTTGTATTCTGCTGGGGCAAGCAAAAAAAACCCCAAAGCCAGAAGATTTCCCTTGGAGTGTTGGTCTGGCATTTTGGGACATTCAAAAATAAAGTTGATAAAAGAAGGATCTGTGGGTTCTGCTTGCCTAATGGGGAAACAAGGCCTGGACTGAATGAGGGAATCACATACCACATAGTAGAAAGAGGGAGAACATACCCAGCACATGCTGGGACTCAAATGCGGTCACGTTTGTTCCTTTTTAAACAGGGATGTGTGTTCATCTTCCCCTAAGATGTGGTGGCTGGGGTCAGAACAGTGTCTCATAGGTACATCTCACCCATGCTCCTCAGGCCACAGAGCCTCTGGCATGTGCTATGTGCCGGATTTCAGCTGCTCAGTTTTAAGAGCTTTGTCTCCATGGTGCCCTAAAGAAAGCCCTATCTCCACTCTGAAAAGAGGTGGACTTAGTCCAGGCTCTCCATCTCACTCAGCTTCCACAGCAGGTATCAGAATCTATTCAGTCTCCTGTGTCCCTTCCCCTCTTTGCAGGATAATAAATTCAGTGAGTGACAACATCCTGAGGGCGTGTTTCTTCAGAGCAGTAAGGTCTTGTAGTGCCAGTGCCTGTCTTCAAAAACTCAGGGTACTCAACTGGAAGAATCTGGAGATGAAAACCAGAGATACAAAAATTAGCTGCCAGGCCAGGATCCAGAAGGACATCTGAGAAATCAGGCAATTATATTCCAAAGGCATATCTTTTTGTGTTCTCACAGCTACAAATATAGCACACAGAACAGGCTCTTCTCTGGCAGTGCTTGTCTATTTGCTCATCAGAATAGTAGCCAGCCAGAGGATAAAGATCTTTGCTATCAACCCTTTTAGTTAAGAAATGAAGTTCAAATGAACCTTTTATAGACAAACATCTGGAGGATGGATGGAGTGAAACTGTAAGCAACGTAAGCAACGTGTTGTGAATTAACTCCAGCACTTCAGCAATTTCCTCTCTCCAAGCTTTCACAGTGCTCTTGCTCTTCTTCGCGGTTGACTCCATTTACCATCTCTTCCCTGAATTTCCCCCAAGCACATCTGAAAACTTGCTCCAGACCCAGAAGATGGCTCTGTAGCAGGGTGACGATGTTGCTAAAGGGCCTGGAGCACATCCCCTCTGGAGACAGGCTGAGAGAGTTGGGGCTGTTCATCCTGGAGAGGAGGTCTTGTGAAGACCTCACAGCACCTTCCAGGGTTTGAAGAGGCTACAGAGAAGCTGTAGAGGGACTGCTTGTCAGGAACAGTAGTGACAGGACAAGGAGGAATGGCTTCAGAACCGAAAGAGGGCAAATTTGGGTTAGATATGTGGAAAAAATTCTTTACTGTGACCGGGTGAGGCATTGGCACCTCTGGTTAGGATTAACCTTTGTTGTTTGCCAAACCATTTATCTTCCTAGTTTACTTCCCAGGCCTAGGAGCCAGTGTCATGCCAAGGAAGTGCCAGGTCTTGAACCAGGAGCTCCCCATCAGCATGAACTAACTGAAAGGCCCCACATCAGTCAGCTGTTCATGCACTGTTGTGAAATCCTTGTGCAGAGAGAACAGCAAAAGCAGTGACTGTTTATACACTTGAAGTGTGTTACTCCCTAAGACATCTAAATGCAGCCTTGGAATTGCATATCTCCCCTCATTTATCTGTTTTCTCTATAAACATACCATGCATAAAGCCCCCTTAAACTGGAAACTTTTCTGAAGAGCTTCCAATCTGATGAAGATTTTTATGCAACATGTCCATGGATGAGTGTTGAGGCAGATTCAGAGCAAAGCACTGCTTAGGCACAGGACAAAGCCAGCTCTGTGACTGTAGAACTCCTGTTGGGAGCATGCTGCAGGCATGAGGGCTGAAAAGAGATTTCTGGTGTACTGCTATGTGATAGATGGACCTGCTGTTTAAGGGAACTGTGCATTTCCATCCCTAGGTCTCTGTGGCATGTACCTGAATCATGGTAGAATGGCCTGGGTTGGAAAGGACCTTAAAGGTCACCTCCTGCCCTAGACAGGGACACTTTTCACTAAACCAGGTACTGGAAGGCCACAATTAGGTCACTCTGTAGCCTTTTCTTCTCCGGGCTGAACAATCCCAGTTCTCAAAAGTCTAATCCTCAGTTTCATCTCAGGCAACCTCTAGCCAAAGCTTTTGGCTTTGCCACCCTGAGGGCTTCTGAGATACTTTAATGACAGTCTTTTCTTATCTCTGCCTCCACTATTTCACCCTTTATAGCGACAAAGAAAACTATCCCTTTTTGGACTTTAGCTTAAACTTTGATGTCTTTCCAAGCTCTTTTCAAATGTTTTCTTTAGTGTACAACTAAAAATGTCCCAGTGAAGATAAAGGCTTTTTTAAAATCAGTTTCACATATGTACTTTGCTGTGAAGAATGTGTGAAACTGCCTTTCTTGGTAACCTTTTGTGGGCTCCGAGGACCTCAGCCTGAAAGCTTCCTCTGCAGTGTAAACAGAGTAGGAGGGAATGAAACTGGAGGTGTCATGTGAAACTTCATGCCTTACGCTGAAAACCAAATGATAATCATGTTTTTATCCTCATGCTAAAATCTGTAAAATTGTGAACTGATGTAGCAACCCATGAACATCCAGAGAAATACTCTGCTTCATAAGGGCAACCCAACCAATACAGTCTCTCTGAGTCCTTCACATGAACTACTAACAGCACTTCTTTCTTTGGCCACTTCAATTTTAGACAACTTCTTCATCTTTATTACTTGAAAAAGAATATCCTGAAAAGTACAATTTGATGCCAAGTAAACAATCTCATTTTTTCCTTATATTTGAGTTGTCAGTGTGATTTGGCTGTGCTTGGACTGGGTTTTCATGTTTAGAGTGATACTTATTTGCCTGTAACATAGTCATAAAACTTGCCAGATTTTCACTGTTTATTTTCTCTTTTCCCTCTTGCCTCCCATTTCCCCATGAGACTGAACGTTACAAAGTGCTGCAGTGCTAGCCAACACCCTGTCTTCTCCACTTGGACTTTTGGGAGCTTCTCCCAAAATCCCTTCATTTTTGTGCCCTCTCCTTTTAAAGCCAAGTCACCGGATTATTCCTGGGGAACAATCCTTTCCATAAAGGTGCTGAATTGCATCATGGGGCTGTATCAAGTGGCCCAGTCACTTCTTATTGTCTGGAACTGATGAGACACTACAGGGGTTCATAAACCTTCCAGTGAGTAAGGAAAGCTGAGACTGAGTTTACACTTATGCTGAGAAAGGGCTTTGCTGGGCAGCTTTACCAGGCTGCTTGTCTCCCTCCAAGGGGCAGATCCCCTTGGCATGGTGCTGCATGGGCAGGAAGGCTCACGTTTCCTATTCCTGGAGTCCTCCTTGCTTAGTAACCTTTTTCTTATTTACCACTGTTTTCCCTTCTTGCTTGAGCAACCCTGAGTACACTCGGCTGTTTAGACCAGTCCTGCTAATGCCTCTCACACACAAAAGGACAACATCAAGCTGGGGTCAACTTGGGACTTAGCTGTTTCTTTTTCACCAGGGCTATTCAAGGGGGGCAGACAGACTGCAAGCTTGGCCCAAGGTTTGCAGTCTCCTAGCAGCCTGTAGTCTCAAGTGGCTGAAGGAAAATGCTCTGGCATGGTATTTTTGTCTTGCTTGTGTCAAAACTACTTGTTTTTCACAGGACCTGCCAGGTAGCAGGGACAACCTGTCTAAGATGATATGGTCTCCAGAGATCCTTAGAATCATAGAATCATAAATGGTTTGGGTTGAAAGGGATCTTAAAATCAGCTCACTGCAACCCCACTATCATGGACAGGGATACCTTCCACTAGACCAGGTTGC
This sequence comes from Formicarius rufipectus, assembly GCA_013399695.1. Classification (NCBI taxonomy): domain Eukaryota; kingdom Metazoa; phylum Chordata; class Aves; order Passeriformes; family Formicariidae; genus Formicarius; species Formicarius rufipectus. The sequence continues at coordinate 1,955,456 of VXAU01004838.1, forward strand.
TCCAAGCCACATCCAACCTGGCCTTGAACACTTCCAGGGATGGGGCAGCCACAGCTTCTCTGGGCAGCTTGTGCCAAGGCCTCACCATTGTCACAGGAAAGAACTTCTTAATATCCAATCTAACCCTACTCTCTTTCAGTCTGAAGCCATTCTCCCTTGTCCTTTCACTCCATATCCTCTCCAGCTTCCTTGTATCCCCTTCACATAATGGAAGGGGCTGTGAGATCTCAATACAATCTTCCCTTTTCCAGGATGAACAGCCCCAAGAGGGACATGAGGTCTTCAGGGTGAAGGTTTCCAAAGGCCTGTCATGACTGGGCTGCACAAGTGTCATGTTGTTCCTCAACCTCAGGTCAATGCAGAAGCACTCACAGAGCTGCAGCTGGACGAGGTGCACAGAGTTCCACCTGAGCAGAGCATGCAGGGCTCACACCAATACTGATGAGTTTCCCAGGAAGGGGTCTTCCTCAGGACAAAATGCTTCCTTGCTCTCTTCAGGCCCTCTGTGGCTGAGAAGAGTGAAGAAAAATGCTTGATGTTACTTGAAAAAAATAACTTTGGCCACATGGTTCTGGAAGAAGAGCAGAAATATTGCAAGAGCACAGTGAATATCCCAAAGAGCTCCAGTTTACAAAGGACGCCACAGTTGCTGGGGTATGTGTTGGTGAGAGAGTCCAAGGGTTTCCCAAAATGTCAGGCTATGGATTACCCTTCCTAAGGTGACAGCAAGACTTCCTTCTTTACTGACAGGGGAAGTGAAGCTGAGTTTTGAGGTACACAAGAAATCTTTGGCTGCGCATTATTAGGGGCTGATAAAAAGGAAGAGAATGACCTGTGAAGCAAATACAGGGCACAGAAATTATCTAGAAAGTAGACATTATCTAGAAATTATCTTAGAAATTATATAGAAAAATAATCTAGAAATTATTTTGATATATTAATAATGTACTTGGTAGGGTGGTATAAGGTGAATATGCAGGGACTATCTTACCCTTCAACTTCAGTATCACTAATGTTACGCCACTGTATAATAATCTCTTTGTCCTAAATTTGATCTTCTTTCCATCACTGACAACATCTGCCAGATCAAGTGGATATCTTTAATTACAAGAGTCCTCAAGTAGTCAGAAGAATCTTCCAGAATCCTCCAGGAATAAACAGCACAGAGGTGAGTATTAGTCTTCCACACTGCTCCCCAAAAAAGCATCTGTAATGCCAGAACACCAGGAGAAGCTGCACACCTGGAGACATGCACAAGAGGTGCAGACTGAGCAGAAGACAAGTATCTGAGGCAAAAGGCAAGTTGCATCAGGACCTCAGCTTTTATTCCCCCTCCTTCTTCTTCCCAAACCTTTGCATGTGTGTTCAGAGCTCAGAGGCGAAGCTGCTCTGAACTCAGACCAAACTCAACCTCATGGCAAGGGTCCCAAAGTGCGGAACAGAAGAGAGACACTTCATCAGTGCTCCCAAAAGAAAGACCATTTCCATTCCCAGGACACTTTCCTGAAGAGAAAATGCCTGACATTTCACCTACTTGGTCTGTCAGGACCCTGGCAGGATGGATCCATGTGCCTGGCTGCTGGCTGGCACAGGAAGCTCTGCTGATTTCCAGCCTGCATCCCTCTATCCACCTCCCACAGGCACACAGATGGGACCTTCTGACCACTCTAGACATGCATGAACAGGAGAACACAAAACATTTTGGTAGCAAGTCATAGCACACCCGAGCTTATGCCCTATAGAATTTGGCAAGGCCACTTTGCTCTGCATTTCCATTTATCCGCTGAATAAAGCCCAAATCCGTTTCTCTACCTCTAATCACAGCATTTCTAAAGAATTTCCTAGTGAATGCACGCAACCACACATTGGATCTGTGTCTTCTCAGCTGGAGTTAATTCTGAGAATAATGGAAGAGCTTTATCTATTAATTAAAAATAATGACTTTATAAAACTGTAGCTGTGTTAAACTTCGAAAGACTTGCAGTGAAGACCAACAGGAGCAGACAATTTGCAAGTTGGAATAAAAAAGGAAATTGCCTTGAAATGAGTATGTCCGAGTAGATGAAATCCTCTCCAGCTATTAGAAACCGCAAAAACAATTAATTGTGGCTGTAAGTCCTTGGATTAACAATGTACACCACCCTATTTCAGAGGTGTGTATACTTGCCTTCTGCCACACAAAACCAGGAAAGGGCATTTTCGCCTTCAAGGTAAAATCAGACACGAGTCCTTGTAATGATTCTCATTTGTTCTCTTCCAGATTGTTTTCAGATTAAGCTTACTCATTTTACAAGCATAAGGAGTCCAGCTGAGTTCTTCATGCTCATCACATCCTTAACAGCAATAAAAGCTCTGCTACCTTTAACATCACAGCAGAGAACGGCACCGAGCCCTGCAAAGAAGTAGTTGGTTGTCCAAAAGCGATCATGAACGATTGCACATGTCCACACCAGGACTTTGGTAAAGTCTGAAGAACATAGAGACATGCACCAAATCCCAGAACAAGTTGCCAGAACACAATACAAAAAGATCTAAAGCTATTAGAGGGTGTCCAAAGGAGGGACAGGAAGATGGTGAAGGGTCATGAGGGGAAGCCATATGAGGAGTGGCTGAGGGCACTTTTCCTGTTCAGCTGGAGTAGACTGAGGTCACACCTCACGGGGGTCTGCAGCTTCCTCACAAGGGGCAGTGACAGAGCAGGTCTGATCTCTGCTCTCCGTGCTCTTCAGCTGCACTGGGCAGAGCCTTCTTTTCTGTCTGGCTTATATGGCATCAAAGGGCCACCCCACTTCCAAGGACAACCGAACATCTCACCACCTTCTCCCAGGTCTCCTGCCTGCTCATGGCTGAATGGGGTGATGCTGAGCTGCTGCACGTGCAGGCCATTCCAGAGGATCCATTCAAGACTCACTTGGGCAGAGAAAGGAGAAAACAAACCTGGTATCCCCCAATGGCAAGAAAGGACCGCAAAGTGACTGCTGTCCCTCACTGCAGCTGCTATGTGTGTCCCCAGGCAGTCCACAGAAGTGCAACAAATCACAGAAGCAACGCAGATGGTGAAAATCCTCTGCAAAGAGGGAACAAAAGACACATGAATGTACACGAATTTCCTTATGGAATTTCCAGTGCACATCAGTAATGAGTGAAGGTTAGCTAGGATCTAGTTTACTGAAAGATACAATCCAAACCCCATGTGCAAGCTGCACTGGTCCAGATGTTTCCTGAAGCTGGCCAGCTTGCTGCCTGCCTGCACCAGATGTGCAGTTCCCTCCTGTGCTGGCAAATGTTTTGCCTGCAGAGTGTGTTTCCTCAGCTAGAGTAACATTTTCCTAATTACCAGCCTGCTCTGTGTTTCTACCATTCAGATATTATTTATTCCTGCCAGCTACTAAATCCCATGGCTGTAGAGAGAGAATTAAAATGGCAGGCTGACAAATCCCTGGTGGCAAAGCTTTCCCTCATGGACCATTCACGCTGAAACAAGGGAGGATGAAGAGGACTGGGAGGCGAGCCAGCCTTCCAGCTGATGTATTGGAAGTCTCCTAGAGCTTCTTTTTTTCTCTGCAGTGGTTGTTAAGCATCAATTCTGCACAATATCAAGTGAAGATCTTATGGTCTCAGATGGTGATGACCCTGGTCTGAGGGGTTGGGATGGAAAGAGCCCAAGAACCTGGTAGCACCCAGAGAAGGGGGACTTTTCAGCCAGTGGTGTGTGGGAAAGCAGTTCAAGCAAAGTGAGGATTTCAAAGAAAAATGTCTTGTTTTGCTGTTTAGAGAGGGTATAGAGGTTGCCCAGAAAAGCTGTGGCTGCCCATTCCCTGGGACTGTTCAAGGCTGGGTTGGATGGAGCTCTGAACAACCTGGTCTAGTGAAAGGTGTCCCTGCTCATGGCACGGGATTGGAATGACATGATCTTTAAGGCCCCTTCCAACTCAGGCCATTCTATAATTCTATGATTCTATGATTCTATGATTCTATGATTCTATGATTTTAAAGTTAATTTAAATATGTAATGAAAGTTGTGCAATTTTTATTGTGGTCCTTTTGACCAGGGACATGAAAAGGGTCTATTTCCTTTAGTCTTTCTGCATAAAAATCAGATGATTTTTATGCAGAAATTCCTGATATCAGCCCAAAGAAGATGAAGTGAAATCCACAGGTTGCTTTCCTATGGGAACAGAAGCAGATCTGGCTTTCAAAGGTGTAAAGATCAGCGACACAGGTTGCAGGAGAAAGCCATTCCCACAGACCTGATTTCTCACCTCGTCTCATTCCAGGAAGGCTATGAGCCCCCCTCAGCGGCCAGAAGGACCATGCACAGGGCACCCTGCCCTTCACACCCTGCCCTTCATATCCTGCCCTGAGGAGGTGGAGTCAGGGAGATGCTCTGATTGGTTTCCAGCCCTTATGGTGTGCACACAAATGCATTGGGTGCCATTTCATCCACAAGGAATGATGTACTGTGTGTGACAAAACTACCAGTGAAGGAGGACAACATGCTAGTCATTAAGAATTGTGCAGCTGAACTTTTCCTGGGGTAATTTGGATGTGTCACTCTCTGACTTCTCTAATTTTGCTTCTCCAAATCTGTGGTATTTCCTGATCTCTTGACAGTACTATGTAGTTTCTCTTCTCATTTCTTGTCATTGGTGACACACATTGCTATTTTGTCACCATCTCCCTGACACCTCTTTCTCACTCTACCCGATTAAGAGAAAAACATTTACATAGATTAGTCAGAAAAGTATCTCTAGGTGAGATGCCTTCTTACCATTAACAAATACAAGAGGTGGCAAATATCAAGTGGGATTGATGCAGACTTGTCAGGCCTCCAGCAGCAGGGAGACAAGTGCTGACTCTGCTGCTGGGGCTGGTGATTGCAGGGGCAATAACTTGAATTACTTGTGTCTCAGGTTTGTGATCGGGAGGACACACAGTATTTACAGCTTCTGATTTCGGTGTCTTTTCTCAGAGCTACCCCAAACGTGTCCCGGGTGCCATGAACCTTTCCTGAATCACCAAGCGGCTGTGTGGAAGTTGCTGGACACCTGTGGAGAGCTGGCTGGCAGTGTGGTGCTGGTTCTCTTCCTCTTTTCCAGCTGCTACTTCAATTAAAATGAGTTAAAAACACACAAATGCTCTCCTGATACTGTTTTCCACGTAAGCAAGAGGACAGGCATGCTATGCAGGCATGAATGAGAGGTGTACTGGGTTGTACTTATTTGGGGAGTAAAGGATGGAAAAGAAGTGGAAAGTCTGGATTTCTTTCCACATGCAACCCCTGCAATGATGAGTTCAGAATGCCCTTTGAGGAACAGAGCCCTTTTCTGTATGGTCAGCTGGGGAAGTGTCAGGCATCTGAGCAAATAAATAAAAGAGTGTGGGAGACCCCAGCCAAGTCCTGTCTGCTGCCAGTGACACCAGTACGGCACAGGATCTTGGCCAATATGGTGGAGCAATGCACAACTCCTCAGATCTCTGTGTTCCTCCCTCCTGACAGCTTTACAACACACAAACCCGCTCACAAAATTCTGATAAAGAGATCATCTGGTGTCTGCCTCATCATCTCTGTCTCCTGACTCACTCATGGTTATAGGAGTGTGAGTTAACAGCAGTGAAGATCACACCTAGTGGTGGGAGCCAGCTCAGACAAAAGGATCAGGATCTTTGCAAGTTTGTCAAACTGGGTATCAGAGTAGTGTAGAGGTCAACAAAAGAAACACACAGGCACCGCCCACATATCTGCAGGAAGGAACCTTTCTCCTCTCCTTTGAGAAAGATCTGCTTGTCTGGAGAGGTTTGGTCCAGCCTTGCCAAGCAGAGTTGTCCTACCATTCTAAATTGAAGACTTTTGTGCTGCATACCTGCACTGGGCAGAGCTCACCTGTTTCCAAATGCCTGCCAGTGATGGGCAAGAAAAATTCTATAGCAAAGACACAGCTGGAGGGTCCCCCCAAGACTTGTGCACCACCTTTGCATCAGCCCTGCTATGAAACTCATGTTCTCCACTTAGAAATTTCAGCCAAACTCACTGGTTGCTACAAACCTGTTTAGGTGATTTACGTGTGTGTTGACTTCATGTGTAATTTGCTGTGTGAATAGAATTGATGCTCTAAGTACTTCTTTCTTCTGAAAGTGAAAATTCTTTAAAAAGCCACAGACGTTGTGTGAAAATGGAAGGTACAAGAATTCCTTCCAAGACAAATTCTCAGAAAGCCAGCAGTTTACAATAGAAATGCAGAAGTCTTACTCTTCAGACATGGAAGTTGTACAGGAAAGTTACTGGCGCCACAGGTTGTATCTAAGAAAACCCAGTGCAGATCATGAATATTGTGTTGCCTGCCAGCCTCAGCCTCCCAATTTGTAAGGACATGACAGACAGACCTTCTCATCTCTCAGAGCTCCCTTAGTCCAGCCCTTAGTCCTGCACCATTGCAATCCAGTGACATTTGTCTGGTGCAGCAAGTTGGGAAGTTGTTTGTGTCCCAGCCTGGAGGAGGTAAGACAGCCCCTTCCAAGATGGTTAAAGGAATGGAAGGATATCAAATGGCCCCCAAAAATAGCAGCTATTCCACAGCATCAGGCTTGGAGGTACCATTTGGATAAAAGCAGAAGGGAACAGCAGCATATGGTGAACTGCCTGATGCCAAGTGGAATTTTTCCAGCCATGTTTGAGGAACTCAGGTTGAAGTGCTGCTTCAAAGGCCTCATCTCAGAGCCTATATATAATCATGCTGAATTTATTGGCAGCCAGGGTGGGGTGGATAGTACACAGCACCTCCCTAGCACATCATCCCTCTCCCAGAAAAACTCTTTAAAAGGCTGGAAGTGCATTCTGGTACTAAGGCAAATTATAAGAAAAAAGGAAGGAAGGTCAAACCTGGTCTCATTCTCACAGTGGATGTCACAGCCGTTGACACCAAGAAAGCGTGAAGGAAGTACAGGTATCACCATGCAGCTCTCCAAGACATCCTTGTGCTTGGGCAGTCTGAAATGTACTTTCTGTTCTTCTGACTTGGAGCTTTTCCTCAGCATCAGGAATGTCCAGATGGAGAGCACAGCCCTGGCTGCTCACCTCCGGTTCTATGTAGAAGAGAACCAGTTGGTCTGGAGAGCATCCCTGTGCAAGAAATCCTGCTCCCGAGGATCATAGCTCAATCCCAGCCCTACAGGGAAACAGCTGCGTTTTCCCCTGGCCTGACCTCAAGCTTTAAGATGCATAGACATCCAGGCAGCAGGATATAAAGGGTTGGCTGGATTACTCAGGCTTTGAGCACCATCTCCTGTCCTGTTGGCTCAGCTCCATCCAGGTACTGGAGTGAACTACCTGTGACCAAGGAGCCACTCACTTCTGGCCTTGGTCCACAACCCCCCAAGCACAAACATGTCTTTTATGGGATACTATCATCCTTTCCAGGTCTGGATAAACAGCCTTCTGGACTTCTTAACACCAGTTTCCAAGCCTCTTAACATGGTGTTATGTGAGACCAAGGAGGGCAGGGAGACAGATTTACCTCCAGAATCTGCAATGTTTTGACAGTAAGTTCACTTTACCCAACTTTGAAGTTTTATCTCACCTTTGCTTTAAAGGAGCTCTGTGCTGTTTTCCTTTGAGGACTTTGTAATAATTCAGTCTACCAGGAGCTCCAGCATTTATCACATTGGTAACAGCTTCAGCATGGAGGCATTTTCCTGAAGCCAAATGCTGCTTGACTGTAACAGGACACTTAGCTTTGGCGGGGTCAGTTTTGACGTCAATGACACACGTTGGCTTCTATCCTGGGTGATATCGATGCCCAAGCACCCTCTTGCCCTCACTTTCCCCCTTGTCCTCCAATCCCCAGGAAGCAGGAGACACCTCTGTTCAGGACTATGCGCCATCTGCCTCTACCTTGGGTCATGGTCACTCTGCTCAGAGGCATCCAGTCCACCAGCTGGGGAATATGCCCAAATTCACATCCCCTCCTTACTCTGTACCCGCAGCAGCAGCTCAGCAGGACCTGTCTCCAACCTACTAATGACAGTGTCCCAAGTGGCCCAGCTTCTGCCTCTCTCACGAAAACCTCACAAGGCTTGGAGACTCTTCTTCCCCCACCAAAAGCCCAAGCAGACTCTCTCCCTCTGGGCCCGCCTTGACACTTGGCAGCAAACACAACCCTGGAACTGCAAAGCTGCTGATCGCAGGAGGGAGCGCAGCTGGGGTGCAGCTGATTTGGAGCAGGGCTGGAGCTGAAGCAGAGCATGGGATGTGTGCTATGATGCCCATTGCTGAACATTTTAGTGCATTTTTGATTCTCTCTTTTCTTCACAGAGAAAAAACTAGACCCATGGTGCTTTTACATGATCACAACTTGCTAAGACACTGAAGTTACCCTACTTCTGGCGATTTGTTTTCACCCCTCCTAAATTGGTAATGATGTTATAAGTGTCCCTACAGTTACATACAGTCTTGTCCTCCTTTCCCATAAAGGAATCATATAAGAGTATGAAAGCTGGGACAGTTTGTTGATTGTCTGCAGAGATCAGAGCTGAAACACATTGATAGGAGTGATGTGTGTTGGGAAGCACACAGTCTCCAGAGAAGGCCACCCTAATCCCGGGGCTAACCACTTAGCAGTGCCATAAATGAAGTAAAATTTGTTATTGTTTTTAGTTAGGGGAAAAAAAACCAAACAAACAAACAGACAAACAAACAAACAAACAAACAAAAAAAAAACCAAACCAAACCTTATATAGCAAATTATTTGGAGTTGTAATGGTTGCATAACCAGGTCTAAAATTGTATATTCTAAAGAGAAATGGGTAGAGTAATGCTGATCATTACTGGAAAAAAAATAGCAGCACATGCTTAGGGAGCTAAAGCAAGGAAAAACATAGATCCCCAAAATAGCATCTATGATCCAGGTTATATTTTTAACCCCCTGTAAGTCAGAGTAGGGGGACAGGAGCCAGAGACACGTGGGATCTGCACTTGGCAAGTCAGTACTGCATATCCTCCCTCACAACAGCACAAGAAGAGCCCTTGGATGGCAGCAGATGTTGTCCATACCACAGATGCTGAGCCAGCAAAGCCTCTCTCTTCTCAGTATATCCCTGTTTACTGCCTGGGTTTATGGGCATGGCAAGCCAAGCTGGGTCAGCAGGATGGGACAGAGGACACCAAGACTAAGAGAAAAAAGGCAAGAAATAGGATACAGTGATTTTTCCCTCCCTCTTGATTTGGAAACACCACACGAATCTTAATGGTCTGTATAATCACGAAGTGTTTCACTCGAAACATGAAACCTCTTACAAAAGAGGCAACACTCTTGGCTGAGGTTTCCAAAATCTCTGTGGTGCAGTAAGAAACAGGATGTATGCAGGGACTTGGGGGCCTGGGATGGAACTGCTGGGTCTGGATGCCGAAGTGCCTTTTTGATACCTTGAATGTCTCAGGGCAGCAGGCAATGCCTGTGGTTTGGTGTATGAGCAACCCTTCAAGAACAAAGAAGCAGCAGTGCTGCCCTGAAATCCAGACAGCACCAGCACCAATGGAGAAAAAGATCTTCAGAAGTTATGAGTTCTAACCAGAAGGTAGGACTTGCCTATGCAAGTCTCTTTAATGTCACAGTTAAAAGCATACTTATTGATTGCTGGATGCACAAGGGAATACAGGGACCAATTCATCTTATCTTCTTATGGTTCAAAGGCAATGAGAAACATTGCAGATCTGTCATGCTGTGGAGCTGAGGGTAAGTGTGGAAAATACAACCATGAAAGCACTGCAAGGGAGGAACAGAATTAGAATCTTAGAACAGTTTGTGTTGGAAGACATCTTAAAGTTCATCTCCTTCCAACCCCATGACATGGACAGGGACACCTTCCACTCTCCCAGGTTGCTCCAAGCCGTGTCCAACCTGGCCTTGGACACTTCCAGGGATGGGGCAGCCTCAGGTTCTCAGGGCAACCTGTGCCAGGGCCTCACCACTCCTACAAGGAAGAATGTTTCCTAATATCCAATCTAAACCTAGTCTATGTCAGTCTGAAGCCATTCTCCCTTGTCCTGTCACTACATGCTCCACCAGCTGTTGGCTGGTACAGGGGAAATAAGTTTCAGTACATTGGACATCACTGGTCACGTAAACCCAGACCTTCACAATTGTGCCTGGTTTCTTGAAAGGTTTGTTTGCTGCAGCAGGATATCAGCTCTGCTCCTCAGCACTGACGGTTCTGTAACCTCTCTCACACTGCCCTCTGTGTGCAGCATGGTCAGGAGGACCTCATGCATGGTTGTTTCTGGGTTCCAGTCACTCAACTGACCAGTGAAATGTACCTGGCAACAGAGTCTCTCCCTTGGCCATAAAATAAAAGTCTGACTATCTCCATGTGCGTCCTTCCTGGAAAGGAAGAGGCCATTCTCAGAGAAGGGCATTCAGACCAAAAGAGGACTCATGCCAGCACTAATCCTGGCAGTGAAACAAGGAGTTCTTCCTGTGAGGGATGGAAAAGCAGGAAGATCAATGGTGGAATGTTGATCCAGTCTCCAGTTCTGGTGGCAGATGTCCAGCCCTGGTACACTGGGAGATTTGTTTAATGTCCAGCATGCAAAGCAGGGTGATGAATAACCACACAGTCAACCAGAAGCCTGGTTCTCTGGCTGCTTGGCATGGATATTTGGGGCATGACAGTGAGAAATTCTGCCTGGGAAGACCATCCCCTCAGGAGGCAGGATTTGGTGCCAGAGTTGGATAACCACTGTGGAACAAGAGGCTCTGCCCAGCATCTGCCACCAAGATGGCAGCTGGAGTGAGCTCCCCAAATGAAAGACCCTTGTTCACACCCTTGGATTAGCTCTGGATCACTCTCAAGTTGAATCCCTCTCTCATTTCACATTGGGGTGTTGTAATGAATTAATAATGGCAGTAATTAAAAGTTATGATGTTTTCTATGGGTCCAGCTTAGCTTGCCCTCATCCTGGTGTTTACACTGACTGCAGCATCAGGCACACAGCTCAAACCACTGAAGGAGAAAGCCAGTCAGGATCTGCCTGTCCCATTCCCAGTGCTTGGTTAGTGTGACCAACTTTCCAAACTCCTGTGCCTGTGATGGTCTTGGCTTCTTGTTTAATATAAAAACACTGCATGATCACCAAAAAGTAAGGAGATGACAAATAACTGGCTATTGCAGCACCCTTCACATCCTGTGTCATCTCCCACTGAATTACAGACATCACCTTCCATGTTTTCTGGTGTGTCTGTCCCAGCTCTGCCGTGCTGCCTTTCCCTCTGCGGCACCAAGGAAGGCAGCTCCCCCAGCAGCACCAGCTTAACATGATTTATTTCCCCCAGAGGTGCTTGAGTTGAAAGTACTTCACAATCCTGTCTCTGTTACTTTGATGGAGTAAATGGACAAAAGAAAAAAAAAGGCAAGAACTCACTGAGAATACTAATCCTAGGAAAATACTAATCCCAGAGCTGTTTCGAGCATAGATAGGGAAGAGCAGAAGGAAAACCGCCACATTTGACATGACAAGAGGGAATGGCTTCAAGCTGACAGAGATAAGGTTTAAATTAGAGTAGGTTTAAATTACGAACTAAGAACAAATTCCTGACTGTGATGGTGGTGAGGCCCTTGCACAGGTTGCCCAGAGAAGCTGTGACCGTCTCATCCCTGGAATTTTTCAAGATCAGGTTGGAGCAATCTGACTCAGTGGTAGGTGTCCTTGTCTATGGCAGGGGGGTGGAATGAGATGCTCTTTAAGTTCCCTTCCAACCCAAACCACTCTGTGATTCTATGAGTCTGTGAAAAGAAGAGGCAAACAGCTGTGTGGAGGAGTCTCTGCTACAGGGCTCTCTGTCATCTCATACCCTGTCTGCTGTAGATTCTCTCACACATTTTCCCTCAGCCATGTCCCTGTGCTAATCCATGATAAGAAGGTATCACTGAGCAGTGGGAGGCAGCCACGTCCTCAGCACTAATGCAGTGGCTCCTCAAACGTATGTTTGTGCCCCTACTCCTCCACCTGCAGAGCCAGCAAAGCCCCAAGAGAGTAAGCAGGGCCAGCCACTCAGCACAGCACCGGCTAAACCCAGACCCTGGAACGCAGCTCATTGCTGTGGTCATTAATGGGCAGGAACTACCTCTAATGCTCCACATCCCAAGGCTGTCTGGTGTAAGAGTAAATAGGAAAATCAGCTTTTAATTTCTAGCTGGAGAAAATTATCTGGCATTGCTTAGAGAATGAACAAAAGACCCTGAAGTGTTAATTTATACACTCACCCTCATCCCCTCCTGGTGAGATGTGATGATAGGAGCTTAATGATCCTTTTTCAAGCCACAGGAATTCATTTTACACAGTCCATGTAGCCTCGAAGGCAGAGGAATACACACTGTGGAGTCTCAAAAGGTCTTTGAGACTAGCTGTTGTTGTTCCAAATGCTTTAAAAGAAACAGCTCCTAGGAAAGTGGGATCTCCTTGGCCAAATTCAAGCTCAAACTGTCTGCAGGCAAAGTGGCTTTAAATGAGCAATTCTGCAACTGCAAATAATATATGGTGAGAAACAGCTGGTCAATTAGCAATCCTCCTCCCCATGGCCCGGAGGAAGCGTGTGCAGGACAGAATGTTCATTTATTGGCACAACTGTGCTCTTTCCCTTTCATTTCATCTCACTTTCATAAACAGTCCCATTTGTGGGTCACTGAGGACTGTGGGTGCCATACAGCCTTCAGGTACCCCAAACAAGCCATCACACTTCATTAAAAAATGGGTGGAAGAGTAAGGAGCCAGCCTGCCAGTTCCCTTGGTGATGCCAGAGTGACATGTCTCTCATATTTACAGGAACCAGTTTCTGCACTGAGTGAAAATTAAATATTGAGCTCCTGGGATCATTTATTTTATAGCTTTGGGCTCCTGTTTTCTGCAGTACCGGAGACCTCAGAGACACAGGAAGGGCTAAGGAGGTGCACTGCTCTGATCCCTGTCTCAGGTGGAGTATGTTTAAGGCACCATCTATGGGTATGGCACTCTCCCTCTCACTGCCTCTGAGAGTGTAGCTGGGCTTCAAAATTAAGAAAAGGTAGAGAAATAAAACTTAATTTTATAAAAGTAGGTGTGGAAAGAAAAATATTAACCTGAGCTCTGCTGTGGTTGGATTCAGACACCACACATTAGCGACTTCAGTTTTAAGCTTGGCTCTGCTATTAATTTGACACTAATCTGCAGGCTTGGCCAGGTTTCTCCACTGTTCCCTATTGATTTTCTCATCAGTAGCAGTAGAATAACAGCATGGAACACTGAGGAGTTCTTTATTAATAGATGTAGACCGTTTTGATGCCCATTTTTAATGTTTGTTTATCAGAGAATGATAGAAAGGCCTGGATTGGAAGGGACTTTAAAGATAATCTTGTTCCAACCCCCTGCGATGGGCAGGGACACCTTCAACTAGATCAGGTTGCTCAAAGCCCCATCCAATCTGATCTTGAACACTTCCAGTCCTGAGGCAACCAAAAATACTGTGAAAAGGATGGAAAAGCAGACAAAGGCAAACATGCCTTCCCTTTCAGGACAGGTGGTTAGGTGTTTCATGGAATTGTCAGGAAGAATTTCTTCGTGGAAAGGGTTATCAGATATTGGAAGGGACCACTCAGAGAGGTGGTGGAGTCCCCATCCCTGGAGGTGTTCAAGGAGCAACTAGGAGTGGCACTCAGTGTTCTGGCCTAGTTGACAAGGTGGTCACAGGTTGGACTTGATGATCTTTGGAGGTCTTTATCAACCTCATTGATTCTATGATTCCATAAAGCATTTCTTACCACAATTAAAAGGAGGCTGCCAAAGCCTGCCACCCCTCCACACCCCACAAATCACTCTGGCAGGGGACTTACCATTTTTGCCAGTTGATGCCATTTATAACCACCCCTGCACTAAGAAAAGTGTACTTATTCCATAAATTCCCTATAAAACAAATATAGCTGAGGGCAGAAATTGGAAGTCTTCTTACTGAACAGAGAGAGTGGGTTTTTCACAAAAGAGCTTTCTGAAAATGAAATCTGACATGATGCGGCCCCAAGAAGGGAAAGCAAATATTTATCACTCAGCCTGGGCTGTGCAGGGAGTCATTCATGTCACTAAAAACAACACAACCTGGCAACCTGGTTCTCCGCTCTCCTTGTAAGTGTTGCTTCTTCATGAATATCATTTGAAACACTTTAAAAGGTCACAGCAGGAGGAACCACAGAGAGAGGAGAGGAGAGGAGAAAAGGAGCATAGTGAAATGCCATCAGTGGAGACCCGCTGAGAGGGGAATATCAACTACATAAATAATATCATTTTAAGGAGATTTCAAGAGCCAGACCTGCCATGTTCTGCTAGCAGAGAGGGAATAATTATGGGAAGGTTTGGGAGGTGAAAACCTCTCTCCTGTAGGGAATGAGGAGGGGTTAAGCTTAGCACACTTATAAAGGCAGCTGAGGAAATCTGATCCTTTATCACACAGTTATTCGTAGAGAGGAGATGAGATTAGGTCCGTAATGGGATTGGTGCCACATGAAGCTTTGCATTTCTGACGTATCAAGGAGGTTACTGACACCAATCCCTGCTAATTTATTGAATTGCCACAATAAAAATGCCTTCCCTACTGAAAATAGCCGAGAGTAACTGAATAAACCTCTTGAGTAAAAGGGGATTCATTGCCTGAAGAGGATTTGCAGGGCACTGTCATTACCAAGTCAGTGGCTTCAGAGGCAGCCACTGTGCTGATGAGGGCCTGAACTGATTTGTGATGCTGCCCTGGACATCCTACTTCCCACCCTTCACCCTGCAGGGAGCTGGGCTCAGACTCCCTGTTTCAGAAGGAAAGGAACCAACTCATCCAACACCACACAGTAAATGGAGTTTGGGGGATTGCCTCCATCCTTGTGCCAGGCCACTGCCAGGTTCTGGATGGGAGCAGATCCCTGTGCTCCCTGCCATGTCCTGGGACCAGGGTGCCTGTAAGGCTAGCCAGGACCTGGATATGGCCACGAGACTGGGTTTACCTCAACTCTTCCTGCTCCCATCAGCTCCTGGCACCGCTGCCCCACCATCCCCACCTGCAGGGAGCAAGGCTGGGAAACAGGTTCTCTGGAGGTACAAAGGACTTAGCCCACTTCTTTGGTGACTCTTCCCCTCCTCTTACCTTTGAATTTTCTTTGGGGGACTTTCTCCCTTTGGAAGGAACTTTTTGATGGTTGACTTTTCTCCCAACTCTTTCTGAGTTTCTCAGTATCCATGCAGCCCAAACACATTAGTATCCTGGGATACTCCTGACAGCTACTGACAAAAACCACTGTTTAAGCAGTGGCTGCTGATAAAGCACAGATGGAAACAGGTAGAAGTTGTCTGTAAGCAATTATTGGGTGAAAACCATGTGATTGCAGTAGAATTTGAGAGTGATTCGGCCCGGGCTTGCAAAAGATTAAGAAACTGGAAGATAATGCTGTGGGAATTGTTTCTCAGGGAACAGCAGGTTTACAACCCTCTCTCCCAAAAAAGGATTTAATTAATTTAATTCTTCTATAAACAAAAGCTGAGGTGAAGGAAAAAAGACATTTTAATAAAGTCAAAACCCACATTGTTTCAACATTTTTAAAACCAGATGCTCTGTTTAGGGACTGGTTAAAAACAAAATAGTCAGATTTTCATTTTAAATATCCTTTGTTTTCACAGCTGATCTGTTCTTTGAAAAACATTAAGCAAAAGCAGAGGTTTGAAAGCATGAAATCATCCAAAGAAATAAGATTAAAAACTGTGAGTTTGCTGAGGAAAACCAGGAAATAGCAAGATAACAGAGCTACCTCCCAGGTGAAAGGTTTGCCTGGGGAAGAATCACAGAGTCATTTTGGTTGGAGAAAGCTTTTAAGATCGTTAAGTCCAAACATTCCCCCAGCACGGCCAAGCCCACTACTAAACAACATCCCCAAATGCCACATCTACACATCTTTTAAATTACTCCAGCAATGGTGATCCCACCACTGCCTTGGGCAGTCTGGGCAGCTTGACAACCCCTTCAGTGAAGAAATTTTTCCTAATATCCAACCTAAACCTCCCTTGGCACAACTTGAAGCTGTTTCAATTTGTCCTATCACTTGTCACTTGGGAAAAGAGACCAACACACCCCTCACCACAACCTTCTTTCAGGTTGTTGTAGAGAGCAATGAGGTGTCCACTTAGAGTGGAGAGACAAGGCACCAATCCTCCTCAGATGCAATGTCCTGAATGATCCCAAAATCTGTCAGAGGGTGAGCAAACGAACCTTCATCCTTGTACCAACGCACACAGCACACTCCTGGTGTGCACACAGGCACCAGCATACACGTGTGCACACACAGAGCACTTGTGATGGTCCTGGGCTGTGACCCTCACCACACTTTGGATCATCCCTGGGTGGGGTTTGGCCGGCATTATCTCCATGGTTTTAGAATCATAGAATGGCTTGAGTTGGAAGGGACCTTAAAAATCACCCCTTTCCAACCCCCTGCTGTGTTGAGGAACGCCTTCCACTAGACCAGGTTGCTCAGGGCTCCATCCAAACAATGTTACTTTGCAAGCTCAGCAAAAGGACACCAGGCTTGTGAGCCAGCACGTACAGAAGATGGACCATCGCCCAGCAGCCTTCACGGGGCTGGACATCACTGCACACATGCAGAGCATCCCTCTGGCTTCCTTGTCTTGAAGGAGCTACTGGCCCTCTGCTTGACTCCAGTGTGGACTGAAGTCATCTTGAAGAACTCCAAAGGCTGAATGGAGAGCTGAGCTGAATTATTCCCTTCTCATTTGCAGCATCCAAAACCTGAAAAGATAATGAACACGTGGCATGCTCTGCAGTTCCCTCCCTGCTTCCTCAGAAAGACCTCGAGCTGCAGTCCCTGCAGGAGAAAGACTCTCCCTGCCTTAGGATGCACCATACTAAAGCAAAACTTGACTTTCCCTATGCCAGTACCAGGCAGTGCTATCAGGAACAGCATGTGTGTTTATCCAGCATCTCCCTCTGTGTCTGTCACTGCCTGGTGCTCTGGGAAAGCAGCAACAACTCCAGACTGCCTTGTTTCAGTAGTACAGATTTAAGAGCACAGCAGAGAGGTCTGTGGGCTCCCCATCAGCAGGGCCTGGCACTCAGGGGATACCAGGAGAGCACCCACACAGTTGCATAGCCTCACAGTCACCTCCTGGCTGTGTCCACCCTGGCTTTGGCTGGAAAACAGGGAGCACAGCAGGTCAGAGAGGCAAGAAGGACGTGACTGCCAGACACGCACACTGCATGCTTCTCCAGTGGAACTAGAGTGAACAGAAAACATGGAGCATTTTGGAGCCAGAATGAAGATATCTCCTTCTTTACTTTTTCTGCCTTTGGAATGGGGGGAAAAGAGCATTTAGCAGCTGGTAAGAGAAAAACCATTTTGGGCCAACCCCCCACTGGGTGTACAGATGTGCGTTGGAAGAAGGACCTCGACAAGGCTGAGGGAGGGGATTGTGTCCCTCTGCTCTGCTCTGGTGAGACCCCACCTGCAGTGCTGCATCAAACTCTGGGTTCTCCAGGACAGGAAGGACATGGACCTGTTAGAGCCTCTGAGCAGTAAATGTTTGCTTCCTGTGAGCAACTAATGGAGTTTACTCAGTGGGGAATACAAACTGAAGAGGCAGGTTCAGCATGATCAGTGCTCACAAGTCATGAGGATCACCATCTCCAGTGCAGTCCTCAGGCAGGACTGTGACAGGATCCACTTTGAAATCTAGATGCTTATCATTCACCATCTCCCCTGGCAAACCCAAGGTCAAGAACTCTTTTTGGAGTATGGAGTATTTTTTTTGTGGGCTGGCACTTTTTTTCTCCAGTTGTTTTCACTGGCCAGTAAACTAGGCAAGGGAAAGGAATCCAGGGCTTCCTTGTGCAGCAGAGAGACAAAGTCACTGCCTTCTGCTTTTAAACAGAATGTCTCCAGCCAATAAACAGGAAGAAACTACTTCTGCTCAGGAGAGCCCTTCCCTACTGGATGTCTCCTCTGGACTTGCTCTGTTAAACTCTTGGGAGCTTAGAAACACTAAAGGTGTAAAAATAGTACCTGCAAAGTCAGCAGCCAACCCTGCTCCTGGACAAGTAGAATAGCTGAGGGGTTTTCTTGGGCTTTATTTATTTTCCAAATCCTGTTCCACCTCTCTTGAAGGAAGTGAGGACTCACCCTGGCCGCCCCAGTGTATGAAATCCTGAACAATATTGCACCTGTGGCTGAGCTCCTGCTGCAGGCAGGAAACCACAAAAATAGATTTCCTGGTGAATTGAGGTCCTGTACACATTGCTGGAATACCTCTGAGCAGAGGTGCAAAGGAAAACCCAGTCCTCAGCAAAGATCCTGTCCCCAAAGCCAGCCCCGGGGTTTCCCCAAAAGCCCACTCCCATCCCTGCTCTGCCTGAGGTGCTCCTTGTGACTGTTTTCTGTCCTGTTTTGGGGTTAAAGCCAGGTTTCTCAGAAATAAAGGTGGGAGGGAGTTTTTTTTTCCATTATGGAAAACACATCCAGGTTTCCCAGTGATCCTTTTTGCTCTCTGTCAGGGCATCTTGGGAAAGGAGGAGGATTGGTGGGCAGCACGGCACTCCCCAGGGAAGGCTGAAATCCATGGATGCCTCCCTGGGATGGATGTAATCATCAAATCCCTCAGAAAATCCTATCTCTTAGCATTTCCATCCAAAAAGCTGAGGGTTAGCAGTGCTTCTAGTACTCTCTTCATATTTTTTTTCCCACAAAAAGTTCTAGTCTGAGTAAAATGGCCTGTTATGGTTAAAAAAAAAAAAAAAAAAGCTATTTCTGAAGAATTTACAAAAATTCTCCATGGTCTCAGCTGCTGTTCCCCTGTAGAAACTGAGGGCCCTCAGGACACCTTGCTGTGTTACATTCCTGGCATCACTTGAAAATTGTTTGCCCAGCTCTGCCTTGAACAGACCAGGGGCCATATTGGCTACTGCAGCAGAGGAAAACAATAGTGGAGTGTGTTCTTTTCTGCTCTTCTGCAGTTCAACCAGAAAATAATGAAGAGAGAATTGTTTTTCTTTGGCTGTGCCCTGTAAGTTACTGGTGAGTAACTAAGCCCAAAGGCCAAAGGATGAAGTATTTATTGTTGTTTGCAGTGTTTATTTCTGAGTTAATTTGCAACACACATAAAGAGAGAAAGAAATCACTGAAAATATAACATATGTTTCATATTGTAGGTATTATGAAAAGGGTTTGTGGGGCATTGGCTGGGTTTGGCTGTTTTAACTTTTGATAATAAATTGGGTCAAATCTTAGCAGTTGCAAGGAAGACCTACACACTGATGCCTCTTTGAAAAGCTAAAATTAAGGAGATGGAGAGATACAAGCAGTGTGTTATCCCAGTTCCTAGTCTCCTGTGTCCATGTACAGATGTCTGGATGGGTGTTCTGAGTGTACACCAAGCTCACAGTGCTATCTCTGTCCCAAATTTTCAGAGATGACAAAATTTAACACAGGAGATTGCTATGCTCTGACAGCTCCATCCAACTGCACCATCTGCCAGCAGGGTCCAGCTAATTAACTATTGATCTAAACTTTGGGGGTTTTATTAGACTCTCAGAGGTGACACATTATTGTTAATAGACCTTTAGTGCACAGTGGAGAGAGAACTGGCTGTGAGATGAAGTGTTGAAGATGAAATGTCAAAAATGATCATTTCCCAAGAACAACCCTGGTTGTGAGGCAGCGGCAAGGACAGGGGAAATTTGTTCCAGTGGGTGTTTGCAGTGAGCTCTGATTGGTTCTGCAGCTTCCCAGGATTCTCCAGACACTGTAGGACCCTGATTCCTGATGTTAAAGTTTTTGGACTCAATATGTTTTAAGATCTTTTCTCAGCTCTAAGTTAGCCAGCAGCTGACTGGAGAGATCCCACGGGTAGAAGCAGCAGAGAGGAGCAGGGAGGAGCTTACACTGAGGTTCAGCAGAAGATCTCAGCAAGCATCTACCCTGCCAAGACTGCATGTGCCAGCTCCCGTTTTCCTCTGGCACAGAGCAGGAATACAAATGGGGAAAAGAGACACCAAACATCTGATCACTAAGAGGAACAGCCTGGCCTCAGCACAAGGCATTTTGAGCAGTTTCTCAGTCTGAATAATTAAAGTTCCCTGCTGGTTTAAAAGAAAGAACATGCTGTGTGGTGAGCTACCGTTCCCATGTCAACCCTACAGCATCACAAAGGACATTTCCTCTCCTGTCCAGGTCACACTTCTTAGCATGTCTTTGCTAAACACTTGTTGGTGAAGACACAGGGATGTGTTCTCCTGCTGAACAGAAATCAGCTAGCACTTCTGAAACAGATTCCAAGTGAGACATACTGGAATCTACAACACAAATACAGAAAGACAGGTTTAAACAAGCACAGACAACATGGCACAGTCCATCAGTCCCATCAGGGCCTTAAGTTAGCCTTTCTATTTCTGCTTCTTTGCTGTAGCATGTTTTCTCTATGTGGGTTGCACTTTTTGGCAGTAGTTCTCTAGCATCAACTCTAGATCCTTTCAAAAAGGTGCTTGAGCAGACTACCAGATGACATCCCTCATCTCTGCCACTTGGGCGGTTTGGATCTTCTTTAGATCCTGAAATAACATGCTGTGAGGATGGAATTCAAAGTCCTGTGCTCTGGACACTCATCCGCAGAAGAGACAGAGGCAGCTTTTAAAGCCTCAGTACTCTTGCAGAAATGCTGGGACAAGGATACCATAATGTACCTCAGAGAATTAGACAAGGTCTGTCTTGCAGGAGCTTCCCGAAGTGCTCCATGAAGCCTCTCTGTGCCAAGCACTGCCATCTCAGAGCCATCCCTTTCGCTGGTGAGACGAGTTGCAAGAGCTAACATATATGCAGACATGAGGAGAGAATCATTATTCCTGTTTAAATCAACGTGTTTTACCATAGCAACTACCCAAGAAGGAATCAACAGCTTCTGAGCAAACAAACACTTATTAAAGCACCCTTCTGAAGTATTTATGCTTTGTTCCCAAAAGCCCACTAAGTGCCCTGATGGAGCTGAGTGGCACCAGGAGCGGCAGGAGAGCCTTTTTTCTGCTGCCTGGCAAAGTGGAAAAACCATTCTTCAGCACTCTGTTTATCAGCCTGGGTTTTTAACCATCTCCACACAACGTGGCTGGGAAACTGGGTTATGGAAGCAGGGAGCAGGACAGTCTCAGTCCTTCCTTCATGAATGGAAGGTAAAAAGAAAGGCAAGGGTCTTTAGTGTGGGAACTGGGAGGTATTCAAGAAAAGAAACACAAACTTACACAGAAAATAAGAAAAAAGAGACCTAAGGAGATCAAGGGTGTCATGACATAAACACTCAAGAGTGAAGGCAGCTGGGGAGGTACCTGTCCATCTCTTCCCTTGGTCACTTTGCTGTCACCTCAATGCTGCAGATGCAACATGGGGTTGTTTGGAGAGCACCGAAAACACCCTTCTGCAAACAGGACTGGGGAAAGGAGCGGGTGAGAATGAAGGGAAGGAAACACCTTCAAACTGGACTTTGCTGAGTAACAGCAACATGAGTGAAGTGCACCACAGAGGGCAGTTGATATCTCTCATCATTCCTAGTTCATCACCCAGGACCTGAGGAATGACTCTGTGGTTTCTTCATGTCCAAAAAAGCCAAACACTGATGATTTTATGGACATCTGCACTTTTGGTGTGTGTTTCCCTCCCTCAGGAAACAAATCAGAGAGGTTGCTGTTGAAAATAGGGCCCCCAAAAGCTCACTGTTACAGGCATGTTCTGGTATTTAACATGTCCCATGTTTGTCATCTTGCACCAAGTGTCACTTTCTTGACAGTGATGGAGCTGTTCAAAACCAGGGCCATAAACCAGAATGATATGATTCTGCTGAATAAAAGTTGTTTAGGGTCACATTTTCTTGGAGTTTTCAGCCAGTTCTTATGAACAAATATTGTTTTATAAGTTTAAAATTTACATGGACCTGATGTTACTGCTGGTTTTTTCCCCTGGGGTGAGTTTTCTCATGAGTCTATGATTCAACGTTAGTGTTGCCTCTTGAACAAGTGCATTTCTTCAGAATGAGTTTGCCAGTCTCTATCCTGAACTGCGGTGTGTTCTGAAGACCCATGTGACACATGGAAGATGTGGCTATGAGGCTTGATTCCCTCAAGATTTATTTCAGTGTGATACAAGGTCTCAGTTCTTTCAATCCCCATTTCACAAAAGAGAAGGATTTAGAACCCCAATTCTTAAAACTGCTTGAAATCTCCCACTTTGCACCTCCCTAACAGCTCTGCCATTCAGATGAGTCAAACAGAGAAAATGTGCTGCAGTGCACAGTCCACCAAGTACCTGCCTCAACCACAGGCTTCCAGGGTCATTTCTCTCTGTAAGGAGAGCCAGTGCCTGCAAGGAAAAGCCTCCAAACTCTGTTTGACTATAGTAAAGCAAAGATTTTTGAGTCAAGCTTCTGGAAAGAAAAGCAATCACTGAACCAGTTCAGCCAGCTCAGGGTCTACAAAAACCTGTTAACAAGGACATGACACTGCCAGGGGAGATCTTCAAGAACTGGGGAACTGTATCCATGGGCTCAATCAGCTCTGAGATAACAGCCCACATTTTTGCAGCCTGTTCAGGGCAGTAAAATCTCCTGAAGGGCTATTCAGTGACTGACATCAGTGAGTGCAGGGGACAAATAATAGCAAACTGCAGCTTTGTTTTCTGCTGTTGGAAGAACATGAAGAAGGAGAAATATGTGAGTGTTTAACTTAAATTATGCCCAGCTGACTGTGCTATCCTGCAGAGCCCTGTTTGTTCATCCAGCAGTGCTATACACAAATATTTGGCAGGCTTTTTTTAAACTATTTGAAGAAGTTTTTCCTTAAATACGAGAGTCTCACTGTCATTTGCAATGCTCTCTACTGCAAACATTCATATATTTTCTCCACTGGAAGTTATTTAAAATCTACGAGGAGGAAGGGGCACTGTTTTACTTCACTTTCACTATTCTAAAGCTCATCTCATTCTACATCCCTGCCATGGGCAGGGACACCTTCCAGTAGACAAGGTTGCTTCAAGCCCATCCAGCTTAGCCTTGAATGCTTTCAAAGGGCAGCCACAGCTTCTCTGGGCAACCTGTGCCAATGCCTTACCATCTTTACAGAGAATAATTTTTTCCTAATATCCAATTTAACCCTACTCTCTGTCAGTTTGAATCAATTCCCCCTTGTCTTGTCACTCCAGGCCCTTGTAAATAGTCTCTCTTGATCTTTATTGTAAGCTCCTTTCAGGAACTGGAAGGCCGCAATTAGATCACCCTGAAACTTCTCCTCTCCAGGCTGAACAATCCCAATTCTCTCAGCCTTTCCTCATAGGAGAGGTGCTCCATCCCTGTAATCACCATGGTTGGTGTTCTGAGGTTTTTTTCCTGGCAGAGTTGCATATGAGATTAGAGAGCTCCCTAGACACACAATGAAATTCAGCACCTTGAAAGCCCCAGGACAAGAAACAGGTGATGCTGAGCACCCAAAATGCCTCATGCATGAAGAAGACAGGATTTCCAAAGCACTCGCAGGAGCCCTTTCAGCCACAGATGGATCTAGACTTCCAAGGGAGGAGGACAAGGGGAGGGGTAAAGAATCTTAGTCCCGAGATGACAGGCATGAGCTCTAATCACACATTTTGACTTTTTGTTCTGAATCTTATGTTCCGAGATGCCATTTCCATTTCACACCGAACAACAGCTGACATTGACTATAGTCTGGCTCACCCTAGTGGTCTGAAGCTTAATGAGATGTATGCAATGCTCTGTAATTACTTTGGGTGATTGAAGTATTAACGAAAAGTCACCCAGTCACTTTTGAGCATTTAAATTAAGAGCAAACTGGATTTAGCTAACTATGGTGTGTTTCCAGGTGATAAATGCTTTTTAACAAATCTCATAAAACCTCCTCTTTCTGCTGCACTGAATGTAATTTGCATTTTTATGATTGTCTATAATAGTTCCTCAAATAATTTCATCAGCATAAAGTTTCCTCCTTGCCGGAAATTTAATAAAAAGCCAAATTGTTGTGAAAGGTATGAGCATGATCTAATCTTTCCCACTGAATTCCCAGACCTTGTAAATGTATTCCTAACAGTCTGGGAGTTAATAATTAATAAATGAAATAAATTACTTGGAAATTTCCAGCTTGCACTGTACTCTGTCCACCTGCCTGCCCAATGATAATTAACACTTTCACGTTTAAGTGAAATGCCACGATGCCCCTGTGGTCCACCAGCACCACACAAAGATGTGGAATGTCCCAAGCACTCAAACCATCATGAGTGGTCCTGTGCCTTTGGCACCAGCAGTGTCTCTTGTTTCTGAAAAGCTGCACTATTGTGAGTTTTCTGGATTCAGACCAGCAAAAATACACTCAAATACAGATGCAGAAAATGCCTGGTCTCTCTTAATGGCCTTGGACATTAGCTATCACCTGGGCCATGACTGAATCAGCAAGTCAGGAGTCCCAAAGTCCCCAGTGCAGAGTGTGCTCTGTGCTGATACTCCAATTCCTTTTTTCAAATCTACAGATACAAGTTCAAAACTGCCAGAAACCTTTGAATGCATCTGCATCCTTCTGAGGGCCATGGATGTCCTCACAGGTCAGTTTGGGTGTATAACTAACATCCTATGGAGTTTCCCAAAATTGTTTGCATATTCAGTAGCCTTCGATGGTGTCCTGCAGTTAAAATGAGCAAGCACACAATGAGGAAATAATCCCTGTTTGGTAGCAAGAGCTCTAGAGATAATTCCTGCCAAGCCATGGCCTCATTTTTCCTGCAAATCTGTGTGAGAGGTATCATTTCTATGCTGTAGAGACTTCCCAGTTCCCTGCCTGGCTACTTGTCTGTCTGTGCCTGGTCTCTGTTTTGTAGAGAATCTGTTTTGTTCCATCCTTTTCCCTCACCAAAGCATCACCTGGTGCTGGAAAGGAGCTGCACAAGCAGGCTAGAATACAGGTAGGACACCTATGGAAATGTGTGGATGAGTTGAAGTCAGTGGAGCTAATGGAATTCATCCCAGACGACTTGTGAACCAGTCAAGGAAATTTCTAAAGTATTAGTGAGTTATCTCTGCAAAGATGGTGGCAGGTGACAAGAGACAGGAGAAACAAATGATGGCCTGGCATTAAAAAGGAGAAAAAGAAGCCCCAGGAGTGATCCACCAGCCTGCCTAACTCTATTTCTTGGAAAGATACTGGAACAAATTATTAAATAATCAATATAAACACCTAGAAGATAATAAAATTACAAGAAAAAGCCAGCATGGGTTTCTCAAGAACAAATCACATAAAATCAATCTAATTTCCTCCTCTGACAGAATAACAGGCCTGATAGACAAGGGAGAGGCAGATGTGAAATATCCTGACTGTAAAAAATCTGTGTACTCAGTCTCATGACAGTCTCATGAGCATATTAGGGGCATGTGAACAAAATAGGAACATAAACAAAAGCACTATAATTTAGGTGAATAAGCAGGAGAAAATGCAGTTCCCAAACAGGTCAATTCAAATGGGGACAGAGGAGCTTGTTTTGTTCATCCTGTCCATTAATAACTGATTCGTATGATAGCAGAGATAATACAGCTTTATGAGCTGGGAGGTATTGTAAATATTACAGAGGACAGGTCCTGAATTCAGATTGATTTGGATAAAGGGACAAAATCTGTCAGCTGAAACTCAGTGAGAATAAATGCAAAAAAAAACAGGCTTAGGCAAGAAAAATCAAATGTACGAATACAAAATGAGAAATAACTAACAAAGCACCACTGAAAAGATGATAATGATACAAATTATCACTTCCGTCTGTGTGTAGAATGTTTCTTTTCTGATTACAATGTGTACAGATACTGTTGGCATTGACAGAGATGGTGAAAGTTCACAGATTTGTATTTTTTTTATATTTGGCAAAGAACATTTATTTCTCTGAGGTTTATTCATTAGAAAGCAACTTTTTAATGGAGAGCAAAAGTGGAGAAAAAGTTAATATTGCATAATAGAAGTGATCTCATTTGAGGCAGAGTTTTAGTCTGGGGTCAGCAGTGCTGTGGGAAGTGATGTTGTGAGCCCATGAGCTCTCTGAGTCCTGAACTGTTCATCCTGAAGGATGTTCTTGTGAGACACCTCAAGTGCTGCATCCAGTTCTGGGCCCCTCAATGCAAGAAAGGCTTTGAGGGGGTAGAGAGTTGTCCAGAGGAGGGAATGGAGCTAGGGAAAGCTCTGGAGAGTCAGTCCTGTGAGGAGTTGCTGAGGAAGATGGGGGGCTCAGCCTGGAAAAAAGTAGGCTCAGAGGGGACCTTCTCACTCTCTCCAACTCCCTGACAGGAGGATGGAGCCAGGTGGGGCTCAGGCTCTGGTCTCAGGGAACAAGGGGCAGGACAAGAGGAAATAGCCTCAAACTGTGCAAGGGAGGGTCAGTTTGGACATCAGGAAGAATTTCTTCACAGAAAGGGTAGTCAGGCATTGGCAAGGGCTGCCCAGGCAGGTGGTGGACTCTCCATTCCTGGAGGTGTTCAAGAAACAACTGGACTTTGCATTCCATGCTCTGATCTGGTTGACAAGGTGGTGATAGGTCACAGGTTGGACTCAATGGTTTTGGAGAACTTTTTCAAACTAAATGATTCTGTGATTCTGATGGAGCTCACTGTACCCAGCCAGGGTCTGTGCACTGGCAAAGCCAAATGACACAGGAAACTTCAGAAGTGGTCACTTGTAGGCACCATTCCCAAAAAGGTGTTTCATTTTAGACCCAGCAGCAAGCAGCTTGAAGTACAGGTTTAAGAGGTCTTTCATATTTCTATGTACAGGAATATGATGCCCCAGTACAACTAATATCAATAGTTATACTATTTTCCCGTGTCTTCAGGTTTTTCCTATTATGAACATCTTTGGTCAGCAGATTGCAGGTGTGACATTAGAGGACATGAATCCAGGCAACTGTGTTCATTGTAATACAGTGAGGAAGTTTCCTGGTAGAAGTAGCACCACTTGTGCTGAGCTATCCCCCTTTGAGGTTTCCGGTCTTGACAGAGTTGCTCTAATCCCCACACCCCTTCAGTTTAAATTGCTGGAAATGTTTTGCAGAAGAGTGCAGAATGTTGAAGTTGAAAATAAAGCAACGTTTATCTGTCTGAATTAATGGATTCTTCATCCTGGCTCTGTCTCCCTCGCTGGGTTCCTCACATGCACTAGAGGTCACGTCCCCACCAGGACCAGCCAAGGAGGATCATTTACACTGCGATCCGTCTCACACAGACATGTTATTTTCCTTGATTCATACCAAGACTATCTGGTAAGGCACGAGGAGAAACTGCCTCTTTGTTTATTGGAAATACAACAATAGAATCCTATTCTACATCCCGAGGCACTGTGCAGCAGAGGGGATAAACAATTGTCATCACCAGCCAAGATCTCTTGTTGTCATTATTGTTTTACTTTAATATCACCATCAAAAGCTCAAAACAGAATTTCATCCAAGTTTAGCATCCCTGGTGCAATTCCACCAACTCAATAGAGCTACGGTACACATGAAATAAGCTTCTCCTCAGAGACAGTAGTGGTAAGGAGAGACAAGCTTTTGATGTACATCCAAGTGATGTCATCCAATAATTCAATGTGAATGTGCCTGCCATGCTGAGGGTCTTGTTCAGGTTGAGGGTTTGGGTTATTTTTTTCCCCTTTGCACTCAGAGGTCAATCATAGAAAAGAGAACAAAATAATTCACCTCAAAATACTGCGTGTCAGTATTAGGAACTAAGATCTGCAAGACTCTGGAGGTGAAGCTGTATCATTCCTTGTCTCAGGGGCATCCGGTCAGTGATGGCTCACAGCCATTCACTGCTCATCCTTCTCCTCTTGCCTCCGCTACAGGGTGGGGTGTGGGAGGTCCAAACTCCAGATTTCCTACAAAGTTGTGCAACAGGGAGCACCTGGTGGTGACAGTGTCCCTGACCCACCCTGCATGTGCAGCAAGACCTTGCTCCTTTTCCTGTTTCCATTTCCCTTACAAGTGAACACCTGCCCAGACAAAAACCACTGTGATTGAGCAGGGAGCAAAGCAATAGGCTGGCCAGATGTTTCCTACCACTGAGGAGAGCAGAGGAAGAATGAATAACCTGCTGGAGTTTAACTGCAGTCCAGGCAAACAGTTTCTGAGCATGAGAATCTTCTTCCACAGCCTGTGAGAATGTTCAAGATACAAATCTAAAATATTTGGAATATTAACATCTATCAGTTTCACACATTTCTTAAAGCAGAATATTTTTTGCATGATTGATTCTGCCATATGGTAACATTAGCCTGTACCATTACCATCTGTCTCAGCTTTAATTTTATCAAAAGCATTATGACAGGAGGTAGCATCTTTCCTTTTCCACCCTTCCTTCTCCGCGTGCCAAAACCTGTATGATTTCTCCTCAAATGAACCCAATTTTCAGTTCTGTGTGAGAAGGTTGTCTGTATATTCTGTCTAGGAATAGCTCTTTGATTTCAGATGCTTTGCATTTGGGAAACAGAGCTAAAATCTAGGAACAAGGGAACTCACAGACTTCTTTCCCAGAGGAATTTTTGGTGTTCATTAGCTCAAAGCCAAAAGAGAAGCAGTGGGTCCTGGGTGGTATGCATTTCTTCCACTGTCTACTCAGAATCACAGAATCATTTAAGTTGAAAAGACCTCCATGACCATCAAGTCCAACCTGTGACCCATCACCACCTTGTCAACCAGACCAGAGCACTGAGTATCACATCCAATCATTTCTTGAATACCTCCAGGGATGGGGACTCCGCCAGCTCCCAGGGCACCCCCTTCTAGATACTGACAACCCCTTCCATGAAGAACTTCTTGATGTCCAACTTGAACCTTCTTTGGCACAACTTGAGTCCGTTTCCTTTTGTCCTGTCACTGATTGCCTGGGAGAATGAAAAAAACTGTTCTCTATTTAGCTTTGACTTACCTCTTAACCATTGATAGGACAACCTTTAATTCTTGCACTGGAAAAAGGAAACAAAAGAAGAAAATTCAAATATCTTGCCCTGTTTCTTCTTACTTATTCATGACCACAGATATTTTTATCATGCCCCTGCTACGTTCCTATTCTGAAGTAAACCAAATCCTACCTCCATGTCTTCCCTTAGAAACTTCAGTGTCATAGAATCACAGAACAGTTTGGGTTGGAAGGGTGGAAGATCATTTAATTACAAACCCCCTGCCATGGCAGGGACACCTTCCACCAGACCAGGTTGCTCAGAGCTCCATCCAGCCTGGCCTTGAATAGTTCAGGTGGAGACATGGGACCCTGAATGAGCCCTCCAGATACTAATACAATACCAATAATAGTAGCAAATGCAGAAAAGGTAACAACAGAGCCCTTGTGTGGTCTGTTCTTTGTGCCGGCTCAGTGACCCAGCAGCTGTAAAGCAGCTCCACCCGCACGGAGCAGGGCCTGAATCCACGTGTGCTCCCTTTGTCCTGCTGCCACTCATCCTCTTCATTATTCAGCACAGTGATATGGAACACTCCTGCACCCACCCAAGCAGACAATCAATTCAAGTGCAGCTGAAAGAGGAGAACTTGTCCACAAACAGCCGGTTGTAACGAGATAAGGTTCTCGAGGCTTCCATTGTGGACGAGTAGCAAGAGTTGGGCTTCATGTGCTTCAAAGAACTGTCCTGCTTTGGAAATGTCAATCCAGCATTGTAACAACAACAGTTAGATGTGAGTGACTTCTTGGCTGCAATGTAATCAAAATAATAATATTTATTTTTAAAAATCACTTAAAATGTGCCAATTACTGCAGCGTTTCACTGTGCAATCAGGGAGGTCACCACATGAGGGAAGCAGTGTTTCACTTTTGTTTCTTCAGCAGTCAATTAATTTTTTTTTAAAAAAGGTGTATCTTGACCATTAGCAAAACTTTACTGATGTGACAAAGCAATAAATCTTAGAATCATAGAATGGCCTGGGTTAGAAGGGACCTTAAAGGTCTTGTTCCAACCTTCCCCTAGACCAGGCTGATCCAATCCAACCCAGTTCCTGCAGTAGAATCCACTGCCCCTAGAGATAGTTACCATCACCTCTGATGCTGCACATTAAAGAGCAATTTTTAACCTTTCCAGTGATCTCTTTTCTGCAGCAATTGATAATTAAAGCTACAGAACTTTGCAGAAATACATAAAAGCAAGAGGAAGCACAACTGTTCCTTCTGATGTTAACATAGATGAGATAAAGAACCTGCCAAAGTAGTCCACAGGTGTAGGCATGGGGCTTTGCAGAGGTCAAGAGAGAAAAATAACATTGTTCTTCACAGTAATATTCTCTCCAGCTGATGGAAATTTCCTCTGAAGCTTGAACTTCCCATCCCAACATCTCCTGCAGCAGAGGTGTGTGCCAAGGCATTTGGAGCAATGTGTCTGTGCTCTTGGAGATGTGCTGATGGACATACACTACCAGAGGGCACAGGCAGGATTTAGCAGACACTCACTCCCTTCATAGCTGGCCTGCTCTGGATGTCCTGATATCTGATGGGGTTCCTCAGCCACAGGGATCCCTCTGTGTACTAGAATTCTTTGATCATCCCAGGAAAATAAACTCTGTCCAGTTTAACATCATTTTGACACAGCACTGTGGTGGTGGAGATTGCTACCAGTTGCTTTGGTATGGCTTTTTATGGGATGGATTATATTAGCTTGGGATCAGCCTAACATTTGCTGGAAATTTTGGAATGGGAGCCAGCACTCCTCAAAAGAGAAGTTCTGTGCATCATATGGAGTCAGGGAAACCTCTTTCATGTTGCCTGTGAAAATGAGGCTGCAGCCTCATTAGCTTTGAGGAAGAGCCATGTGGAAGTAAATCTGAAAATAGCAACTTGCGAAATTTCTTCATATTCTCTGAGGAGGGGGATCAGCGGTTAGACTCCATGGTTCTTTCCTGCTTCTTCTTCCTGTGAGAACTTTGGCAAATAACCTCATCAGTCATGTCTCTCTTCCCCATCTGTCAAAAGGAGGATGAAAGAAATCTGAGACTTTCACTTACAAGGTGAAGACTTTGATACTATGGCCCTGAGTAGTACTGATCAAAATCAAAATGTTGATGCCTGAGACAAGTTTCTGTGCTGATGCAATTTGTCAGCATCTCATACTTGTTCCCACACAAAGTTGACTCATCAGAGAACAGAGATTTATCACACTGTATCATCATGTGATGGTGAAACCCGCCACCACTGACTGTGAGGAAGCAGTGAGATCCCAGCTGGAGAGAAACACTGAAATATAAAAAATATTTTAATATATAGGGGTATATAGGAAAGAATTCTGGTGATCATAGAATCAAAGAATATCCTGAGTTCCAAGGGACTTTAAGGATTATCTAGTTTTAACCCCAACCCATCCTGGGCAGGGACAACCTTCCACCAGACGAGTTGCTCAGAGCCCCATCCAACATGGCCTTGAATTGCCAGGGATGGGGCAGACACAGTTTCTTCTGGCAATGTGTGCCAGAGACTCAACACCCTCATGGGGAAGAATTTCTTCCTAACATCAAAACCTACTTTTTGTCAGTTTGATGTCATTTCCCTGCGTCCTGTCACTCCAGATCCTTGTAAATAGTCTCTCTCCATCTTTCTTGCAGGCTCCCTTCAGGTGCTGGAAGGCCACAATCAGTCATCCCAAAGCCTTCTCTTTTCCAGGCTGAACAATCTCAATTGTCTCAGCCTTTCCTTTTGGGAGAGGTGCTGTATCACTCTAATCAACTTGGTGGCCTCCTCAGGATTTGCTCCCACATAATGTGTATGGGGATCTACTGTGGGGTTTTTGTACATGCTGAAAGAATGTTGAAAACACTCAGCCACAAACTCCATTGCTGTGGTGCTCCCGGTACAACACACAGTCCAACAGGACTTGTGCCAAAAAAAATCCTTCAGCTGTTGGCAATATAGGGTTTATGACCCTCAAATAATCATTTCCAACCATGGGGCAGTGGTATCTATATGAAATAGTCGATTCATTACATCATTTAATATGTAAAAAGACATTCTGATGTTCAGTGTTTTACATCTCATGCATTTCAGGCAGTTAACAAGTAATAAAGAATAAGAATTAATTAATCCTGGCCAAATCCCCAGGAGATGTATAGACAAACACTAAACTAAACCAATGGACATAGAGCAGCTGAGATTACATGTCTTGTCCAAGGTCACATAGGGTGTCTGGAGCAGAGCTAATATTGGAGGGCAGAAACTCTGATTACCTCATGTGAAACTTATTTTGAAGAGGAATATAACCTTCAAAATAATCTGTTTAGAAAAAGTCTCAGTTTGTCTTTGGTACTCTTATTAGTACATTGCAAATGCATCTTGATACACAGGGTAAACATTTACTTTGGCCCATCTAGAGTGTTCACACACACACAGATACATATATGCGTACTGTATAGTCTGTGTGTGAGAACAACAAGGTATCTAATGACAGAGTTCAGCACCAAACATGCAGAATAACAAGCACTGATGTGTTATTCCAAGGCTCTGTGAGCAGACTGCTGTCTCAATGGGGACATACTTTCCCACGCCAGCCCGCAGTCCTGCAGCCACCCTGTTATGGAACAGAGTCACGTTGTATTAACACATCCCCTCTTTGCCTAACAGATGGGCATTTTTGGGATCCCACTGGGCAGCATAATATCTGAAAGTAGAAGCCTTCCCAGTATGCAACCCAAGGGCCTCACTGCAACCCTTGATTTCCCTGCAGAGTCACTATACTCTGATGGTGATACATGCACATCAACATCTACTCTAAGGAAAATGTGCAAACCCACTAAACTGTCTTCCATATTTCTACAATTTGGAACAAATTGCATTCAAAGCCCCCCAGTACATATATGACATATCTCAGGCACTGGAAGAGTCTGCGCATGTAGGTGGTGGAGTCTCCATCCCTGGAGATGTTCAATAAATGATTGGACATGGCACTCAATACTCTGGTCTGGTTGCCAGGGTGGTGATGGGTCACAGGTTGGACTCGATGATCTCGGAGGTCTTTTCCAACCTCAATGATTCTGTGATTCTATGATACCTTTCATTAGACCTCAGCATATTCAGGAAAACCCCCATGTGGCCCTCAGATAAAGTCTGAAAACAACTGAGCTGTGTGTGTTTCCTTTATCTGGTTTAAATGTCTGCACAGACAAGGAATTTTTGCATTTGTTGTAATTAGTGGGCCTGAGTTCAGACCCAAATAATCATTCTTTCAACTTTCTTACCAGTCCTGACCTTCCCATGTGGATCCAATAAAGCAGATGAGCTCTATGCCTTTTTGTTCTTAGATGACAAAGTGCTCAGCATTTGGCACTCAGCTTATCTCATACATTTGGGATTTTAATTATCAACACAAGAGCCTTCTCAAAGGCTGGCTGGGCTTTTGGTATGAAGATTATGAAGGGAAATTAATGGTAGAGAAATAGCTTTGTCCATCCATTCCTTTCACTGTCGTGACTATAAACTCCACAAACAGCTATGCTATTTTAATTCTAAAGAAACATATTTGCAATGTCATCTTTATGGAGGAAAAATATGCTCAGCTTGAGTTTTGTTTTCTGCTGCTCTGTGTATCAGAACATTAAGCTGCCACATATAGCAGAGTGTGTGGGGAATCCAGAGCACAGTCTGGTACCATGCTTTATTTTTTGCACTGTCTGCTTCAATTTTTCAATGTTCTGACTTATTGCTGATTGTTTCAAGGAGCTACAGTGCATCTGATAGTGTATGAACCATAACTCCCCAAACCCACAGTGGAATTGCTACTGAAATCAGATAACCCAGATACGCATTAAGTGCACAAAAGTCAAACTTTTCTTCTCAGAGAACTGAAGTCTGCTTGGTCAGATTGACCAAGAAACACTGATTTTGCTTAATTTTTATTTTAAATGGGCAGTACGACAACACAGAGGTTGTTGGATGATTGGTGGGACAAAGGTTTATCTCCAAGTGCGTGTGGACTTTCTCTTCATGCGCAGAGACAAATCACAGAACCATGGAATGTCTTGGGTTGAAAGGGACCTTAAAGATCACCTCATTTCAGCCCCTTGCCATGGGAAGGGACACCTTCCACTAGACCAGGTTGCTCAGAGCTCCATCCAGTCTGGCCTCTAACACCTCCAGGGATGGGGCATGAACATTCCCAGGGATGGGGCAAACAGCACAGGAAAGCACGGGAAAGCCTCAAGCTGAACAGCAAGAAGGAAATAAGCACATCTCGGCACCCACGGCCCCGGTGACCCAGCCTCGCCGAACCCCGCCTGGGGCCGCGGGGTTGCGTTCCGGGTCGAGGTTGGTGCCGGGGCAGGTGCGATGCCAGAGCGGGTGCCCGTGCTGATGTGGATGCCGGTGCCGATGCCCGTGCCCACGTCGATACAGATGTGGGTGCCGGTGCCGATGCCCGTGCCCACGCCGATGCTGATGCCGATGTCGGTGCCGATGCCGATGCTGATGCCGATCCCCGTGCCGGTGCCCGTGCCGAAGCCGCTGCCCGCGCCGATGCTGATGTGGATGCCGGTGCCGATGCCCGTGCCCACGTCGATACAGATGTGGGTGCCGGTGCCGATGCCCGTGCCCACGCCGATGCTGATGCCGATGTCGGTGCCGATGCCGATGCTGATGCCGATCCCCGTGCCGGTGCCCGTGCCGAAGCCGCTGCCCGCGCCGATGCTGATGTGGATGCCGGTGCCGAAGCCCATGCCGATGATGATGTGGATGCCGGTGCCGATGCCCGTGCCGGTTCCGGTGCCGGTGCCGATGCCGATGCCCATGCCGGTTCTGATGCCGGTGCCGGGGCGGGTCCGCAGGCGGGGCCGGGCTGCGGG